>JACBWV010000610.1:158880466-159143136 GCA_013435795.1 Chlamydomonas sp. ICE-L | reverse complement strand
CCTCTCCCCCCCCTCCACCGCCTGTACGAAATATTAGTGAAGAATACGGTGACGCACACCGCTACCACACACCCCCCTATCCCACCCCCCCTTATTCCATCCAACACTAACAAAAACATTATTCCTCAAACATTACCCCCTCCCCCTCGCCCCCCGCCCCCCCCCTCCCCTCCAACTTTCCTGTACATAACATTTTAATTAAGAAACTTTTTACACACACATTCAAACCAAACGCACCACCACCCCCCTATTTCCATCCAACACTAAACAAACACTATCTCCACATTAACCCCCCCCCCCACCACCCCCCACCACGCCCCTCCCAACGCCTTTACAGGAACATTTTAATGAGAAATGTTTGACACACACACTCACCACCACCACCACCGACCCCGTACCATACAACACTACAAACTTAATTCTCACATTGACCCCCCCCCCCCCCCCCCCCCTCCACTGCCTTTACAGGAACATTTTAATGAGAAACTTTGACACACACACGCAGCCAAAAACCACCACCACCACCTACCCCGTATCCATCCAACACTAAAAAACAGACGAATTCTCCACATGACCCCCCCCACCCCCCCCCCCCCCCCCTCCTCCCCCCCCTCCAAGCCTCCTGTACATTAATATTTTTTGTATTGTGAAGAAAACTGTGAACAACCACACCAAAGAGGCACCACCCACCACCTACCCCGTATCCCATCCAACACTACAAAACATTAATTCTCACATGACCCCACCCCCCCCCCCCACTCCAACTGGCCTGTACATGAGCCTTATAATTAATAAACGTTGTACACCACAGAACGCCCCCACCACCACCACCTACCCTGTATCCATCCACGCACTAAACAACACGAAATTCTCAATACCCGACCCCCCCCCCCCCCCCCCCCCCTCCACTTCCTTTCCAGTTAACATTTTTTGAATAAAAACTGGTGGACAACACACACGACCACCACCACCACCTACCCCTTACCATCCCAACACTAAAAACATGAATTCTCAACATGACACCCCCCGCCCCCACCCCCCCCCCCCCCCCCCCCTCCAACTGCTGTACAGGAACAGTTTAATGAACAAACGTTGGACACCACACGCACAACCCCCACACCACCACCTACCCTAACCCCGTCTCCATCCAACACTAAAAACATAAGTTCTCCATGACCCCCCCCCCCCCCCCCCTCCAAACTGCCGTTACAGAACATTTAATGAAAAAACGTTGGCACAACAACACACGCACCACCACCACCACCTCCCCGGATCCATCAACACTAAACAAACACGAATTCACAAAACCCCCCCCCCCCCCCCCCCCCCCCCCCCCCCTCCACTGCCTGTACAGGAACATGTGAGTGAAGAAATGTGGGACACACACCGCACCACACCACCACCTACCCCCCGTATCCTCCAAACACTAAACAAACCGAAGTCCTCACATACCCACCCCCCCTCCCCCCCCCCCACCCCCCCCCCCCCTTCCCCACCCCTCCACCGCCGTACAGGAACAGTTAGTGAAGAAAACGTTGGACACACGCACCACCAACACCACCACCTACCAGTATCCATCCAAACAAAAAACAAACGAATTCGCACATGACCCAACCCCCCCCCCCCCCCCTCCCAACTCCTGTACAGGACATTTTAGTGAAGAAAACGTTGGACACACACACGCACCACCACCACCACCTACCCCGTATCCATCCAACACTAAAAAACACGAATTCGTCACATGTAACCTGACCCCCCCCCCCCCACCCCTTCCCCCGTCCCTCCCTTCCGAAACGCCTTTACAGAACATTTTAGTGAAAGAAAAAAGGTGGACACACACAACCATCACCACCCCACCTACCCCGTATCCCCCATCCAAACACTAACAAACTGAATTCTACATGGAACCCCCCCCCCCCCCCCCCCCCCCCCCCCCCCCCCCCCCCTCCAACCGCCTGTACAGGAACATTTTAATGAAGAAAACGGTGGACACACACACGCACCACCACCACCACCTACCCCGTATCCATCCAACACTAAAAACAAACGACTTCTCGTCTCACATACCCCCCCCCCCCCCCCCCCCCCCCCCCCCCCCCTCCAAACTGACTGCCGTACAGGACATTTTCGTGAAGCACGGGTGGCCACCCACCACACGCACCAGTACCGACCACCTACCCCGTCTCATCCCAGCACGAAACAACAACGAATTCTCACATGCACCCCCCCCCCCCCCCCCTCCCACTGCCTGTACAGGACTTTTAGTGAAAAAACGGTGGGCACACACACGCACCACCGACACCCACCTAACCCCGTATCATCCAACACTAAAACAAACACAAATTCTCAGCATGAACCCCCCCCCCCACCCCCCCCCCCACCCCCCCCCCCCACCCTCCAAACGGCCTGTACAGCACATTTTACTAAGAAAACGGTGACAACACCACGCACCACCAACCCACCTACCCCGTATCCATCCCACACCTAAACCAAACAATTCCACATGACCCCCCCCCCCCCCCCCTCCAACTGCCTGTAACAGGAACTTTTAGTGAAGAAACCGGTGGACACACCCGCACCACAACCACCACCGACCCCGTATCCATTCCACACTAACAAAACATGATTTCTCACAGGCCCCCACCCCCACCCCCCCCACCCCTCCGCCAACCGCCTTAACAGGAAAATTTTAATGAAGAAAACGGTGACACACACAGCTCCACCACCACCACCTACCCCTATCCCATCCAACACTACAAAACATAATTCCTCAAATGAACCCCCCCCCCCCCCCCCCCCCCCCCTCCAACTGCCTGTACAGGAAACATTTTAATGAAGAAAACCGGTGGGACACACACACGCACATTCCACCACCGACACCGTATCCATCCAGCACTAACAAACCCGAATTCTCACATGAACCCCCCCCCCCCCCCCCGCCAACTGGCCCTGTACAGAACATTTAGTGAAGAAAAACGGTGGACGACACACAAACGCACCACCACCACCAAACTAACAAACCCCGTATCCAGCCAACACTAACAAACCACAAATTCCTCACATGACCACCCCCCCCCCCCCCCCCCCCCCCTACTTCCAACTGCTTAACAGAACATTTAATGAAAGAAAACGTGGACACACACACGCACCACCACCACCACCTACCCCGTATCCATCCAGCACTAAACAAACACGAATTCTCACATGACCCCCCCCCCCCCCCCCCCTCCAACTGCCTGTACAGGAACATTTTAGTGAAGAAAACGGTGGACACACACACGCACCACCAACCACCACCTACCCCGTATCCATCCAACACTAAACAAACACAAATTCCTCACATGACCCCCCCCCCCCCCCCCCCCCCCCTCCAACTGCCTGTACAGGAACATTTTAATGAAGAAAACGGTGGACACACACACGCACCACCACCACCACCTACCCCGTATCCATCCAACACTAAACAAACACGAATTCTCACATGACCCCCCCCCCCCCCCCCCCCCCCTCCAACTGCCTGTACAGGAACATTTTAGTGAAGAAAACGTGGACACACACACGCACCACACACCACCACCTACCCGTATCCATCCAACACTACAAAACATGATTTCTCACATGCCCCCACCCCCACCCCCCCCACCCCATCCTCCAACCGCCTGTACAGGAACATTTTAATGAAGAAAATGGTGGACACACAGACGCTCCACCACCACCACCTACCCCGTATCCATCCACACTACAAAACATGAATTCTCACATGACCCCCCCCCCCCCCCCCCTCCTCCAACTGCCTGTAACAGAAACATTTTAAATGAGAAAAACGGTGGACACACCAGCACGCACCACCCACCACCTACCCCGTATCCATCCAACACTAAAAAAACACGAATTCTCACATGACCCCCCCCCCTCCCCCCCCCCCCCTCCCCCCCCCTCCCAACCGCCTGTTACAGGAACATTTTAGTGAAGAAAACGGTGAACACACACACGCACCACCACCACACCCAGCCCTACCCCCGTATCCATCCAACACTACAAAACATGAATTCTCACATGACCCCCCCCCCCCCCCCCCCCTCCAACTGCCTGTACAGGAACATTTTAATGAAGAAAACGGTGGACACACACACGCACCACCACCACCACCTACCCCGTATCCATCCAACACTAAACAAACACGAATTCTCACATGACCCCCCCCCCCCCCCCCCCTCCAACTGCCTGTACAGGAACATTTTAGTGAAGAAAACGGTGGACACACACACGCACCACCACCACCACCTACCCCGTATCCATCCAACACTAAAAAAACACGAATTCTCACATGACCCCCCCCCCCCCCCCCCCCCCCTCCAACTGCCTGTACAGGAACATTTTAATGAAGAAAACGGTGGACACACACACGCACCACCACCACCACCTACCCCGTATCCATCCAGCACTAACAAACACGAATTCTCACATGACCACCCCCCCCCCCCCCCCTCCACTGCCCTGTAAAGGAACATTTTAGTGAGAAAACGGGACCACACACGCACCACCACCCACCACCTACCCCCCGTTCCATCCAACACTAAACAAACCCCACAAATTGCAACATGAACACCCCCCTCCCCCCCCCCCCCCCCCACCTCCAACTGCCTGTACAGGAATTTAATGAAGAAAACGGTGGACACACACACGCACCACCACCACCACCTACCCCCGTATCCATCCAACACTAAACAAACACGAATTCTCACATGACCAACCCCCCCCCCCCCCCCCCTCCAACTGCCTGTACAGGAACATTTAGTGAAGAAAACGGTGGACACACACCACGCACCACCACCACCACCCTACCCCGTATCCATCCAACACTACAAAACATGATTTCTCACATGCCCCACCCCCACCCCCCCCACCCCATCCTCCAACCGCCTGTACAGGAACATTTTAATGAAGAAAATGGTGGACACACAGACGCTCCACCACCACCACACTACCCCGTATCCATCCAACACTACAAAACATGAATTCTCACATGACCCCCCCCCCCCCCCCCCTCCTCCAACTGCCTGTACAGGAACATTTAATGAAGAAAACGGTGGCACACACACGCACCACACCACCACCTACCCCGTATCCATCCAACACTAAAAAAAACACGAATTCTCACATGACCCCCCCCCCTCCCCCCCCCCCCCTCCCCCCCCCTCCAAAACCGCCTGTACAGGAACATTTTAGTGAAGAAAACGGTGAACACACACACGCACCACCACCACCGCCTACCCCGTATCCATCCAACACTACAAAACATGAATTCTCACATGCCCCCCCCCCCCCCCCCCCCCCCCTCCAACTGCCTGTACAGGAACATTTTAATGAAGAAAACGTTGGACACACACACGCACCACCACCACCACCTACCCCGTATCCATCCAACACTAAACAAACACGAATTCTCACATGACCCCCCCCCCCCCCCCCCCCCCCCCTCCAACTGCCTGTACAGGAACATTTTAGTGAAGAAAACGGTGGACACACACACGCACCACCACCACCACCTACCCCGTATCCATCCAACACTAAAAAACATGAATTCTCACATGACCCCCCCACCCCCCACCCCCCCCCTCCAACTGCCTGTACAGGAACATTTTATGAAGAAAACGGTGGACACACACACGCACCACCACCACCACCACCTACCCCGTATCCATCCAACACTGAAAAACATGAATTCTCACATAACCCCCCCCCCGCCCCCCCCCCCCCCCCTCCAACTGCCTGTACAGGAACATTTTAGTGAAGAAAATGTTGGACACACACACGCACCACCACCACCACCAACCCCGTATCCATCCAACACTAAACAAACACGAATTCTCACATGACCCCCCCCCCCCCCCCCCCCCCCCCCCCCCCCTCCAACTGCCTGTACAGGAACATTTTAGTGAAGAAAATGTTGACACACACACGGCACCACCACCACCACCTACCCCGTATCCATCCAACACTAAACAAACACGAATTCTCACATGCCCCCCCCCCCACCCCACCCCCCCCCCCCCCCTTCCCCCCTCCAACCGCCTGTACAGGAACATTTTAGTGAAGAAAACGGTGGACACACACATGCACCACCACCACCACCTACCCCGTATCCATCCAACACTAACAAAACCCGAATTCTCACATGACCCCCCCCCCCCCCCCCCCCCCCCCCCCCCCCCCCCCCCCTCCTCCAACCGCCTGTACAGGGACATTTTAATGAAGAAAACGGTGGACACACACACGCACCACCACCACCACCTACCCCGTATCCATCCAACACTAAAAAACACGAATTCTCACATGACCCCCCCCCCCCCCCCCCCTCCAACTGCCTGTACAGGAACATTTTAGTGAAGAAACTGGTGGACACACACACGCACCATTACCACCACCTACCCCGTATCCATCCAACACTAAAAAAACACGAATTCTCACATGACCCCCCCCCCCCCCCCCCCTCCAACTGCCTGTACAGGAACATTTTAGTTAAGAAACTGGTGGACACACACACGCACCATTACCACCACCTACCCCGTATCCATCCAACACTAAAAAAAACGTGAATTCTCACATGACCTCCCCGCCCCCCCCCCCCCCCCCCCCCCCCCCCCCCCCCCCCCCCCCTCCAACTGCCTGTACAGGAACATTTTAGTTAAGAAACTGGTGGACACACACACGCACCATTACCACCACCTACACCGTATCCATCCAACACTAAAAAAACGTGAATTCTCACATGACCCCCCCCCCCCCCCCCTCCAACTGCCTGTACAGGAACATTTTAGTTAAGAAACTGGTGGACACAACACCGCACCATTACCACCACCTACCCCGTATCCATCCAACACTAAAAAACACGAATTCTCACATGACCCCCCCCCCCCCCCTCCCCCCCCCCCCCCCCTCCAACTGCCTGTACAGGAACATTTTAGTTAAGAAACTGGTGGACACACACACGCACCATTACCACCACCTACCCCCGTATCCATCCAACACTAAAAAAACGTGAATTCTCATATGACCCCCCCCCCCCTCCAACTGCCTGTACAGGAACATTTTAGTTAAGAAACTGGTGGACACACACACGCACCATTACCACCACCTACCCCGTATCCATCCAACACTAAAAAAACGTGAATTCTCACATGACCCCCCCCCCCCCCCCCCCCCTCCCCCCCCTTCCTGCCCCCTGTACAGGAACATTTTAATGAAGAACACGGTGAATGTCATGCTGTGTGCTTTGTGCTGGTGGGCACTTGGGTATGCTTTTGCATACGGAAAATCAGCTGGTGGCTTCATTGGGTGAGTGGCCAAGTAGCTTTGTCATGGATAGGGAAAGACAATATGATGTAATATGAGATGAGATGAGATGCTGTGTGCCTTGTGCTGGTGGGCACTTGAGTATGCATTTGCATACGGACAAGTCCTATGCAGCGTCGCAAGCGACGCGGAAAATTGGCGGAGTGTGTTGGCAACGGAACGAAAGGTGGCAACGATGGAGCTGACCAAAGCGAGTCAGTTACGCGACCGTTGGCTGACGTGTCAGGCTTCAAGCAAGTTTTTTTCCGGCTGGCCGGACAAATGGGTAAACATGGGGGCTCCCGCCCCCTTGAGTGAGTGGCCACGTAGCTGTGTCATGGATAGGGAACGGCAATATGATATCGTATGATATCATATGATATCATGTCATCATATGATATCATATCGTATCACATGATGCCGGCGGTCCGTCTAGGCTAAAGGCACCATTTATATACAATATCATATGATGCAATTCGTATGATACCACATGATATCATACGCGCCTTCAATCAGCATCATATGAATATATGATATGCCTGTCCCTAGTCATGACTGCATAGAGACATGGTCTGCAGAAATCAGAAATTTGTCTCATCCACATGTTTTAATTACCATGTGGCTGCTTGTTTTGGGTGTGTGGCCACGTAGTAGTACCATGGGCGGGCTAACGGATAGTTTTGATAGGCTAATCCAGGAAAAAAAGTTGCCTCCCCCCCCCCTCCAAAATGAGGTGCTCAGAATGACTTGAAAATTAGCTCAAAACATAGCCATGCACCATGCCATTATAGCCACATTCTCTGAAAAATTGATAGGCCAATCCCTGTCACGTTTTTGTATTGCCGCCTGGCTGCTTATGGTGTGTGGTCACGTAGGAGTGCCATGCATGCATGAAGGAGATACGACCCTTGGAAATCAGCTGACATGAGTCAACTGTCTTGCATCTCCCTTACCACCTCCCTCACCCACCCACCCACCACCCACCCACCAGTGATTGCTTGAGGACAATCCCCCCCCCCCCCCCCCCTTTCATCACAATATTGGTTCTCGAGCCAATTGCCCAGAGTCCAGAAAGAGCAAAACAAAATCCAGGATTTCAGAATCCCTTGGAATTCAAGTTAAAAAACAAAAAAATGGTGTTGTCTGCTTGTCTGCGAGCTTTAATCCTTACACTTTATCTGATAAGAAATTTGATAAGAGTAGACTGCTCACAGGCGGTCAGTTAACCTATATGGACTATATTTGTTTATACTGCCCAAACCTGTATGAGTTTTCAATATGCAGGCATGGGTGCGGTGTGGTATGTTTATAATTTACTAAACATGTCCTTGAAATTGGAAGACTGCAAGCAGCCAAATTGCTGGCTGAAGCTATGTAGCCAACTTCAAGTTCAACTAGCAATTCAATTAAATTATGGTCGAAAGACTGCGCGCTGTAATCAAACCAAAATAATCAGTATCCTATTATATTCCATATATTCTGATTGAGACAAGCCTTCAAACTGTCTAATCTGTTTAGTGCGCTCCCTGACTGCCCCCGGGGGGGCTTGAAACGTTGTATACATGAATATGATTCAAATATTGACTCTGGCAGATGAAACTGAATCATCTCCTGTTCCGAGATAATCTGTAGGCGTTGTGTCATCTTGGTTGATGCACTACCCCTGACATGATTGTGTGCATATTCATATGTGTAATCAGCTCCATTATTGCCACCTAACGTTCTGTTGCCAGCGCACTCTGCCAATTTTCCACGTCGCTTGCGACGCTGCATAGGACTTGTTCCTAAGCACGATTAATTGTATTCACACGATTATTATGTTTCTTCGCGAAATGGTCCATCGTTTTCTCAGGTCTGGGCGGGAGGAGAAAAAACAATTAACTCCTCCCATGCTGGTCTGGGTAGTGTTTTCTCGCGCCGGGCCTGCTTTTTATGGGCCTTGGATAGCTTGTTTTCCTTGATGGCATCTATCTTGCTGTCCAGCGATGGTAACTTTCCCCAGCTGCGGCGTACGGGAGGGTGCCCTTAACACCACGCCCCTCCAGGCATTATTTTCTTTTTGACAACGAAACAACTGACGAGTTTGACCCAAGCCGCCTAGAGTGTGTTCAGGGCAGGGTTTCTAGTTGAAGTCTCAGGCCTATGGCTTGTGTGGGTGGAGGTTGCTGGAGTTCGAGGGTAAGGGATGGGGGGCGGTTACAGTCGTAGGGAGTGACCAACTGTCACTGGTCATGCAAAGCCAGGTCAGCCAGGCCAGATAAGCTTCAGGCAAAATCCAGCCCACAGGGCAGATTCTCGAAACTATGGGATTTATCGCAGGGCCAACTCCCAAAACGACGGGTTTTATTGCAACTTAAAATATTTGTAAAAAATTGCATTTAAAACAAGCCCTGCCACCCACATACCTCTACCACCACCACCACCACCTCTCACCACTGCGCTCCCACGCACCCACCTACCCACCCACCTACCCACCCACCACCACCACCACCTCACTCACCACAGCGCTCCCACGCACCCACTTACCCACCCACCACCCACCACAAGCTCCACCACCTCCCTCACCACCTCCCTCACTACCTCCCCCCCCACCACCTCAGGACTTCAGAATTTTTCATTGAGGAGCCAGCAGAACGGCGCATCCCTTGGTTTTTCTCATGGACCTTTGCCCTGTGCACAGTCACTATTGTCAGTGGATGCTTGGCTGAAAGGACAAGCTTGGTAGCTTATCCGATCTATGCGGTGAGTATATATTTGTGTCGTGTTTTGTCTGTGTTTTGTGTTTCGTGTTTTGCTTGTGTTTTGTGTCTTATGTCCTGTTTTGTGTTGTGTCTTGTGTCGTGTTTTGCTTGTGTTTTGTGTCTTGTGTTGTGTTTTGTGTCGTGTTTTGCTTGTGTTTTGTGTCTTGTGTTGTGTTTTGTGTCGTGTTTTGCTTGTGTTTTGTGTCTTGTGTCGTGTTTTGTGTCGTGTTTTGCTTGTGTTTTGTGTCTAGTCTTGTTTTTTGTGTCGTGTTTTGCTTGTGTTTTGTGTCTTGTGTCGTGTTTTGTGTCGTGTTTTGCTTGTGTTTTGTGTCTAGTCTTGTTTTTTTGTGTCGTGCCGTGAATTTTGTGTGTAGTGTCTTGTGTCGTGTCTAGTTTTGCGTTTGTTTTGTTTGTGTTTTGTGTTCTGTTTGTGTCTCTTATCCGATTTACGCGGCGAGTGTGTTTTTGTGTCGCTCTTTGTTTGTGTTTGGAGTCGTGTTTTGTGTCATGTGTCCAGTTTTGTGTTTTGTGTCGTATTTTGTTTGTGTTTTGTGTCTAATGTCGTTTTTTGTGTAGTGTCTTGTGCTTTCTGACCAGTGTTTTGTGTTTTGTGTCTTGTCTGGTGTCTAGTTTTTTGTGTGTGTGTATTTGTTTGTGTTTTGTGTTCTGTGTGTGTCTTGTGTCGTGTCTAGTTTTTTGTGTGTGTTTGCTTGTGTTTTGTGTCCTGTTGTGTCTAATGTCTCGTGTCTCGTTCCGTGTCTAGTTTTGTGTTTGTGTGTTCGTTTGTGTTTTGTGTTCTGTTTGTGCCTAGTGTCTCGTGTCTTGTGTCGTGTCTAGTTTTTTGTGTGTGTTTGCTTGTGTTTTGTGTCCTGTCGTGTCTAGTGTCTAGTGTCTCGTTCCGTGTCTCGTTTTGTGTGTGTGTGCTTGTTTGTGCTTTGTGTTCTGTTTGTGTCTAGTGTCTTGTGTCGTGTCTAGTTTTTTGTGTGTGTGTGTTTGTTTGTGTTTCGTGTTCTGTTTGTGTCTAGTGCCTCGTGCCTTGTGTCGTGTCTTGTTTTGTGTGTGTGTTTGTTTGTGGTTTGCGTTCTGTTTGTGCCTAGTGTCTTGTGTCTTGTGCCGTGTCTCGTTTTTGTGTGTTTTTGTTTTTGTTTTGTGTTCTGTTTGTGCCTTGTGCCTCGTGTCTTGTGTCGTGTCTAGTTTTTTGTGTGTTTTTGTTTGTGTTTTGTGTTTAGTCTTGTGTTTTGTGTTTTGTGTTTTGTGTTCGTGTTTTGTGTTCTGTGTCTTGTGTTTGAGTTTTGTGTTTAGTTTTGTGTTTTGTGTTTGTGTTTTGTGTTCTGTGTCTTGTGTTTGTGTTTTGAGTTTAGTCTTGTGTTTTGTGTTTTGTGTTTGTGTTTCGTGTTCTGTGTTTTGTGTTTGTGTTTTGTGTTTTGTGTTTAGCCTTGTGTTTTGTTTTTTGTGTTTTGTGTTTGTGTTTTGTGTTTAGTCTTGTGTTTTGTGTTTTGTGTTCTGTGTTTTGTGTTTGTGTTTTGTGTTTTGTGTTTAGTCTTGTGTTTTGTGTTTTGTGTTTGTGTTTTGTGTTTAGTCTTGTGTTTTGTGTTTTGTGTTTTGTGTTTAGTCTTGTGTTTTGTGTTTTGTGTTTTTTGTATAGTCTTGTGTTTTGTGTTTTGTGCGTTCGGTTTGTGTCTAGTGTCTAGTGCCTCGTACCTTGTATCGTGTCTAGTTTTTGTGTGTGTGTTTGTGTCTAGTCTTGTGTGTCTAGTGTTTTGTGCCTTTTGTTCAGTTTTTTTTCCTGTCTTGTTTTATGTGTCGTGCCTTTTGTTTTGAGCATTTGTTTTGTTTGGTGTCTCGTGGCTTGTGTCGTGTCTTGTGTCGTGTCTAGTTTTTTGTGTGTGTTAGTCCGGTTCTGTTTGTGTTTTGTGTTCAGTTTGTGTCGAGTGTGTTGTGTCTTGTGTCGTGTCTAGTTTTTGTGTGTGTTTGTCCGTTTTGTGTGTGTTTTGTGTCGAGTGTTTTGGGTGTTTTGTCTGGTTTTGTTTGTGTTTTGTGTTCCGTTTGTGTCTAGTGTTTTGTGTCTTGTGACTTGTGTGTGTTCATTCCATAGATTTGAGTTTCCATGCCATAATGTTATGTTATGTTATGTTATGTTATGTTATGTTATGTTATGTTATGTGCTACAGTCCAGGGGTAGGCTAAATAGGCTTAACGGACTTGCCCAACCGTAGTAGGAAAGCCACTAGCTGCGTTATGTTGGTAGAGATGAGGGTTGCTGTAATGAGTGGAAGGACAGTCTACCGTCCCCTCTCCTCCTCCTCACCTCCTTCCCTCCTGCTCTTCCCCATCCCCTTGCCCCTCCCCCGTCCTCTTCCTCCTATGTTATAATTGCCATATAATTAACATATAAATACTATGTAATTACCATATAAATACTATGTAATTACCATATAAATACCATATAACTACTAGGTAATTACCATACAATTAACATATAAATACTATGTAATTACCATATAATTAAATGTAACTACTATGTAATTAACATATAATGACCATATAACTCCTATGTTATTAACATACAACTACTATTTAATTGCCATATAATTACCATATAATTACCATGTAATTTTCACATAACTACAATTTAATTGCCATATAATTACCGAGTAAATACCATATAACTACTATGTAATTACCAGGCAAGGAACCTATAACTACTATGTAATGATCATATAATTAAAATATAACTACTATGTAATTACCATGTAACTGCTATTTAATTACCATATAATTACCATGTAAGTAACATATAACTACTATGTAATTACCATGTAATAACCATGGCATTAACATATAACTACTATGTAAGTACCATGTAATAATCATATCATTGCTATGTCATTACCATGCAATTACCTTATAATTACCATGTACTTATGAGATGACTATCAAAGATAACGTCTTCATCTCATGTGAAGATGTTTCTATTGCTCCTGTCACCATGGATGTATCCACTTTGTAGATAACATGTAATTTTTATATAATTGACACAAATAAATATCATGTAAAGAGTTGCCTACTGCTACTATCGCCATGGAAATAATGAAACATGAAAACAAAGTAAATAAAAGTATATACAAATACATAATGTAGACTGCGCGAAAGCAAGGAACAGAAGGCCCCCGTTGGTTAAATGGTTGTTTGTGGTTCAGTTCATCAGTGCTTTTTCTTTTTAAGCCCTGCCTGCACGGTTGGGCAAGTCCCTTTAGCCTATTTGGCCAACCCCTGGACTGTAACATACATACATACAGACAATCTGCACGAAAACAAGGAACAGAGGGGAGCATGTAAGGATAGGATCAAGACATCTTGTCATCTGTTTACTTGCTCAATATTGGATCCTCTAGCTTCTGCTGATACGCCAAAACTGACATCTTTGCTTCCTTGTACATGTGTGCTTCCTTGTACATGTGTAGGGTTAGGAGAGGGGGGGGGGGGGGGGGGGGGTAGGGAGCTTAGTGCTAATAGCGCTATGTAGCATGTGTGCTTCCTTGTACATGTGTAGGGTTAGGAGAGGGGGGGGGGGGGGGGGGGGGGGGGTAGGAGCTTAGTGCTAATAGCGCTATGTAACATGTGTGCTTCCTTGTACATGTGTAGGGTTAGGAGAGGGGGGGGGGGGGGGGGGTAGGAGCTTAGTGCTAATAGCGCTATGTAACATGTGTGCTTCCTTGTACATACATCCAATCCAAGCTAAAAGAGGCTGGGAGTTGTGTGGTGGCTTCTAGAGTATGAGGAGGTTGATGGTGAATGTGGGGCTGGCTTTAGAGGTGAGGGTGGTGAATGTGGGGCTGGCTTTGGAGGTTGATGGTGAATGTGGGGCTGGCTTTGGAGGTTGATGGTGCATGTGGGGCTGGCTTTGGAGGTTGATGGTGAATGTGGGGCTGGCTTTGGAGGTTGATGGTGAATGTGGGGCTGGCTTTGGAGGTGAGGGTGGCTTGCGCTTTCTGCATTGGGGGAGGGGTTGGTGGGGCTGGCTTTGGAGGTGAGGGTGGAGAAGGAGGAGGAGGAGGAGGAGGAAGAGGAGGAGGAGGAGGTGAGGGTGGAGAAGGAGGAGGAGGAGGAGGAACGAACATGTATTGAAGAATCGATGCCATGGAGAATATCGAGTCATATCCTTTCATTTCTCAATCCCAGGTGGTGGTGACAATGTGGGTTCACCCTAGTGTGGTGCACTGGCTTTTTATCGACTAATGTCCTTTAGTTACTGTTCAGTAGCAATCTGGTTATATTCCTGCTGGCGCAATACAAATTGGCTTTTCATAATACCTAATTGTGCTGACCTAGGTTCAATCATTTCCCAATCCCTGGTGGTTGTGACAATGTGTGCAGTGTTTCATTTTTCGACGACGCGTCGCCATTCCGTCGCCATTCCGTAGAATGCTACACCCCCCGGACCCCCCGATATCGGGACGCGCTGCCCCCTGACCCCCCAGGCTCCGCGCTTCGCGCTCCGCCATGCGATGGCTACGCAACTATCCTGAAATCAGGGTTGAGTAGCCCAAGTAGCTACTCAACCTGGACTACAGAAATCTGAAATAAAAAACACTGGATGTGGGGTCATCCATGTGTGGTGCACTGGCTTTGGAATATTGAGTCATATTTAGGGGTTGGCTATGTTATATAATATTAGTGAACAGATAATATTATCTAATATTACAAATATTAGTCGGACGAGCCGCCTCACCACAAAATCGAATTTATTTGAAAACTAATATTATTGTGACTATAATAATATTAGTTAATATCAGTTTATCAAACACTAATATTAGTTGCCGGTCCCTATATATATAGAACGTATCCTCATATTCTTTCATTTCTGAATCCCAGGTGGCAGTAACAATGTGGGTTCATCCATGTGTGGTGCACTGGGTTTGGAATTCAGGCTCTTGGCTTCAGAGTGTCAGTCATTGCCACTTCCTTGACTTTTCCGGGGGAACTGTGGTGCATACTGTTGGTGAGTTATTGATGATGATGATGTGACGATGATGATGATGATGGTGATGGTGGTGATGGTGATGGTGGTGGTGATGATGATGATGATGGTGATGATGATGGTGGTGATGGTGACGATGGTGGAGGTGATGGTGATGGTGATGATGATGATGATGATGATGATGATGACATTTGTCCTGGTGCTCTACTGGACTCCAAATGCGCCTTCGGCTTGACGGAGTCAAGGGGGACTCCAACTCTATTGGTGGAAGTGTTGGATGCCCTTATCATGCGTCCTATGTTCTCATTTTCAAATGCACCACAGTATGCTGCAGATTTTGTTGCACTGATGGGGTGGGTGTTGTAATGTATGTATGTTACAGCCCAGGGGTAGGCCAAATAGGCTAAAGAGACTTATATGTGTGTATGTAATAGTCCAGGGGTAGGCCAAATAGGCTAGAGGGACTTGTATGTGTGTATGTTACAGTCCAGGGGTAGGACAAATAGGCTAAAGGGTCTTGTCCAACCGTGATAGGAAGGGCTTAAAAAGAAAAAACATTTTGCAACCCCTTGTGAGCGCAGCGAGCAGTTTCTGCGCTTTTTGCACTAAAAAGCGCTGACCAATTTGACGTTTGTGCGCTTTAAGCGCTGACCACTTTGACAAAATATAGTACCCTCCCTCCCACTCCTCCCCATCATCCCCATCTCTAACCTGCCCTGGCTCCTCCCCCCCGTCCACCCCCCCCCCCCCCCCCTCCCCTCCTCCATCCTATTTACCCACTTCACCCCACCCCTCTTCCTGTCACCAAGTGGCTTGGAATAATCCCGCACTTCTTCCTCCTCCCTCCCACCCTCCCCATCCCTAACCTCCCCCCCCTCCACACACACCCTCCCCTCCTCCATCCCATTTACCCACTCCACCCCAACCACTCTTCCTCTCAACCCGGTGGCTTGGAATACTCCTGCACTTCTTCTCCTCCCACCCCACTCCTCCCCATCCCTAACCTCCCCCTGCTCCCCCCCCCCCCCCCCCCCCCCACACACACACACACACCCTCCCTCCTCCATCCCAGTTACCCACTCCACCCCAACCCCTCTTCCTGTCATCCAGGTGGCTTGGAATACTCCCCGCACTTCTTCCTCCTCCCTCCCACTCTCCCCCATCCCTACCTCCCCCGCTTCCCTCCTCCCCCCCCCCCCCCTCCCCCCCCCCTCCACACACACACTCCCCTCCTCCATCCATTTACCCACTCCACCCCAACCCCTCTTCCTGTCATCCAGGTGGCTTGGAATACTCCTGCACTTCTTCCTCCTCCCTCCCACTCCCTCCCCATCCCTACCTCCCCCGGCTTCCCTCCTCCCCCCCCCCCCCCTTCCCCCCCCTTCCACACAAACCCTTCCCTCCTCCATCCCATTTACACCCACTCCACCCTAACCCCTCTTCCAGTCATCCAGGTGGCTTGGAATACTCCCGCACTTCTTCCTCCTCCCTCCCACTCCTCCCCATCCATAACTTCCCCCGGCTTCCCTCCTCCCCCCCCCCCTCCACACACACCCTCCCCTCCTCCATCTCATTTACCCCACTCCACCCCAACCCCTCTTCCTGTCATCCAGGTGGCTTGGAATACTCCCGCACTTCTTCCTCCTCCCTCCCACTCCTCCCCATCCCTAACCTCCCCCGGCTTCCCTCCTCCCCCCCCCCCCCCCCCCCCCCCCCCCCCCCCCCCCTCCCCCCCCCTCCACACACACCCTCCCCTCCTCCATCCCATTTACCCACTCCACCCCAACCCCTCTTCCTCTCACCCAGGTGGCTTGGAATACTCCTGCACTTCTTCCTCCTCCCTCCCACTCCTCCCCATCCCTAACCTCCCCCTGCTTCCCTCCCCCCCCCCCACACACACACCCTCCCCTCCTCCATCCCATTTACCCACTCCACCCCAACCCCTCTTCCTGTCATCCAGGTGGCTTGGAATACTCCCGCACTTCTTCCTCCTCCCTCCCACTCCTCCCCATCCCTAACCTCCCCCGGCTTCCCCCCCTCCCCCCCCCCCCCCCCCCTCCCCCCCCCTCCACACACACCCTCCCCTCCTCCATCCCATTTACCCACTCCACCCCAACCCCTCTTCCTGTCACCCAAATGGCTTGGAATACTCCCGCACTTCTTCCTCCTCCCTCCCACTCCTCCCCATCCCTAACCTCCCCCGGCTTCCCTCCTCCCCCCCCCCCCCCCCTCCCCCCCCCACACACCCTCCCCTCCTCCATCCCATTTACCCACTCCACCCCAACCCCTCTTCCTCTCACCCAGGTGGCTTGGTAGGCGTTGTAAGCGCCATCCATGGCGCCTCTGTTTTTTGTTGGGAGACCCACCTATTGGGGTAAAACTCCTTTCATAACTAAGAAGTAAATATAGAATTGCACGCCTCCTTCCCCAGGTGGCTTGGTAGGCGTTGTAGGTGCCATCTTTTGTGCCGCTGGTTTGTGTCGGGAGACCCACGTCCTGGGGTGAAATACCTTTCATAACTTGAAACAAAACAAATGCATGCCTTCAGCTCCAGCTGGCTTCTTTGGCAATGAACCAAATTCTGTGTGCCACTGGTTTGTGTCGGGAGACCCACCTCCTGGGGTGAACAAGGGCGTGACCGCCCTTGTGTTGGATTGGACCAATTGGACCAAGGGATCCGCTGGTGGCTGGGGAAGGGGATGGGTAGCCTCGCTGTAACCATGGAGGGGCGATAACTAGGGTTGTTTTGTGTGCGATGTGCGGTGTGTGTAACCTTGTTGCTGCCCTTGTAAACCTTGATGCTGCCCTCGTGGCTGTTCTCGGCTGTTCTTGCGGAATGTGTCTCTCGTATACCGCGCTTTGGTACACAGTTGCGCGTTACCTCATAAACTGGGGCTGTACACCCTCCGGCTGTGACTCGGCAGTCTCTTCGGGATGACTTGACTGTCAAATCCCAACGTCAAGTGGTTGGGGGCGCAGTTTGACTTAAATCTACCTGGAAGATGAGGTGACGAGATTGAAAATACAACTTATATGAAATTTGCTTCGAGTCGGAGATTAGGTGACTGTATTTGCGAGTTTATCGAGCTGCCTGACGTTTGCAAACGTCAGTTGGTGCGGTCCAAATGCAATTTGTAGGTCGAACCCTTAGGTTCCCTAGCGCACCCGTTTGGCGCACCCGTTTGGCGCCTCCGTTTTGCTCATCCGTTTTGCTCCCCCGGCAGTACGCCTGATGTACCAAAGTCGGTACCCATGGAGGGGCGGTAAATACCTTTCATAACTTGAAACAAAACATTGCACACCTTCTCCTCCAGGTGGATTGGTAAGCATTGTAGGTGCCATGTTTGTTGGTCCCCGTTGTTGATGGACCATGCAATCAAGCCAAATAAGTACCGGTATAACAAAAATAATGATTATAAGAATTTTGCCTCCAAAGGATGTGTTTCCTTCTCCTCCAGGTGGACTGGTTGGCATTGTAGGCGTCATGTTTGGTGGTCCCTGTTGTTGATGGACCATGCAATCAAGCCAAATTATTATAGCAACAATAATAATAATAATAATAATAATAATAATGATGATGATGATAATAATAATAATAATAATAATAATGGTAATAATAATAATAAAAATAATATTATTATTAATAATAATAATAATAATAATAATAATAATTATTATTATAATGATGATGATTATAACAATTTCACCTCCAAAGGATGTGTTTCCTTCTCCTCCAGGCGGACTGGCTGGCATTGCAGGCGCCATGTTTGTTGGTTCCCGTTGTTGATGGACCATGCAATCAAGCAAAAATATTATAACAACAACAACAACAAGAACAACAAGAACAACAAGAACAACAACAACAACAACAACAACAATAATAATAATAGTAATAATTATAATTATTATAATAATTATTATCACAATTTCACCTCCAAAGGATGTGCTTCCTTCTCCTCCAGGTGGACTGGTTGGCATTGTAGGCGCCATCTTTGTTGGCCCCCGCATTGGACGTTTCGAGGATGGTGAACCCAAGAGCATACCCGGGCATGATGTTGCTGCTGTCAGTACTGGCACATTCTTCCTATGGTTTGGATGGTGAGATTGATCCCACACGAGACACAAGTGTATCAAATTAAGCATGCTGCTATTTGTTTTTACAAATTGAATTGGGATCATGGCTAGTTCCAGCTCCTTTTTTTATTTTTATTTTTTATTTTATTTATTATTTATTATTATTTTATATATATATATATATATATATATATATATATATATATATATATATATTATATATTTTTTTCTTTTCAGGCTCTCACCTGCATCACCAGAGGCACGCACTCAGGAAGACACAAACCTGTCCCAAGTCGTTTCCACACACCAAAACCCCACACGACTGGTCCTTAGAAGAAGAAAAAACAGATAACGCATGGAAGGGTGTGGTGTTAAGGGGACCCTCCCGTACGCCGCAGCTGGACTGGTCCTTAGTAACAGCACCATGTATCTGTCCATCATGTCAGCTGTTGTGTGCAGGGTACTATATTTTGTCATTTTGGGTTGCGCTTCTGACGCAACTTCCTCCTTTTGGGTTGAGCTTTTGATTCAACTGAAAACAGAAATCCGTATGTCAGCAGTCATCTGTAGGCAACAGCAACTAATATTGGTGCTTGGAAAACTAATATTGGTGCTTGGAAAACTATTATTGGTGCTTGGAAAACTAGTATTGGTGCTTGGAAAACTAATATTGGTGCTTGGAAAACTAGTATTAATGCTTGGAAAACTAGTATTGGTGCTTGGAAAACTAATATTGGTGCTTGGAAAACTAATATTGGTGCTTGGAAAACTAATATTAAGTCATACAAATGGAGTTGGGAAGCAAACGTATATTTGTATTTGTATAAGTCGTTTAAACGTATGCATATAAAGGTATGTAATGTTTTTTCACTTCTGGAGAGAATACTTTTACATGAGTTTAAAGGTATTGCCGCGCTGCTAATTCTTTTGGCATCACTTATCAACTCTCAGAAAAAATATTTGGCAAGTTAAGGTTGCCCAACTCTCAGAAAAATAAATCACCAGAAGTGGAAGAAAGCGCGTCGGCCAAGGAGCGTGGTGCCAATCTAAGGGAGTCATTATAGCAATTCAGGAGATGAACTTGACAAACCGTTTCCACGAGAACTCGTACTGTGTACTTCGTCGAGAATTTTGGCCTGGAAATCCGAGAATTCTCGACAATTTGGCCTGGAATTCTCGACAATTCTCGGCGAAGAACAAAACGTTTGTCCAGTTCATCCCTTGAATTGCTATAGATGCCGGTTGTTCTATCATATAATTGTTTTATGGGGGAATAATATAAGTACATAACTGTATTGCAATATTGTCCAAGTTCACATTGCACTAGGCTTGCACCACCAATCCTTCAAGCCCACGTAGGAGCATAGCTTGTGGAATGGAAGGCTAGGTGGCGCTCTGATATGTGTGCCATCCTGGCTATCTAAATCAAACTGTCGGCCAAATCTATACACAAGTGTGCATGTGAAATGTTGATTTTATTGCATATTGTGGTAGAGGAGGTCAATAGCTTTTCAATTTCTAAATCAAAATGTAGGCCAAATCTAGACACAAGTGTGCATGTGAAATGTTGCTTTTATTGCATATTGTGATAGAGGAGGTCAATAGCTTTTCAATTTCAAAATCAAATTTCAAAATCAAAATTAAAATCAAAATCAAACAAATTTCTAAATCAAAAATGTACCGATAACCAAGAAAGTTGAGTGCCGGGATGTATGCTGTACTTCTCAAAGTACAGAATATGCGTTTTTATACGACGTATTTATGGTGGATTTGAGAAAAATATAAGGCGTATTTATAAGTATTAACGTATATTATACGGGTATATGTCGGCCCCACCCTAATTATAAGTAAGAGTAAAACAAAAAAAACGCCTGGAGGGGCGTGGTGTTAAGGGGACTCGTAGTAATAGTAAACTAGTATTGTGCGATAGACATTAGATTTCCTGAATGATATTTCCCAAGCCATTTGTTTCAAAGTGCCAGATAGGTAATTTAATAACTAAGCTTTTAATGGAACCGGATTGTGATGGAAGCCACTATCGATGTTTACATACATGAAGCAAGGTAACAAATACCACAAGCCAACTTCACATCAAATTTAAACAAAATGTGATTGTTATAACAGGTTAAAAAGTTTATTTTATCGCATATTGTGAAACAGGAAATCAAGACATTTCACATAAGCTATTTAAATGTAAATTCTAACGAAATCAAAAAGTCAGTATTTGGCCACCTTAAGGTAATTTTCTCTAAATTCGATCGTCGAAAAGTTAACTCTGTTGCATTTTGTGAAAGAGGAGATCAAGAGCTTTCAGGTGAGCTATCTAAATAAAAAAATGAAATTGAAAACGAATACGCAGAGCGCATAAAAGAGGGGCATAGTACAGGCTGTGCGATCCAACTAATAATATAAGGCTCGGCCGTCTAATATTAACTAACATGCACTAATATTAATAATTTAATTATATTAAGTAAAAAAGACGTTCCCTAGCCATGTGCCATTTTCTCGTAGGTCCCTGGACCGTGGTACACACTTTTCTTTAGGTCTCTGGATACTTGTGGAGGACACTTTTCTTCAGGTCCCTGGACCATGGTGGACACTTTTCTTTAGGTCCCTGGACTGTGGTGGACACTTTTCTTTAGGTCTATGGATACTGGTGGAGGACACTTTTCTTCAGGTCCCTGGACCGTGGTGGACACTTTTCTTTAGGTCCCTGGACCGTGGTGGACACTTTTCTTTAGGTCCCTGGACCGTGGTGGACACTTTTCCTTTGGGGCCATGGAACCTGGTAGACACTTTTCTTTTGGACCATTGAACCTGGTAGACACTTTCTTTTGGGACCATGAAACCTGGTAGACATTTTTCTTTGGGGACCATGGAACCTGGTAGACACTTTTCTTTGGGGACCATGGAACCTGGTAGACACTTTTTGGGGGGGGCCATGGAACCTGGTAGACACTTTTCTTTTGGGACCATGGAACCTGGCAGACACTTTTCTTTGCGTTTCTTTTCTTTGTAGAATTAAATGGTCATTGTAGCACAAACTCAGGGCCACCGTCGGTAAAACGATTGTTTGGAGTTTAGTTTATGTTTTTGTTTTCATTTTCATTTTTTTTTCATTGTAATCCCTTTTTTTCATTTTAATCTCTACACGGTTGGGCAGGTCCTTTTAGCCTACATGGCCTACCTCTGGACTGTAACATACATACTTATTGCTCATATGGCACCTACCAGCACTCATACAAAGTTGTGATAAGCTCTGCTGTCTTCTGAGACTTTCTATTCACAACCACAGTGCACACACGTGATAGTGCCGGGAACGGTAGCACTGAGGGTGCTGCACTGAGGGTGCTTAGTTATTGATTAGCATTGAGTTTGCTGACAGATTGATTAGCATCTAGTGCGCTTAGTGATTAATTAGCACCAAGTGTGCTTCCTAATCCATTAGCACTTGTGCCCATGCAGAGCAGTAGTATCGATGGTGGCTATATCAAGGGTGCACTGCAACTTTGGGGGTCTTCAGCCCCTTTTCTGCCCCATTTCGGCGCACTTAAGCACCCATGATGCACCTTTTCGAGCGCTTTATAGCCAAATAAAGGACGCCAAAGACCCCCCTACTCTTCAGGGGTGTGGGTTGGGTGAGTTGGGGTTGGGATTAGGGTTGGGGTGTCCTGATGGTGGTGGTGCTGAGTAATTCAGACAGGGGATCACATGAATTTGAGTTTTTATTATTATTAGTAGTATTAGTATCAGTATTAGTATTAGTATTAGCATTAGTATTAGTATTAGTAGTATTACTAATAGTAGTAGTAGTAGTAGTAGTAGTAGTAGTAGTAGTAGTAGTAATATTAATTTTTTTCTTTTTTTTTAATTATTATTATTTGAGCAAAGCAACACACACTTCCGAAACCGTGCGTCCTGTTTGTGCAGGTATGGCTTTAACCTGGGCAGTGTGTATCTATATGGTACCACCGCGGCTGCAGACCTCATCCTGGACAGAGTGGCTCTCAATATGACCTTGGCTGCATGCACAGCTGGGCTCACTACTTTGCTCATCGTTTCATGGCGCTCAGGTAATGATACCGCCTTGTGGGGCGTGGTATCCAGGGAGCCCTGTATTTAGCTGCATGCACAGCAGGGTGTCTCTCATCACGACTTTAGCTGCATGCACAGCAGGTCTCACTACTTAACTTATTGTTTCATGGCGCTCAGGTATGTATTGAACTAGTTTGGTGCGTTGTATCACAGGCAGCACATCGAACTGGGCAGTGTTTTGTGTTCCTGATCCTGGACAGGGTAGCTCTCTACACGACCTTAGCTGCATGCACAGCAGGTCTCACTACCTCGCTCATTGTTTCATGGCGCTCAAGTAATGAGAACGCCTGGTGGGGCGTGGTATTAAGGGAGCCCTGTATTACGGCGGTAGAGACCGGGATGCTACTTGGACAGTGCTACCATGGCCGTAGAGAACGGGCTACTACTTAGACAAGCCTGCACCACAACCCCTGAGGGGCCCTTCTAACTATCCTCTCTTACCATGTACTGAATAGTAGTGATAACGCCTGGTGGGGCGTGGCATTAAGGGAGCCCTGTATTACGGCGGTAGAGAACGGGATGCTACTTTGTAATGGGCAGTGCTACCATGGCCGTTGGCAGCGACCGCAAACACTAAAGCGCACCCGTGGGGATTCAAAAGTTGGGTGCGTTGTAGCATAGGCAGCACATCAAACTGGGCAGTGTTTCGTGTCTCTAAGTTGCACTTTGAAATGGACAGTGTTTCGTGTCTTTTGCACTTTGAAATAGACAGTGTTTCGTGTCTTTTGCACTTTGAAATGGACAGTGTTTCGTGTCTCTAAATTGTTCATATCTGGTAGATGAATAGGCGAACATGTTGACGTGACGTGTGATTTTTAAGCGTGCGGTGAGATATTGGTGAGCAAAGTAGATGTTTGGTGACAGAAAACACCCCCTAATATGAAGATGATGATGTTGATGATGACATTTTTTTTAGCCCTTCTGGACTCCTAATGTGCCCGCGGCTTGCCTGAGTCAAGGGGGGCTTGTGAACATCAAGCTCCAAAAAAGGAAAGAAAAACACAAATGGTATTTCATGCGTGTTGGTCGAAAACAAAACATATGCTATTTCATGCTTGTTGGTCGATAACAAAAGCATGATCTTTCATGGAACTTGTTGGACAGTGTGAAGTGGGCTAATGTATCCAAACCAGTG
Organism: Chlamydomonas sp. ICE-L; assembly: GCA_013435795.1. Classification (NCBI taxonomy): domain Eukaryota; kingdom Viridiplantae; phylum Chlorophyta; class Chlorophyceae; order Chlamydomonadales; family Chlamydomonadaceae; genus Chlamydomonas; species Chlamydomonas sp. ICE-L. Next base: position 159,118,775 of record JACBWV010000610.1, on the reverse strand, counting down.
AGGAACTGAGGATATTAGCAATTAAAACGATGCTGATGAAGGCTGGTGCCAATCGTGATGCCAGCGGGAACTTAGACAGACACAAGAAAATATTGACTACCAAGTTCAAGAATGTTAGGAAACTGATTTATTTTTAATTTTTTATGTTTTATTTTTAATTTAATTATTTTATTTTTTTAGGAAACTGATTTATTTTTAATTTGTTTATTTTTATTTATTTAATTTAAAAAACAATTAGGAAACTGATGTCTTGGGAGGAAGAGAAAGTGTGCACATGGGGTGGGGTGAGGGGCAAGGAGAGATTGAGAAATGTGTGGACGCTGTGGGTCTGGCTTGGGTTGGATTGGAATGGTATGTGTGTGATACAGATGGGTAGGGGGGGATATACAAACCATGTAATGTAACAAGGACTTAACCCGTTCTGTTACCCAGACCAAAACCCAGGGCCTGGGTGGGATGGGTGGGAGGTGGCCACTGCCGACACAGGCCACCATACTAGTACATACATACATACATACATACATACATGCATTCGTACGCACATACATACATACATACGTACATACATACGTACGCACATACATACATACATACATGAGCTGCCAGAGGTTTTCCTGAGCCTTCTGTCCCCACCTTGCAGGAACTATTGATTTATGTTTGTGCTGCAATGGAATCATCTCAGGGTTGGTGTCAGCAGCTTCAACAAGCGGGTTTGTTGCTCCCTGGGCTTCCGCAGTGTCCGGTATCATCGTTGGAGCGGTTTATGTTGGATCTTCCAAGCTAGTTGTAAGTTGCAATTTTTGTATTGCTCCCTTAGGCTGCGGCTTTTTGTATTGCTCCCTTAGGCTGCGGCTTTTTGCATTGCTCCCTGGGCTTCCGCAGTGTCAGGTATCATCGTTGGAGTGCTTTATGTCGGATCTTCCAAGCTAGCTGTAAGTTGTGGGTAGGTGGGTGTGGGGGGGATTGTGTCCAGAGGGTGTGGGGTGGTAGGGTGATTGTGTCCGGTATCATCGTTGGAGTGCTTTATGTTGGCTCATCCAAGCTAGTTGTAAGTTGTGGGTGGGTGGGTGGGTATGGGGTATTGTGTGTGTGTGTATGTGGAGGGGGGGGGGGGGGGGGGGGGGGGAGGATTGTGTCTAGAGGGGGTGGGGTGGGAGGGTGATTGTGTCCGGTATCATCGTTAGAGTGCTTTATGTTGGCTCATCCAAGCTAGTTGTAAGTTGTGGGTGGGCGGGTGGGTATGGGGTATTGTGTGTGTGTGTATGTGGGGGGGGGGGGGGGGGGGGGGGGGGGGGGACTGTGTATAGGAGGGGGGGGGGGGGGAGGGTGATTGTGTCTGGTATCATCGTTAAAGTGCTTTATGTTGGCTCATCCAAGCTAGGTGTAAGTTGTGGGTAGGTGGGTGGGGGGAGGATTGTGTCTAGAGGGGGTGGGGTGGGAGGGTGATTGTCTCCGGTATCATCGTTGGAGTGCTTTGTGTTGGCTCATCCAAGCTAGGTGTAAGTTGTGGGTAGGTGGGTGGGTATGGGGTATTGTGTGTGTGTGTATGTGGAGGGGGGGGGGGGGGGGGGGGGGCAGGGTGATTGTGTCTGGTATCATTGTTGGAGCGGTTTATGTTGGATCTTCCAAGCTAGTTGTAAGTTGCAATTGTTTTATTGCTCCCTGGGCTGTGGCTTTTTGTATTGCTCCCTGGGCTGCGGCTTTATGTATTGCTCCCTGGGCTGTGGCTTTTTGTATTGCTCCCTGGGCTGCGGCTTTATGTATTGCTCCCTGGGCTGCGGCTTTATGTATTGCTCCCTGGGCTGCGGCTTTTGTATTGCTCCCTGGGCTGCAGCTTTTTGTATTGCTCCCTGGGCTGCAGCTTTTTGTATTGCTCTCTGGGCTGCGGCTTTTTGTATTGCTCCCTGACCTGTGGCTGTGTCTGGTATCATCGTTGGAGCGGTTTATGTTGGTTCATCCAAGCTAGGTGTAAGTTGTGGGTGGGTGGGGGGTGGGGGGGGATTGTGTTGTGGGTGTGTTTGGGGGTGGGGTGGGGGGGATTATATCTAGGGGTGTGTGTGTAGGGGGGGGGGGGGGGGGGGGGGGGTTGTGCATAGGGGTGTGTGTTTGTGTGTCTATTGTTTTGTCGGAGCCCCACCCTCTGGGGGGCGGGAGACACCAAGGCCACCCTGTTGTCCGTTTGTCCGACTGGGTGGGGGGGGTACGGATACATTGGTATGTTCATGCAACACAGCATTCAACATACCTGATTCTCAGTGTTGGTGTTGGTGGTAGGGGTAGGGGTAAAGGGGTGTGTGTGGGGGGGGGGGGGGGTGGGGGGGGGGGGGGGGGGCACTGGTATGTTTATGCAACGCAGCCGTCAACTAACTTACTGGCAGACCATTGGACCGCACAAAACCAATAATCTCTAAACTATATGTCTCGTAACTAACTGGCTTCGGTCCGCTGCACTCGATTCCGATGCCATCTGTTGCTCCGATAACCTACAGGATCCGCCAATTTTTGGTGGAGCCCCCTCTTTAAGGGGCGGGAGCCCCCATGTTTACCCAGTTGTCCGTTTGTGCGTCCGAAAAATTGAAGCCTGACAGTCGTGTAACTAACTCGCTTCGGTCAGCTCCATCATTGCCACCTTTTGTTCCGTTGCCAACACACTCCGCCAATTTTCCACGTCGCTTGCGACGCTGCATAGGACTTGTCGCAAGCGATGTCACCTAGTACTTATCGAACAGGTTGCTTTTAGTAGTTAAAGGGATGATTTAGATTTCACAGGTCGACAGGTCGTATTGCCACACGACTTTTTCAGCCCACATTTACGACAATTCTCTCTGAGATCTTGGGCTAAATTTGAGGTACGATTTACCACCAACAACCTGTTTCGAACCATCAAACTGCATAACATACGCTGAATTGCTAACTAACTGAATGTAGTCCTGCATACTCTAGAGGTCAACAAACTGAGTCTATTTTTTTTTTAGTTGTGAAAGGACTTTAACCCCAGGAGGTGGGTCTCCTGACACATACCAGCGACACGGAGGATTCAGTTCGAATGGTGGTGCCACTCCTACAATATGCAAAGTAGGCGCACTTAGGGTTGGTGAGAGATACCAACCCACGACCAAACGAACATTCACCACTACCCCTGATGCGCGTTCTTGATGCTCGTGTTCAACAGGGCTTTTTTTACCGCAATATATAGCAATCGCTAATTTTGACCCCGTTGTGGTGAAAATATCGCTATAAAAAAATTGAACATTCAAGTGTATGTTTTGTTTTTGCCCTAAATGCCACACACGCACACACACACACACACACACATGCCCTAAATGCACCCAAAAAGCCCCCAATAGGTACAAAAAGCTATAGAAAGCAATAAAACGCTGTCCCTGGAGGAGGCTTAAAACCATAAAGCTAGAAGAAGAGAAACTTTCAGATTTTGAAAAAATAGCCCTGGTGTTCAACATGCTGAGGTGAACAGCGGCAAGCCTGTCCAATTCTGTTTTTGCATCCTATCGCGCGCGAAATTGATCCCTAGAGGCGGCTCTGGAGTCTCGGGGGGAACCTGCATGGACAGGGAAACTCAAATGAGGAGACAGGACAGAAAGCAATATCCATCGTGGTAGAACAAAAGGAAGAGGAAGGGCTTGGCAGAGCTTTTTGGCGGAGCCCCCCCTTCTGGGGGGCGGGCCCCCTTGGGCCCCACCCCAGCCCGCCCGCCTTGCCCCAGGCCAACATCTTCATGCCATTCATCTGTCCATTGTGGTGAAAGAGGGGGGGGAAAGTAATGATAACGCCTGGTGGGGCGTGGTATTAAGGGAGCCCCGACTTATGGCGGTAGGGAACGGGCAGCTACTTTACCTGGACAAAGCTACCCTGGCGGTTGACAGCGTCCGCAAACACTTAAGCACACCCGTAGGGTTTCGAACCCGGCACGTTCTGCGTTTAAGGAGGTATGCCATTGAGCTATTCGTCGAAACGGGGATGTTAAAGAGAGAGCTGAACTGATGTTAAACATTAGTTGAATGAGCCGTCTCACCAGAAATTCGAATTATTTGAAAAAACAATATGATTGTGACACTGTAATAATATTAGTTAATATTAGTTTTTCAAAAACGAATATCAGTTACCGTTCCCTACCAATGGGGCTCTGCCAGCACTTGGGTAGGGGTTATCAAGGGCAGGGATTATTTTTTCAAATCTGAAAGAGCAAATCTCATTACGTTTATTTCGCTTGCCTCCTCCCAGGACAGCATCCACATTACAACAACAACAACAACAACCACCACCACCACCACAACAACAACCACCTCACGATTTTAGCAGGCATGTTTTTCCGGCGAGCACGGCCTGAAGCGCCTTCTTAGGATGGGGGGGAGTCCGATCTAAATGTGTTCCGGAGAAAAACATCCCTGGTCGTAGAATTGTTACAATGAGAAGAAAAAACAGAAAAGAAAAAGAAATCAAATCAACTGTACTTGAACAGGATCTGTTCTTCAGTTGGTACACTCTTCTGTTAAAAACAAATCAACTGTACTTGAACAGGATCTGTTCTTCAGTTGGTACACTCTTCTGTTAAAAACAAATCCCTGGTCAAGGGGATCCCTGATAGCCATCTTGAACTTGAACTTGAACTTGGTTACATAGCTTCAGCCAGCAATTTGGCTGCTCGCCGTCTTGGCAGTTACAATACATTGCATTACATTTCATGTTTTAGTCTACTTGACACTGCAGGGGTGAGTAAAAAGGGGCAGTAAAAACATATTACCAGGAAAATGGAAACTCGAACAAATCATTTTTCCCCCTCCTCTTCTTCTAAACGATAAAAACAGTACAAAAAACATATTCGAATCTGTAAAAAATACCTGATAGCTACCAGAAGAACCCCTTTCGGAAGCGAAAAAAGCTCTGTGGGGGTCAGTAGGTACAAGTGACCCCCACAGTACGTCATGGAGGCGACCTACCCAAATCTCTACCTGGAGTCCAACCTTGAAAGACACCAAATCCCTGATCAATATCAGAAGACCCCCTTTCTGAAATAGACAAGTCCTTTGCAGCGTCGCAAGCGACGCGGGAAATGGCGGAGTGGGTTGGCAACGGAAGGAAAGGTGGTAATGATGGAGCTGACCGAAACCAGTTAGTTATGAGACAGTTGGCTGACGAGTCAGGCTTCAATTTTTGGGTCGCACAGAAGGACAGCGGGGTAACACTGGGGGCTCCCCCCCCCAGAAGGGGGGGCTCTGCCAAAAACAAACTCTGGGGCTTGGTGGGGACCTGCTTGGGGGGAACACTGCCCCCCCCCCCCCCCCCCCCCAGAAGGGGGGGCTGTGCCCAAAACAAACTCTGGGGCTTGGTGGGGACCTGCTTGGGGGGAACACTGCCCCCCCCCCCCCCCCCCCCAGAAGGGGGGGCTGTGCCCAAAACAAACTCTGGGGCTTGGTGGGGACCTGCTTGGGGTAACACTGGGGGCTCCCCCCCCCCCCCCCCCCCCCCCCCCCCCCCCCCCCTTCTGGGGGGGCTCTGCCCTAAACTAACTCTGGGGCTTGCAGTGTTTTTTATTTCAGATTTCTGTAGTCCAGGTTGAGTAGCTACTTGGGCTACTCAACCCTGATTTCAGGATAGTTGCGTAGCCATCGCATGGCGGAGCGCGGAGCCTGGGGGGTCGGGGGGCAGCGCGTCCCGATATCGGGGGGTCCGGGGGGTGTAGCATTCTACGGAATGGCGACGCGTCGTCGAAAAATGAAACACTGCGAGCTTGGTGGGGACCTGCTTGGGGTAAGACACTTCCACTGCCCCTCCTCTTCATTCAACACGTCCAAATCCTGATAAGCTGCTAGCACACGCACCATCCCAAGCATAGTAAATGACTCACACTCACACTGCTTGCTTGCTTGGGGTAGGACACCTCTCCAGCCACTATTAAAATGTTGATTACAACCAGGGTACTTCCATTGACCAAATTGGCCAGCGCTTTAGCGCACTTGAAGAAAACAAAACTGCGCGTTGTTGTGCAAAAAGCGCAAAAATTGCTTGCGCACACAGGGGGGTGCAAAAAACTGCATGAAACGCGCAGTGGGCTCAAAAAGGCAGCGCGCCAGTGCGCAAAAGCGCGCGCTTGGAAGTACCCTGATTACAACCTGATTCGAAGTATGCTGTGAGATATTGATTCCACAGCCACAGTCAATGATACGAAAGAATCCAGCAACGAGACGTTAATTCTGGAACCCTTTACAGAGGACACGCCCTAAGGGACGCCGTCAATACCGGGGACACGCCTTAAGGGACGCCGTCAATACCGGGACCCTTAGGTTACGGGTGAAAAGAAAGACAGGTAGGACCATAGAACAGCTAACGCTGACAGCCAATACATGAGGATTCAAAATAAGTTGGAACTACTGCACCGTCACAGAATGAGCCTTGGGTCACCACTTGTGGCTACCAAAATAGCCTCCAGATTTCTGAAAAAAAAGACACTGGGTGGGATAACACAATTGACCCGTTCCAGCCACTACATAAGGGGTAAAAACAAGTTTTGTAACGGAACTAGACTGATGGGACATATCGAAAAGTCCTAAGCAGTGTCGCAAGCGACGCGAAAAATTGGCAAAGAGTGTTGGCTATGGAACGAAAGGTGGCAACGATGGCGCTGACCGAAGCGAGTTAGTTACGCGACCGTTGGCTGACGTATCGGGCTTCAAGTTTTTCGGTCGGACGAACGGACAAATGGGTAACCCTGGGGGCTCCCGCCCCTTGAAGAGGGGGCACCGCCAAAAAGACATACTCGAGATGCCAAGTTAGACTAGTAGCAGGCTATCTTGCTACAAGATGGGAAAGCACAATTGTCCCGTTTGGACATTGTTTGATACAACTCTGCAAAGCTTGAAAACAACTCTTGGTTGTACCAAACTTCCTATAACGCGTCGCACCAGGATATACCTAACTTCCTAAAACACATCGCACGTCGGTCGCACAAAAAAACAAACAAATAAATAAATAAACAAACGGACAACAGGGTGCCCCTGGGGGCTCACGCCCCACAGATAAGGGGGGGCTCCGCCAAAAACAACTCTTGCATGTACCTAACTTCCTATAACACAATTGCTGACCAGTCTAGAATTAAATGATCACTGCAGCACGAACTCAGGGCCCCTGTCGGTAAAACAATTGTTTGGGGTTCAGTTCATCAATGGTTTTCCTTTTTGAGCCCTGCCTATCACGGTTGGACAAGTCTCTTTAGCCTATTTGGCCTACCCCTGGACAATTATATATAGATAGATAGATAGATAGATAGATAGAGATAGATAGATATAGATATAGATAGATAGATAGATAGATGGATAGATAGATAGATAGATAGATAGAGATAGATAGATAGATAGATAGAGATAGATAGATAGATATAGATAGATAGATAAATAGATAGATAGATAGATAGATAGATAGATAGATAGATAGATAGATAGATATTCCGCGACCAGTTTGAGCATTTTAAACTCCCGTGCTGTACTGGAGTGTGTGGCTGCATTTGTCTTAATGACATACTTGTGTGATCCTGTGACTAGGTTGTTACTTGTGTGATACACTTGTGTGATACTTGTGTGTTACATGTGTGATATACTTGTGTGATTCGATTGTGATATACCTGTGTGATACGATTGTGATATACTTGTGTGATACGATTGTGATATACCTGTGTGATACGATTGTGATACTATTGTGATATACTTGTGTGATACTATTGTGATATACTTGTGTGATACTATTGTGATATACTTGTGTGATACTATTGTGATATACTTGTGTGATACGATTGTGATACAATTGCAATATACTTGTGTGACTTCCGTGATACAAGTGTGATAAACTTGTGTGATACTTATGTGATCTTGTGACTAGGGTGATACTTGTGTGATCCTGTGAGGATTCCTCTCTATTTTGAATTACCTCAACTTGAATTGAATTGAATTGAATTGAATTGAATTACTCCGACTTGAATTGACGATTCCTTGTATTTTGCTATTACCTCAACGATTACTTCAACTCCAATTGAAAATTCTTACTATTTTGCTAATACCTTAACGAGTATCACAATCATCACCTCGACTACAATTGACGCTACCTCGCTGTTTCCTCCTGCTCCTCCGCGTTGACGAATACGTCAATGATTACCTCAACTCCAATTGACAATTCCTTGCTATTGTGCTATCACCTCAACGAGCATCTCAATGAATAAATAGTACGCCTTATTAAAAGCCGTGAGGTTGAGGGGCCAACCACCTCGATTACCTCAATAAGAGAGAGAGAGAGAGAGAGAGAGAGAGAGAGAGAGAGAGAGAGAGAGAGAGAGAGAGAGAGAGAGAGAGAGAGAGAGAGAGAGAGAACCTCGACTTCAATTAACACTACATTGCTCTTTCCTCCTGCTGCTGCAGTTGTACCTTTGCATTGAATCAAACCAAGCCAAACCAAGCCAAACCAAGCCAGTGCCCATGCTTCTCACAAGATAATTGTTTGCTGCTGAGCACGTACCGTGATACTGGTGCGGGAGTCAAACCAAGCCAAACCAAGCCAGTGCCCATACTTCTCCTTAAATAATTCTTTCCTCCTGCTGCTGCAGTTGTACCTTCGCATTGACGACCCCCTGGACTCCGGGTCCATCCACTACATCAGTGGGGTGGTGGGGACTCTGCTGAATGCCGCATTGGCAAAACCTCAATATGTGAAGGAACTCACAGGTGGGTATTGATAATAGTTCCATGTAGTAGGTTGTCTGGGGTAAAGCGCGTGCCCGGGGCGTGTTCACCCCCTTTTGGCCCAGGCAGTTGGGCTTTTGGTTTCATATCTTGCTGACCTGTCGCCCAGGTGGCAGCGAGTCTCTGATCTCGATTTTCCGAGACCTGTCGCTGACGTGGCCACGGGGGTCTTCCTGTCGGTACGACGGGCTCAGATGCTAGTCAGTAATGAAATCGCCTGGTGGGGCGTGTTTACCCATGTTTCCGTCTGTCCGACCGAACAAACTTGAAGCCCGACACGTCAGCCAACGGTCGCGTAATTAACTCGCTTCGGGTGTATACTGGGTGTATAAGGGTGCTGCAGGGGTGCAGAATGAGTGACGAAGACCCCCCAAATTTGCACGTGTATGACTATAAAACGGCCGAGCAGCACCCTTCTATTGAGCCATAAAGGGTGTATACTGGGTGTACAAGGGTGCTGCAGGGGTGCAGAAAAGGTGACAAAGACCCCTCCAAATTGGCAGTGGTAGGGAATTGTCAGTGAGATATTCACTGACAATTTGGCGGGTCTGTAAGACTGAACTTGACTGTGAGCAAGGACGGTTAATGCTTTGGTTTCCAAGGATTGGATTGAAAGACAGCATCTCCTTCATAGGGCAACTGGTTTTATAGACGATGACGCACGTCTTTGACTATAAAACGGCCGAGCGGCACCCTTCTACTGGTTGGGCTTTAAAGGGTGTATTCTGGGTGTGTAAGGGTGCCACAGGGGTGCAGAAAGAGTGACGAAGACACCCCAAATTTGCACGTGTATGACTATAAAATGGCCGAGGGGCACCCTTCTATTGGTTGGGCTTTAAAGGGTGTATTCTGGGTGTGTAAGGGTGCCACAGGGGTGCAGAAAGAGTGACGAAGACACCCCAAATTTGCACGTGTATGACTATAAAATGGCCGAGCGGCACCCTTCTATTGGTTGGGCTTTAAAGTGTGTATTCTGGGTGTGTAAGGGTGCCACAGGGGTGCAGAAAGAGTGACGAAGACCCCCCAAATTTGCACGTGTATGACTATAAAACGGCCGAGCAGCACCCTTCTATTGAGCCATAAAGGGTGTATACTGGGTGTACAAGGGTGCTGCAGGGGTGCAGAAAAGGTGACGAAGACCCCCCCAAATTGGCAGTGGTAGGGAATTTAAAGTGAGATATTCACTGACAATTTGGCGGGTCTGTAAGACTGAACTCGACTGTGAGCAAGGACGGTTAATGCTTTGGTTTCCAAGGATTGGATTGAAAGACAGCATCTCCTTCATAGGGCAACTGGTTTTATAGACGATGACGCACGTCTTTGACTATAAAACGGCCGAGCGGCACCCTTCTACTGGTTGGGCTTTAAAATGTGTATTCTGGGTGTGTAAGGGTGCCACAGGGGTGCAGAAAGAGTGACGAAGACACCCCAAATTTGCACGTGTATGACTATAAAATGGCCGAGCGGCACCCTTCTATTGGTTGGGCTTTAAAGGGTGTATTCTGGGTGTGTAAGGGTGCCACAGGGGTGCAGAAAGAGTGACGAAGACACCCCAAATTTGCACGTGTATGACTATAAAATGGCCGAGCGGCACCCTTCTATTGGTTGGGCTTTAAAGTGTGTATTCTGGGTGTGTAAGGGTGCCACAGGGGTGCAGAAAGAGTGACGAAGACCCCCCAAATTTGCACGTGTATGACTATAAAATGGCCGAGCAGCACCCTTCTATTGAGCCATAAAGGGTGTATACTGGGTGTACAAGGGTTCTGCAGGGGTGCAGAAAAGGTGACGAAGACCCCCCCAAATTGGCAGTGGTAGGGAATTTGAAGTGAGATATTCACTGACAATTTGGCGGGTCTGTAAGACTGAACTCGACTGTGAGCAAGGACGGTTAATGCTTTGGTTTACAAGGATTGGATTGAAAGACAGCATCTCCTTCATAGGGCAACTGGTTTTATAGACGATGACGCACGTCTTTGACTATAAAACGGCCGAGCGGCACCCTTCTACTGGTTGGGCTTTAAAGTGTGTATTCTGGGTGTGTAAGGGTGCCACAGGGGTGCAGAAAGAGTGACGAAGACACCCCAAATTTGCACGTGTATGACTATAAAATGGCCGAGCGGCACCCTTCTATTGGTTGGGCTTTAAAGTGTGTATTCTGGGTGTGTAAGGGTGCCACAGGGGTGCAGAAAGAGTGACGAAGACACCCCAAATTTGCACGTGTATGACTATAAAATGGCTGAGCGGCACCCTTCTATTGGTTGGGCTTTAAAGTGTGTATTCTGGGTGTGTAAGGGTGCCACAGGGGTGCAGAAAGAGTGACGAAGACACCCCAATTTGCACGTGTATGACTATAAAATGGCCCCCGAGCAGCACCCTTCTACTGTTGGGCTTTAAAGTGTGTATTCTGGGTGTGTAAGGGTGCTACAGGGGTGCAGAAAGAGTGACGAAGACACCCCAAATTTGCACGTGTATGACTATAAAATGGACGAGCGGCACCCGTCTATTGGTTGGGCTTTAAAGGGTGTATTCTGGGTGTGTAAGGGTGCCACAGGGGTGCAGAAAGAGTGACGAAGACACCCCAAATTTGCACGTGTATGACTATAAAATGGCCGAGCGGCACCCTTCTACTGGTTGGGCTTTAAAGTGTGTATTCTGGGTGTGTAAGGGTGCCACAGGGGTGCAGAAAGAGTGACGAAGACACCTCAAATTTGCACGTGTATGACTATAAAATGGCCGAGCAGCACCCTTCTATTGGTTGGGCTTTAAAGTGTGTATTCTGGGTGTGTAAGGGTGCCACAGGGGTGCAGAAAGAGTGACGAAGACACCCCAAATTTGCACGTGTATGACTATAAAATGGACGAGCGGCACCCTTCTATTGGTTGGGCTTTAAAGGGTGTATTCTGGGTGTGTAAGGGTGCCACAGGGGTGCAGAAAGAGTGACGAAGACACCCCAAATTTGCACGTGTATGACTATAAAACGGCCGAGCAGGACCCTTCTACTGGTTGGGCTTTAAAGTGTGTATTCTGGGTGTGTAAGGGTGCCACAGGGGTGCAGAAAGAGTGACGAAGACACCCCAAATTTGCACGTGGATGACTATAAAATGGCTGAGCGGCACCCTTCTATTGGTTGGGCTTTAAAGTGTGTATTCTGGGTGTGTAAGGGTGCCACAGGGGTGCAGAAAGAGTGACGAAGACACCCCAAATTTGCACGTGTATGACTATAAAATGGCCGAGCAGCACCCTTCTATTGGTTGGGCTTTAAAGTGTGTATTCTGGGTGTGTAAGGGTGCCACAGGGGTGCAGAAAGAGTGACGAAGACACCCCAAATTTGCACGTGTATGACTATAAAATGGCCGAGCAGCACCCTTCTATTGGTTGGGCTTTAAAGTGTGTATTCTGGGTGTGTAAGGGTGCCGCAGGGGTGCAGAAAGGGTGCCTAAGACCCCTCATTATTTCAGTGATGGGGAATTTTAATCGAGCAGTGATGCACTGACAAGCTGTCCATAAGCAGCTTTTTCCATTTAATGTATGTATGTTACGAATCGGGGGTAGGCCAAATAGGCTGAAAGGACTTGCCCAACCATGACAGGAAGAGCATTTTCCATAAGTCGCAGAGAAAGGACATTTAAAGTGTTGCTCAACCTGCATTTACAGCCATTCAGGGGATGATTTGGGTTTGGGTCTCTCGGTTAGTAGTTCGTACCTCCACTTTTCCAGGCCAAATTTCCGACTCTTCTCAGGATTCTCAAAATTCTCGATTTTCAGTCCAACATTTCAGAATTCTCAGGCCAAATTCTCAGGCCGAATTCTCAAATTCGAGGTATGAACAACAAACAACGAACTACGAAGTGTTTCAAAAAACGAAATAAAAGTCATCCACTGAATGGCTTTGACAAACTTTGAGCCGAGTGAGCCCCAATCTTTCCAGGGGTGGCACTAGTCCCCCTACTCAGATTGAGTTGTGCAGTGTTTCTTATTTCGACGACGCGTCGCCATTCCGTCGCCATTCCGTCGAGTGCTACACCCCCAGAACACTCCGATTACGAGAAGCGCTGCCCCCCGACCCCCCCAGGCTCCGCGCTTCGCGCTCCGCCATGTGATGGCTACGCAACTTTCCTGGAATGAGGGTTGAGTAGCCCAAGTACCTACTCAACCTGGTATACAGAAATCTGAAATAAAAAACACTGGAGTTGTGTTGTGGTCTAGATTGATTTGTGTTCTTGTCTTGACTGATTGGTGCTGTGGTCTATGTTGGCTGGTGTTGTGGTTGAGTATGATTGGTGTTGTTGCGTAGATTGATTGGTCTGGTAGTCCAGATTGATTTGGTTATTGTGCCTGATTAGTAGGGAACGGCAACATGATATCATATGGCATCATGTCATCATATGATATCATATGATGCCAGCAGTCTGACTAGACCAAAGTTACCATTTAAATACAATGCCATATGATGCAATTTGTATGATATCATATAATATCATACTCACCTTAGGCCAAAGTCATATGATATGCCGGTCCCAAGGCCCCACCAGGCCCCACCAGGTGTTATCGGGAACCTGTATTTCTGTCCCCCTGAAACATTTCTGTCCCCCCCTAAACCCTAAATCCCTAAACCTTAAATGTTTCTGTTCCCCCTGAGACATTTCTGTCCCCCCTAAGCCCTAAATCCCTGAACCCTAATTGTTTCTGTTCCCCCTGAGACATTTCTGCCCCCCCTAAACCCTAAATTACTGCACTGGTCTGTGAATGTAGGTTTGCGCACTCATAGTGTGGGTGTGTGTGGGTGTGTGTGTGTGGGGGGGGGGGGGGAGGTAAGGGAGTGTGTGTTTGTGTGGTGGTGGTGGTGGTGGTGGTGGGGCCATTTTTGTTTAGCACTATCATCATCATCATTATCATGTTCCTTTGGACTGAAATGGTTTCCCGCACTGGCCACACCTTCCAGGTTCTTCATGTGGTGGCTTTATCTACGACACGGACAGTGGGGGCATGCAGCTTGGGGTACAACTGCTAGGTATGTGGTTGCAGTTTTATATGCTGCATTGTGCCACAACAGGGCGCCTGGAGGCGCGTCCCAAATGAAATTACAGATGATTGTGTAATGATTCAGATGAGAGTGTAATGAGAGTGTAATGATTCAGATGAGAGTGTAATGATTCAGATGAGAGTGTAATGACAGTGTAATGAGAGTGTAATAATTCATATGAGAGTGTAATGATTCAGATGAGAGTGTAATGATTCAGATGAGAGTGTAATGATTCAGATGAGAGTGTAATGACAGTGTAATGAGAGTGTAATAATTCATATGAGAGTGTAATGATTCAGATGAGAGTGTTATGATTCAGATGAGAGTGTAATGACAGTGTAATAAGAGTGTAATAATTCATATGAGAGTGTAAAGATTCAGATGAGAGTGTAATGACAGTGTAATGAGAGTGTAATAATTCATATGAGAGTGTAATGATTCAGATGAGAGTGTAATGACAGTGTAATGAGAGTGTAATAATTCATATGAGAGTGTAATGATTCAGATGAGAGTGAATCTGTCATATTAATCTGCCATATATATGTGTAGGTGTCGCTACCAGGGATTTTTATTTCCTTTTTGCGAAATTATCGCTATAAAAAAAGAAAAAAAAAGTTTTGTTTTGTTTTTCGCCCTAAATTGCCCTAAAAAGCTTCAAAAAGATATAAAAGATATAGGAAGCACTAAAACGCCGTCCCTGGAGGAGGCCTAACAAAATATAGCTAGGAGAAAACCGCTTTCAGATTTGCAAAACAAATCACTGGTCGCTACCATTTCAGCCATTTAAATCTGCCATATATATATGTCATCAATCTTGCATATGAATCTGTAGGTGTCGTTGCCATTTCCGCCATGTAAATCTGCTATATAAATCAGTCATATAAATCTGTAAAATACATATATCATATAAATATGTCACATAAATATGTCACATAAATATGTCAAATACATCTGTAGATGTCGTTGCCATTTCCTCCATATAATCTGTCAAATACATCTGTAGGTGCCGTTGCCATTTCCTCCATATAAATCTGTCAAATACATGTATCATATAAATATGTCACATAAATCTGTCAAATACATCTGTAGGTGTCGTTGCCATTTCCTCCATATAAAAATGTTATATATGTGTACCATATAAATCTGTCAAATACATCTGTAGGTGCCGTTGCCATCTCCTCCATATAAATATGTAAAATACATATATCATATAAATATGTCACGTAAATCTGTCAAATACATCTGTAGGTGTCGTTGCCATTTCCTCCATATAAATCTGTCAAATACATGTATGTATTTGTTATTTTTTTATTTTTTTATGTATGTATTTATGTATTTATGTACTTATACATCTGCAGGTGTCGTTGCCATTTCCGCCATAGAAATCTGCCATATAAATCTGTAAATTACATGTCATGTAAATATGTCATAGAAATCTGTCAAATAAATGTATTAATTTATTTATTTCTTTCTTTATTTATTTATTTATTTATTTATTTATTTATTTATTTATTTATTTATACATCCGTAGGTGACGTTTTCATTTCCACCATATAAATCTGTCTAATACATTTGTGTATTTTTATTTGTTTACTTATTTATGTATTTGTTTATGTATTTATACATCTGCACGTGTCGTTGCCATTTCCGCCATAGAAATCTGCCACATAAATCTGTAAAATACGTGTCATATAAATCTGTCATACAAATCTGTAAACAAAATGTATTAATTTATTAATTTATTTATTTATTTATTTATTTATTTATACATCTGCAGGTGTCGTTGCTATTTCCGCCATATAAATCTGTCAAATAAATGTATTTATATATTTAATTGTGTAATTATTCGTCTGTAGGTGTGATTGCCATTTTGGCCATATAAATCTGCCGTATAAATCTGACAAATAAATGTTTTTACAGGTATACACAGGGGTATACATTTATTGATTCGGGTATACATTTATTGATTTAATTATTTATGCATTTGCAGGTGTTGTTGCCATTTCCGCGTGGGTCATCTTCTTCTCTGTTATCCTCTTTGGGGCACTCCGATATTACAATCTCCTCAGAGTGGACCAGACTACCGAACTAGCAGGCATTGACAACATAGAGCATGGCGGGTAAGTTGTATCTGTGTGTGTGGTGGTGGTGGTGGTGGTGGTGGTGGTGGGGGGGGGCTAGGGGGAAGCTGGCATTGACAACATAGAGCATGGCGGGTAAGTAGTACCTGTGTGTGTGGTGGTGGTGGTGGTGGGGGGGGGGGGGGGGGGGAGCTGGCATTGACAACATAGAGCATGGCGGGGAATTAGTACCTGTGTGTGTGGTGGTGGTGGTGCTGGGTGGGGGGAGCTGGGGGGAAGCTGGCATTGACAACATAGAGCATGGCGGGTAAGTAGTACCTGTGTGTGTGTGGTGCTGGTGCTGGTGTGTGTGTGTGATGCTGGTGTGTGTGTGTGTGGTGCTGGTGTGTGTGTGTGATGCTGCTGCTGCTGGTGTGTGTGTGTGGTGCTGGTGTGTGTGTGTGTGATGCTGGTGTGTGTGTGGTGGTGCTGGTGTGTGTGTGTGATGCTGCTGGCGTGTGTGTGTGGTCCTGGTGTGTGTGTGGTGCTGGTGCTGGTGCTGGTGTGTGTGGTGCTGGTGTGTGTGTGGTGGTGCTGGTGGTGGTGGTGTGTGTGTGGTGATGCTGGTGGTGGTGTGTGTGTGTGGTGGTGGTGGTGGTGTGGTGTTGTGTGTAGTGGTGATGGTGTGGTGTGTGTGTGGGTGCTGGTTGTGGTGTGTGTGTGTGTGGCTGGTGTGTGGTGGTTGTGGTGGTGTGTGTGTGGTGCTGGTGGTGGTGTGGTGTGTGGTGATGCTGGTGTGGTGTTTGTGGTGCTGGTTCTGGTGTGTGTGGTGCGGTGGTGGTGTGTGTGTGTGTGGTGGTTGCTGATGGTGGTGTGTGTGGTGTGTTTGCCTGGTGCTGGTGTGTGTGTGTGGGTGCTGGTGCTGTGTTTGTGTGGGGTGGTGCGGGTGTGGTGTGGTGTGTGGTGTGGTGTGGTGTTTGTGTGGTGGTGCTGGTGGTGGTGGTGGTGTGTGGTGCTGGTGGGGGGTTTGGTTTGTGTGTGGTGATGCTGTTGGTGGTGTGTGTGTGTGGGTGGTGGTGGTGGTTGTGTGTGTGGTGGTGCTGGTGGTGGTGTGTGTGTGTGGTCTTGGTGGTGTGTGTGTGTGTGGTGGTTGCTGTATGGTGGTTTGTTGTGTTGCTGGTGGTGGTGGGGTTTGTGTGGTTGCTGTGTGGTGTGTGTGTGTGGTGGTGCTGTGGTTGTGTGTGTGTGGTGTGGTGGTGCTGGTGCTTGGTGCTTGGTGTGTGTGTGTGGTGGTGCTGGCGGTGGTGTGCGTGTTTGGTGCTTGTGGTGGTGTGTGTGTGGTTGCTGGTGGTGGGGTGTGTGGGTGCTGGTGGTGTATGTTTGTGGTGGTGCTTGTGTGCTGTGTGTGGTTCGTGGTGGTGTGTGTGTGGGTTGGTTATTGTGTTTGTGTGTGTGGGTGTGGTGGCTGTGGTTGTGTGTGTGGTGTGGTGGTGGTGATGGTGGTGGTGTGGTGTGTGGTGGTGATGGGGTGGTGTCTGGTGGGTTGTGTGTCGGGGGAGCTGGGGGGGAGTGGGGGTCGGGGGGAGTGGAGTGGCACAAGATGAGCTTGAGCTTTGGTCCGGATTGAGCTGTGTGTGTGGTGGTGCTGGTGGGTGTGTAGGGGGGTGGGAGTCTGGGAAGCTGGGGGGTCGGAGGGCATTGGGAGTGCACATAAGATGGATTATGAGTTTTGAATCTGGGATTGAGCTAGTGTGGGGGTGGTTTGGGAAGCCGGTGTGTGTTTGGGGGGGGGATGTGGGGGAGGTGATCATAATGATGGGCATGACTTGTGTTTGGTGTTTGTGAGTGTGATTCGGGGGGGAAGCTGATGTGTGTAAAGGGGGTGGGGGGGGCTGGGGGGCTGGGGGGAAGCTGGTTTGTGTGTGTGGGGGGGGGGGGGGGGGAGGGGGTGGGGGGGGGGGGAAGTTGTACATAAGATGGAAGCAGCGGGCTTTGTTTCTTTTGTGTGCGTGTTGTGTATTTAGTGAGTGGTGGTGGTGGTGTGTGTGTGTGGGGGGGGGTGGGGGGGGGGGGGCAAGCTATATCTACATCCAGGCTCACGATTTCAGACCTGCCGCCTTGGAAGAGGTTGAGAACTTCCCTCCCTGTTTCTCGCTTGGTAGTCTTAGCTCAGGCGCAGTTGCGGTCTGCGAAATGAGAACAGCAGTTGGGCAGTTAGCAGCTTCTAGGCAGCTCCCTTTTCACCCTAAACCCTAAAACAAAACTAAAAAAATTGGTACATATCTAAGTGATTTGTCTGGACACTGTCCAGTGTTTCATTTTTCGACGACGCGTCGCCATTCCGTCGCCATTCCGTAGAATGCTACACCCCCCGGACCCCCCGATATCGGGACGCGCTGCCCCCAACCCCCAGGCTCCGCGCTCCGCCATGCGATGGCTACGCAACTATCCTGAAATCAGGGTTGAGTAGCCCAAGTAGCTACTCAACCTGGACTACAGAAATCTGAAATAAAAAAACACTGACACTGTCGACCCCAGGGCAAGCGAACGGGAAGGTTCCTTCAAACCCACGCCCCATGGCAATGCGTATTAGTTCACGTTTTTTAAGAAATGCAACTGTACCTGCAATCTGCACTTTTCAGAAATACAACTGTACCTGCAATCTGCACTTTTCAGAAATACAACTGTACCTGCAATCTGCACTTTTCAGAAATACAACTGTACCTGCAATCTGCACTTTTCAGAAATACAACTGTACCCGCAATCTGCACTTTTCAGCAATCTCACTGTTCCTGCAATCTGCATTTTTCAGAAATCTCACTATTCCTGCAAGCTGCACTTTTAATTCTTCACATATCAGTGTTGGCTAACGTCCATTGTTGAATCCCCAGGCCTGCGTGCCCAGAGTTCAACAGGGTCCGCACGGTTAGCATGAATGTGGTTCCACCACCCACCACCAACCACCAACAACCGCAGACCCCCAATATAGTATTGACCACCACCAACCACCAACAACCAACAACCAACAACCGCAGACCCCCAATATAGTATTGACCACCACCAACCACCAACCACCAACCACCAACAACCAACAACCGCAGACCCCCAATATAGTATGACCCCACCAACCACCAACCACCAACAACCAACAACCGCAGACCCCCAATATAGTATTGACCACCACCAACCACCAACCACCAACCACCAACAACCGCAGACCCCCAATATAGTATTGACCACCACCAACCACCAACCACCAACCACCAACAACCGCAGACCCCCAATATAGTATTGACCACCACCAACCACCAACCAACAACCAACAACAACCGCAGACCCCCAATATAGTATTGACCACCACCAACCACCAGCAACCGCAGACCCCCAATATAGTATTGACCACCACCAACCACCAACCACCAACCGCAGACCCTCAATATAGTACTGACCACCCCAAACCACCAACCACCACCAACCACCAAGACCCAGGCCAGCATACCCAGAGTTCAACAGGGTCCGCACGGTTAGCATGAATGTGGTTCCACCACCTACCAAGCTCAGACCCCCAATATTGTATTGACCACCACCAACCACCAACCACCACCAGCCGCCGCCCCCCCAAATAGTATTGACCACCACCAACCACCAACCACCAACCACCACCAACCGCCGACCCCCCAAATAGTATTGACCACCACCCACCACCACCCATCCCCAGGCCCGCAACCCAGAGTTCTACAGGGTCCGCACGGTTAGCATGAATGTGGTTCCACCACCTACCAAGCTCAGACCCCCAATATAGTATTGACCACCACCAACCACCAACCACCACCAACCGCAGACCCCCAATATAGTATTGACCACCACCAACCACCAACCACCACCAACCGCAGACCCCCAATATAGTATTGACCACCACCAACCGCCGACCATCAATATAGTATTGACCACCACCAACCGCCAACCACCAACCATCCACAGGCCAGCATACCCAGAGTTCAACAGGGTCGCCACGGTTAGCATGACCTCCAGAGGATAGCGCTTTCCAACATAATCCTGGCAAGCCCACCTGCTGTGCCCGTGCATGGGCACCTTGCACAAGGCCCTTGCGCATGCGCCCTTGAGGCATGGGGGGAGGGGGGGGGCAGCATGTGTTCCGCCTGCGCCCTGGTGTGATGGTTTGAGGAGTACATCATTGCAACACGATCTTGGCAAGCCCACCTGCCGCGCCTGTGCAAGGGCACCTTGCACATGGCCCTTGCACATGGGCCTGGCGCGCCTACGTGGCCTACCCCTGGACGGTAACATACATACAGCAGAAATCCAGTCATGATTGCAACAATCGACCAGGTACAGCTTGTGGTCCTCTCATCTCATAGTTTTTCTTTTCCGCTATGAGCAGCAGCTTCTAGGCAGCTCCCCTGACTTGCTATTCAGCTAAACCTAACGCGAAGTAGTGCACCTTGAAGCTGACCCAATCAGCTGTCAGGAAGCTGTCACAAGCAGCCGTCAAGAAGCTTCCACAAGCAGCTGTCAGGAAGCTGTCACAAGCAGCCGTCAAGAAGCTTCCACAAGCAGCTGTCAGGAAGCTGTCACAAGCAGCCGTCAAGAAGCTTCCACAAGCAGCTGTCAGGAAGCTGTCACAAGCAGCCGTCAAGAAGCTTCCACAAGCAGCTGTCAGGAAGCTGTCACAAGCAGCCGTCAAGAAGCTTCCACAAGTAGCTGTCAGGAAGCTGTCACAAGCAGCCGTCAAGAAGCTTCCATAAGCAGCTGTCAGGAAGCTGTCACAAGCAGCTGTCAAGAAGTGCTGACACAAGCAGCAGTCAAGAAGCTTGTACAAGAAGCTGTCCAGAAGCTGACAGAAGCAGCTGTCCAGAAGCTTCCACAAGCAGCTGTCCAGAAGCTGACACAAGCAGCTGTCAAGAAGTGCTGACACAAGCAGCTGTCAAGAAGTGCTGACACAAGCAGCTGTCAAGAAGTGCTGACACAAGCAGCTGTCCAGAAGTGCTGACCCACGCAGCTGTCCAGAAGTCCTGACACAAGCAGCTGTCAAGAAGCTGACGCAAGCAGCTCTTCAAAAGCTGAAACAAGCAGCTGTCTAGAAGATGACACAAGCAGCTGTCCAGAAGCTGACACAAGCAGCTGTCCAGAAGTGCTGAAATATGGGGTATATTTCAGCGGCTGGCTCAAGGGGCTTTCTGGAAGCTACTTATTATAGCCCAAAAGAAAAGCTATGGTGCATGCATGCATCACATGCAATAGGGGTGGCGATTGAAGTTCTGCTCCACACACTGTCAAGAAGTGCTGAAATATTCGGGTGTACGACAGTGGCTGACATGGGGAGCTATCTAGAAGCTGCTGAGAAAAGCCGAAAAGAAAGCTTGCCTCATCTCTATCTACAAGCTTAGGCCTCATCAGGCAGACTGTATCCTCCCAGTTATAGAAGTGACAAAGTGACTTAACCTCGACCAAGGTGCGACCCAGGGCACGAATCACTCACCTGAGGGTCTCACTCGTGGCGACCAAGGGCCAATTTCGCCCTAATTTCGCACACCTGAGGGTCCCTCGGGGGTGCGACCTCGGGCCACAATGTGCGAACGGTCGCACACAAAAAAAAACTTCAAGTGAGACAATTTTGGTATCAAGCAGGAGTGCACGCATTGACTATTAGATACGTTACTTTGTCATTGACAGGCCATTGTTGGCCCAGGACGAGCGTGCTCCACACCATCCAGGAGGGGTCTTCAAACAACTCGTCAGAAAAAGGAAGGCAATATTTCAGCTAGGAAGCATGATTACAGCAAGCAAGCAAGCATCACAAGCAAGCAAGAATGCAGTAAGCAATCGCGCAAGCAAAATTGCAGCAAACATCACAAGTAAGCAAGATTGCAGCAAGCAAGCATAACAAGCAAGCAAGATTGCAGCAAGCATAACAAGCAAGCAAGATTGCAGCAAGCAAGCATAACAAGCAAGCAAGATTGCAGCAAGCATAACAAGCAAGCAAGATTGCAGCAAGCAAGCATAACAAGCAAGCAAGATTGCAGTGAGCAAGCAAGCAAGCAAGCAAAATTGCAGCAAGCATCACAAGCAAGCAAGATTGCAGTAAGCAAGCAAGCAAAATTGCAGCAAGCATCACAAGCAAGCAAGCTTGCAGCAAGCAATCATAACAAGCAAGCAAGCAAGATTGCAGTAAGCAAGCAAGCAAGCAAGATTGCAGTGAGCAAGCAAGCAAGCAAGCAAAATTGCAGCAAGCATCACGAGCAAGCAAGATTGCAGCAAGCAAGCATAACAAGCAAGCAAGCAAGATTGCAGTAAGCAAGCAAGCAAGCAAAATTGCAGCAAGCATCACAAGCAAGCAAGATTGCAGCAAGCAAGCATAACAAGCAAGCATAACAAGCAAGCATAACAAGCAAGCAAGCAAGATTGCAGTAAGCAAGCAAGCAAAATTGCAGCAAGCATCACAAGCAAGCAAGATTGCAGCAAGCAATCATAACAAGCAAGCAAGCAAGCAAGATTGCAGTAAGCAAGCAAGCAAGCAAAATTGCAGTAAGCAAGCAAGCAAGCAAGATTGCAGCAAGCAAGCATTATGATCAGCATAACTAAGATCTTTTGGTCTGTTGCATGCCTGGCATGTTGGGAGGGTCTGGCATGATTCCATGCAGAGTGCTTTGAGCTCTGCGATCAGTGCCTCACTCAAGATGCTCTTAGCAAATCGCTGGAACATGAAAGTTCTAGAATCTCGGCCTAGGATGGTGACACCCTAGAATCTCAGCCTGGTGACACCCTAGAATCTCAGCCTAGGATAGTGACACTCCACAATCTCACCCTAGGATGGTGGGTGGCATTGCCCAAACTTCTTTCTGTTTGTTGATCCAATGAGGTCAATGCGTCAGTTTTGGGCGGAGCCCCCCCTTCTGGGGAGCAGGAGCCCCAAGGTTCACTTTGTGGTCCAACCGTCTGACAACAAGAAACCCTGGCCCTAACTGCCCCTTGGCCCTGTAGTAAACCCTGGCCCTGTTGAAACCCTGGCCCTAATTGGCCACTGGCCGTGTTGTGTTGCCCTAGCGCTGCACTCGATTCCAGTGCCACATGTTGCTCAGATAGCCAAAGTAATGATAACGCCTGGTGGAGCGTGGGATTAAGGGCACCATGTCTTACAGTGGTAGAGAACGGGCTGCTACTTTACCAGGACAAAGCTACCATGGCGGTTGACAGCGACCGCGAACACTATAGCGCACCCGTGGGGATTGGCTCCGATAGCAAACACTGTCCGCCAATTTCACGTGTCGCTTGCGATGCGCCTAGGACTTGTCAGGCTTGTCCCACTAAGCTGATACCTCTTCATACTTCATAAATAAATACGTCAATTGTACGCCTTGTTACGAGGCGTGAGGTTGAGGGGCCAGCCCGTTTGTTTTCACTGGGGCCAATCACCAACTGAACAGTGAATAAATAAAGACATATATAGTACGCCTTGTTACGAGGCGTGAGGTTGAGGGGGCCAGTCCGTTTGCTTTCACTGGGGCCAAGCACCAATGGGGGGGGGGGGGGGGGGGGGGGGGGGGGGGTCACCCCCCTGGCTTTCATACTTAATGCTTGATGCTTGATGCTTGTAACTGACGCCACAGACAGCTGTGTGTCTAGCGAGCTATCTTCAAGGTCTGCACTGATGTACAGACCAGGAGGAGCCTCCTCCTGGTAAGTGCATCAGAATCCTGCAAGTCATTCCCAGGAGTGCAGTGCATTTGCATAGGCCCAAGTAGGACGTAAGATACCTGCATGTTAGCACACATTACCCCCCACCCCCACCCCCACCCCACCCCCCGGGCCCCCACCCCCCTCAAACAATCCTGTAGCTGAAGTGTTTCATTACAGCTGTGGTAGGGCTGAAGGTCATGATAACGCCTGGTGGGGCGTGGTGTTAAGGGAACCCGTCGTACGCGGGTAGGGAGCGGTCTTATACCTGAATTGGACAAGCTACCATCGCGGTTGACAACGACCTGCAACGCCAAGAGCGGCCGACGGGGGAGTCGAGTGGTAGGGCTAAGCACTCTTAAAGAAGGCACTCTTAAAAGAGCTCATTTTTGGGCTTCGCCCATAGCCTTGCCGGGGCCACCCTAAAAGGGCCAGCACACATATCTCGATAAAAGACCAGGTTCACATCCACGCAGGCAGACAGGTTTTTGAATCGGCTCCTAGCATGTGCGTCAGCATCAGGGATTCAGCACTGAATGAGGCCCAGGAGGTGGCTCTCCCGACACAAACCAGCAACACGGAGGATTCAGCACCCCAGGAGGTGGTTCTCCTGAGACCGAACACAAAACAGCGACACCCCACGCAGGCAGACTGGTCTTTGAATCGGCTCCTGGCCTGCCCAACCGTATAGGAAAGGCTGAATTTAAGGGCTGAATCAGCACTGAATAAGGCCCAGGAGGTGGCTCTCCCGACACAAACCAGCAACACCAAGGATTCAGCACCTCAGGACTCAAGGAGGTGCCTCTCCCAACACAAACCAGCGGCACCGAGGATTCAGCACCCCAGGAGGTGGTTCTCCTGAGTCCGAACACAAACCAGCGACACCCCACGCAGGCAGACTGGTCTTTGAATCGGCTTCTGACCTGCCCAACCGTATAGGAAGGGCTTTAAAAGAGAAAGCACTGATGAACTGAACTCCAAACAATCGTTTAACCGACGGGGGCCCTGAATTCGTGCTACTACAGTGATAATTTAATTCTACGATGTAAAAAGGCAGTTTTTTGAATCGGGTCCTGGCGTGTGCATCAGCATCAGGGATTCAGCACTGAATAATCCTACTTGCTGCATGCTATTCACTCATGTGTGTGATCATGTGTGTGATCATGTGTGTGATGGGAATGCTGCCACACTTCTGAGAATGCCTTGGAGTAATGGGGGAAAGTAAGATGGCCATCTTGCTGCTCAGCCACTCAGCTTCCTGGAATGGGGTCAGTATGGGGCCTGAATCTCAAGGCCTGAGCTTGTGTATGTATGTTACATTCCAGGGGTAGGCCAAATAGGCTAAAGGGACTTGCCCAATCCTTAGGAAGAGCTTAAAAAGAAAAAGCTTCTACAAACCTTAAACAGCAAACTTGCCTGCTACTTTGTTGTTTGTGCTCATACTGGTATCATGTGCTGTTCTAGTCGGCTGAACATGTCCAGCTCTACAGAGGAGTTTCGGCGGAGCCCCCCCTTCAGGGGGGCGGGAGCCCGCAGGGTTACCCTTTTGTCCGTCTGTGCGACTGAAAAATTGAAGCCTGACACGTCAGCCGACTGTCTCATAACAAACTGGCTTCGGTCAGCTTTACTCCGTCGCCACCTAGCGTTCCGTTGCCAACACACTTTGCCGATTTTCCGCGTCAATTTCCAACTGCACGATGGCAGACAGGTTTTTTAATCGGCTCCTGGCAAGTGCATCAGGATCTTGTGTTCTGGCACATTAGATAGCTTGGCTGGTAGGATAGCTTGGCACATCCTCACCTAGGAGGAACCTCTAGATGAAGAAATGTTACATGCTGAAACGCTGAGCTGCTGAAACGCTGAGCTGCTCCAGCGGGGGGATGCCAGAATCAGACCCTCCAGCAACGGCCAGGGCCCTGCACAGAGCAGACTTCAGACTCAGCATCCATGCAGACTTCAGACGTCAGACTCAGCATCCATGCAGACTTCAGACTTCAGACTCAGCAGCCTTGAGAGCGGTTATTGAAGCTTGGAGAGTAGTAGTCGTTTTAGTAGTGGTAGTAGTTGTAGTAGTAGTAGTAGTAGTAGTAGTAGTAGTAGTAGTAGAAGCAGTACCGGTAGTCGGACCGGGCGATGAGCTGCATGGCTTTGATGAAACAGAGGGAGGATATTTACAAGGGAGGCAGTTTTAGTCACACAGCTTATTAGTCCCCGGGCTGTTTATTCCGGACAAGCCATTCTTTGTGGTGTAGGTTGAAGCCGAGGACACATAATCCATATAAGCATCATGCATAGCACGATCATTTTTTCGTTTTTGGGTACGCATAGCAGCTTCTTGGCAGCACCTTTCCCCTGTCCTTGAGCCAAACCTTGAGCTAGCTTGTGCGTCTGAAAGTTAACACTATGGGCGTTGCAATGGAACTGAAAAGTCTGGGCTAGACCCAGTGACTGGCTGGTGGAGCTGGGTGGAAGCTGCTACGCGTTGCCCCAAAATGAAATATTGATCGCTTTGGCTGTTGTTAGATGGCTGCTATCGGTCCCCAGGGTGATGAGTAATGAGTAATGATTCCCAGTGATTGCAATGCGATGCATTATTTTGACTTTGCTGGATCTGCTATCAGCCGCATTGAATGCAATAACAATGACGCGAGTGACGCAGCGTAGCTGCGGATTGTAGGCATTCAGTTATGGAAACGCTCATGTGGCATCGTCAGGTGGCGTGAGACGAAGGCCTGGGTCGACGTGAACCCTTGCGTCTAAGTGGCACTGCATCCGGTGTAACCGGTGTATCTGTGGAGTCTCTCCTAGACTTGCCATTACTTGCTAAGATGGCTACCAGCCACATTGAATGTGATAACAATCACGCAAGGCATCGTAGGCATTCAGGCATGGGCAATTTGCCAAGATGGCTACCAGCCACATTGAATGTGATAACAATCACGCGAGACATGGTAGGCATTCAGGCATGGACAACTTGCTAAGATGGCTCTTGTGAGCAGCTATTTATCGCAAGGGGAGATAGCTTGTTTGGTAATGATAACGCCTGGTGGGGCGTGGTGTTAAGGGAGCCCGTCGTACGCGGGTAGGGAGCGGTCATCTACCTCAACTGGACAAGCTACCATCGCGGTTGACAACGACCTGCAACGCCAAGAGCGACCAAAGGGGGAATCGAGCCCCCGACTCTTCATCCCCAAAGTGATTTGGTCTACCACTAGACCAATGTATATCACTGAAAGGGGCTGATAGCTTGTTTGTATTACATGGTCTATCAGCCTTCAGGCTGCTCACCGTCTGCTGACAGAGTAAAACATGGGTAGCATACACACTACTACAACACACTCCAGAGTACAGAATGTAAGCACATGGCTGTAAGGGGAGATAGTGCCAGTGTGTTGCAGATGCTCGCCTCCCTCCAAGCATGGTCCCTGTCGGTTGACCGAGGTAAAGAGAATTTGCTGCATGGGGGCACTACCTTGCTGCATGGGGGCACTACCTTGCTGCATGGGGGCACTACCTTGCTGCATGGGGGTACTACCTTGTTGCATGGGGGCACTAACTTGCTGCATGGGGGTACTACCTTGCTGCATGGGGGTACTACCTTGTTGCATGGGGGCACTACCTTGCTGCATGGGGGTACTACCTTGCTGCATGGGGATACAACCTTGTTGCATGGGGGCACTACCTTGTTGCATGGGGGCACTACGTTGCTTCATCTGGGCTCAGCCTTGCATTTTTTTACAATTTCTGCACATGACTACTAGCACAGCTAGGAACTTATTAGATTTCATACATATGTAGGGAGCGGCATGTCATACGATGTTGGCCAAAGGCAAGCATGATATCATATGATACAAACTGCATCATATGATAATATATAGACATGGTAACTTTATCCTAGTCAGACTGCCAGGATCATACGACATCATATTGCCGCTCCCTAAATACATGCAGGGTGAGGTATCCCCGTTTCGACAAATGGCTCAATGGTAGAGCTCGTTGAACGAAGAAGGTGCTAGGTTCGAATCCCTATGGGTCCGTTTTAGTGTTCGCAGTCGCTGTCAACCTCCATGGTAGCTTTGTCCAGGTAAAGTAGCAGCCCGCTCCCTACCGCCGTTAGACAGGGCTCCCTTAATACCACACCCCATCAGGTGTTATCATTATAGGGTTCGATCATCCATTCGCCAGTGTGGTTATGTTCCACTGTTGCGTACTTCTGTTTGGTGGTTCGTTGGACTCCTGGTGGCACTGTTTCTTTTGGGGCTGCACGTAGTAGCTTCTAGGCAGCTCCTTTCACCCACCCTTCGGCCAAACCTGAATCTAGCTCATGCATCTGAAAGCTGGCCTGACAGGCATTCCATTGAATGTGTCATCATTGGGATCGACTCAGTTGCTAACTAATGGAGCTGGGTGGAAGCTGCTACGCATAGCCCAAAAGCGAAACAGTGCCTGGTGTCGTCCAACGAAATGTTCGCACTCCTCACCCCCAGTGTGCTTTGGTATCATACGATGTCGAAAGGATGCATCACAAAAGGAGGTCCCCATAGTGGTATTCTTGGGTTGTGTCGTGTCGTCTACTGATCAATCTCTATACCTGGCTTCAAATTACAGTTCAAGGTAAAGAGACCTTGAACCGTCAGACTCCATGGTCATCCATCCCCTACCTTGAACCCTAATACATCATGAGACCTTGAACCGTAATACATGGTGGATAGAGCACATATCCCTCGTTCAATGAGACACTGTCAAATGTGTGGGTTCCAAAAACCTGAGGATGAAATGCATATGTTTGAGTGCCCTTTTAATAATGATATTCGCCTCCGCTACCAGAAGCTGTTTACAGATATGTATAGGCATGTCCATGAGGATACCGACTTAACCGTATGGAATGTGGAATTCTGCGATTCCACAATCAGAACCTTTATGAATGGAAATGGCACTAAGACTTTCTGGAGAACATAGCGACTAGCTTTCTACTTGTAGAAGAGCAATGCCGGAAGCCCACTGCTTAGTTGGCACGTAATTTCTTATCCTTTTTTTCTTCTTATGACTTGGTCTCAGTTGTTAGCTTCTTACCTCCGCCACTGTAATGGTTGAGATTCTGGGTCCTGCTCTAGGGGGTTTAATACCTACGCCACCAAAACGGTGGTTGGTGGTTTGGTTTGTTTTTCCTCGACACTATATATTATATCTATATATATATAAACTAGTAGCCTTAGCCCGTGTGCCGGTGGCCACCCTACTCTCACCAAGACCCCCCCCCCCCCCCCCCCCCCCCCCCATTCACACACTACCACCACCAAACCATTCCCCCCCCCTCCCCCCCCCTTCCTCCCGTTGGCCACACTTTTTTTGGGCTGGTTGCAAACGGTTTTCTCTGCAATTCAGCAACTTCAAACATTGACGGCGCACATCCTTGCGTGGTCTCCCTTGTGCACCACACAAGCACACAAACACCACCGTACTCCCCCCCCCCCCCCCCCCCAGTTATCTCCACCCCTACCCCCACCCAACCATGTACCCCCGCCCACAAACATACTCCCTTACTCTTCCTGACATATGTCCTGACTCCATCCCTTCCCCCACCCCAGCCATCCCACCAGCCCCCACCCTCTCCCCACTCTCATCCCTCCCCTCAACCCTACACGCACCCACCAGCACACACATACTCCATATCTGCCTCCCTCCACTTCAGCTGTGGGCTTTGCCATAGCTGAAAGGCAAACGGGACGATGGGCATCGACAACGTTTGCGCATCATCCGAATCCGCTAAAAGCATCGGACCTGCTTCCCTGCCACCTCAGCTGTGATCGATAGTCGACCCCACTGAAAAAGCTGAACCTGCGCAATCGCAACTTTATATAAGTAAAGCTTCTTCTTAGCGATCATGTATTCAGTTCGGCCAAAGAACAATCCTGTTCACCGCATATATATATATATATATATATATATATATATATATATATATATATATATATATATATGGCTGCCATGCCATATGCCCCATGCTCCTGTTTGCAAGCGTTTGTTGATCGTGGGTTCTGCAGGACTGTTATAAATCATAATATCTGCTAGTGTTTAAAAACAAGTTCAAAGACAGTGTAATAGTTGTTTGTCACTCTTAAGCGTGGTATTTTTGTTGCTTGTATACCGCAAGTGTGAACCAACTGCTGAGCTCAAGTTCATGAATATCATAATCCAATTCCAACCTTATGCTGGTCCCAGCAAGGGTAGGTGAGGTCGTTTGAATTTGAATTTGGTACTTCAGGACGCTGCATCCTCCGATGCAGACGCTTTGTCGAAGTGTCCGTTGAGTCGCTGAACGCAACGTGGGAAGGGTCCGTTGACCAGATGGAAGGTTACGATACGTTGCATGACGTTGCCTATAGAATTGGTTGTGTCTCAGGCAGCATCGCAAGGGGTACTCCTGAGGTACCCTGGCCCACAACATTGGTTCTCAAGCTGCCCTGAAACTCCCGACTAGGGACACTGAGAGAGGGAGAGGGAGGCAGCTGCAGCCTGCAGCTTGCAAGACCGAAGTAGTTGCAGCTAAGAGTTTGCAGGCAGAACCAAGGGTACACCAGGGGGGGGGGGGGGGGGGGGGGGGGGGGGGTAGAGGCTGTGGACCCAGGCCTTCGTCTCATGCGGCGAGTACATATGGTTTCGCACTGTCCTGACTGTCTGCAAGTGAATGTGGTCTGCAATTAAAGGTGCTCACTGTCTGCAGTAAATATGGATGGGATGAAGACCACAATACCTCTCCTGAGCACCAGGTGTGCGATCCCATGATCCCTGAAGGGGGGGCTACGCCAATAACAAGAAAACAGAATAATAAACTAATGGCCGTGAAACAGTGAGGATACCTTAGTGCCTGCCTCAGCTTCGGACCTACGGATCTTCTACGCCCTGAACCTGAAATGGTTGTCTCGGTTCCCTCCGAGTGCTCACCTGCTGACGTGTCCATCCAACTGTTTACCTCGTACTCAACTTACGCTCTCACCGAAGCGCTTGTTCCTCCACCGATCGCCTCCACTGTGCGATGCGACGCGCCAGCCTACTGCTCCTCCAGCAGGCCTGCCCCCGATCGATCAGGGCATCGGGGCGGGCACCGCTCCAGCACGTTGTTGATACCGTCAACACCGGTACTTCGCAAGGAACCTGGTCGTCCCTTTCGACCAGCTGGGTCCGATTCTTTGGCAAGGATGCCCAGCCCCCACCCGCAGCGGCACCGTTTGTGCCCCCCAGGCGGATCGAGGATCTCTACGAACAAGCGGCAGGGGGGATATTCTCCTCCATCAACCGACCCACAGCAGGGGCCAGAATTCAGCAGGAGTTGCCCGAGGGCAAAGCCCCCCTGCAACTGTACTCCCTAGGAACTCCAAACGGACAGAAGGTGATAAGGTTGCCAATGCCCTGGTTCGGTTTGGTATGGATACATGGTATATCAGCATCCAGGCTGCTCACTGTCTGCAGGCGGAGTAAACATGGGTAACATGAAGATATGCACTCCTACACCACACTCCTGAGCACAGAATGCAATCACTTGGGTGTGGACAGCTTGGCTTGGTTTGGATACATGGTCTATCAGCCTTCAGGCTGCTCACCGTCTGCGGGCGGAGTAAATATGGGGAGCATAAACACTCCTACACCACACTCCTGAGTACAGAATGCAATCACTTGGGTGCGGACAGCTTGGCTTGGTTTGGATACATGGTCTATCAGCCTTCAGGCTGCTCACCGTCTGGGGACGGAGTAAATATGGGTACTCTTGCACCATGCTCCTAAGAGCAGAACGTAGTC
Source organism: Chlamydomonas sp. ICE-L (assembly GCA_013435795.1). NCBI lineage: Eukaryota > Viridiplantae > Chlorophyta > Chlorophyceae > Chlamydomonadales > Chlamydomonadaceae > Chlamydomonas > Chlamydomonas sp. ICE-L. The sequence continues at coordinate 159,087,456 of JACBWV010000610.1, read as the reverse complement.
AGTATAGTATATGCTTTTTGTAATGTATGCTTTAGTCACACATCAGTTAACAGTTTCGGTACACTGTGTGCATTTGTGTTACAGTCCAGGGGTAGTTAGTAGTTAGTTAGTTAGTTCGTTCAATGAGGCCAATAAGACTTGCCCAACCTCACATAATCAAGATAATTCTAGACTGCCCGGAGGAGCTACAGAACAGTACAGTACAGTACAGTACAGTACAGTACAGTACAGTACAGTACAGTACAGTACAGTACAGTACAGTACAGTACAGTACAGTACAGTACAGTACAATACAGTACAGTACAGTACAGTACAGTACAGTACAGTACAGTACAGTACAGTACAGTACAGTACAGTACAGTACAGTACAGTACAGTACAGTACAGTACAGTACAGTACAGTACAGTACAGTACAGTACAGTACAGTACAGTACAGTACAGTACAGTACAGTACAGTACAGTGCAGTACAGTACAGTACAGTACAGTACAGTACAGTACAGTACAGTACAGTACAGTGCATTACAGTACAGTGCAGTACAGTACATTAAAGTACAGTACAGTACAGTACAGTACAGGCCATTATTGGTCTCAGACAAGCCCGCTCCGCGACATCCGGGAGGGATCTCCCAACAAATTCACAGAAAAAGAAAGGTAATATTGTAGGAAGCAGGCAAGATTGCAGTAAGCAAGCATTATTATTAGCACTAATACCATATGGTATTATTTATTGCTTTGTATGAAACACCTGAAATTAACAGACCTTTGCAGCTGTGCTCCTTTGTGTTCCATGCTTGGTCAACACTCAACAGTTTTTTTCTTTCAGCTAAAACTAAAAGCAGCAGCTTCTAGGCAGCTCCTCTGCTAAGTGCCATGCATGGTCAACACTCAACAGTATTTTTTTCTTTTCAGATAAAACTAAAAGCAGCAGCTTCTAGGCAGCTCCCCTGCTTACTGCAATCTTGCCTGCTCCTTTGTGTTCCATGCATGGTCAACACTCAACACTTTTTCTTTTCATCTACGAGCAGCAGCTTCTAGGCAGCTCCCCAAGCCAGCCACTGGGCCAAGCCCCAAGATTTTGACATTTCTAGCCAGCGGATTCTGTCAGCTTCCAGACACACTAGGTTGCATTAGCTTGGGCTGAATAGCCAGTCAGGGGAGCTGCCTAGAAGCTGCTGCTTTTAGCTGGAAAGAAAAAAACTGTTGACCATGACCTAAACTATGCTGGTCGAGTCTGTATGTATGCTTGCACTTGTAGCACACCACACATAGAACCACTATACTGCACCACCACTATAGCACATCACACATAAAACCACTATACTACACCACCACTATAGCACACCACTACATCACATAGCACACCAAACATTGCGAGGGAACGGCAGCATGATATCATATGATGCCGGCTGTCTGACTAGGCTAAAGTTTCCATTTACATACAATATCATATGATGCAATTTGTATGATATCATATGATATCATACTGGCCTTTGGTCAGAATCATATGACTTGCCGATCCCTACACATTGCGCACAGCATGCCATGCATGTCAACCAGTGTTCTTCGAGTTGGAATGTGAGCAACTTTGGCAAAGTGTACCGCTTTGACACAGTGTACCGCTTTGACGCAGTGTACCGCTACACTTTGGCGCAGTGTACCGCTCCACCTCCTGTTTTTATTTCTTGCTATGACTCAATGTGTGAAATATTTACTTATGTACTGCTGCACTTCGTCACGCGGACACCATGATACATCATACAAGGTTCCACGATTATGCGTTGTAAGAGGTCACACAGCTGTTTTTTTCTGCTACCAGTAGCGATCACTACCCGGGGCCCTGTTTTGCCCCCACCCCCATCCCCCACCCCCCACCCCACCCACACACACACGCACACACATACACATGCACCCACACAACACACGCACATACCCACACACATGCCCCACTACCCCCCCACCCCCATCCCCCACCCCCCACCCCACCCACACACACACACACAGGGCCAAACCGTCCACTTACATGAAACTTGCATCTCGGCCCTGCCCCCCAACCCCCCCTAGCCGGCCCTTCGGGCTGCCTACCCAAATCGCTACCAGGAGTCCAACCTTAAAAGACACCAAATCCCTGATCGCTACCAGAAGACCCCCTTTCTGAAACGAAAGAAGTTATATGCAGCGTCGGAAGCGACGCTAACAAATGGCGGAGAGTGTTGCAGCGGAGCGACAGGTGGCAACGGATGCGAGTTAGTTACGATACTGTTGGCTGATGTGTCACGCTTCGTCTCGGTCAGACGGTCACACAGACGGACAACGGGGTGACCCTGGGGGCTTCCGCCCCCTTGAAGAGGAGGCTCCTTCAAAAACAAATGAGATAACATAATCAGAACCAGGGTGCTACAAAGCGCGCGCCGGCATCGAACCCGCAACCCCAAAAATAAATGGCGCAGTTCTGTAGGCGGAGCTGGATAGAATTCAGCGGGGCGGGGCCCATGGGGGGGCTGCACCACAGCCGAGACCCCGAGACAGGGATGGCCGGGAGGAGGTTATTTCCCATCCTCTACACTCCATTTTTTGTATGTAGGATGAATATTTATGTGTATATCAAGCTCTGGCTGACATGGTATTACAAAGCGCGCGCCAATTTTGAGCCCCACTGCACGTTTCGCGCAGTTTTTTCAACTCCCTGTGGGTGCAGCGCGCAGTTTTTGCGCTTTTTGCATCATAAAGCGCTGACCAATTTGACGTTTGTGCGCTTTAAGCGCTGACCAATTTGACAAAATGTAGTACCCTGGGGCACACATATAAAAAAAAGGTAAACAAGTTCTATACACACTTTGTTCAGGTGTCCATTCTGTTGGAAGAGTTGGTTGATGCAGTTGGCCTGGAGTACGATGCCCACAACATCAGCATCGGCTCTGGGGATCAGTTCACTTCGGGGTTTGTCAGAGTTAACCCTAATAGCAAGATACCCGCACTGGTAGACAAGCAGGGTCAAGGTGAGAGGTCTTTTTTATTTTACAATATTTATTTTATTTTACAATATATATTTTTATTGTTTTTTCATTTTTTTTCCTATCACGGTTGGGCAAGTCTCCTTAGCCTATTTGGCCTACCCCTGGACTATAACATACATACATACATACATACATACATACATACATACATACATACATACATACATACATACATACATACAATGGGGGGACCCCATTATTATTCCCCCATTCTTTTTCAATGGGGGAACCCCCTATTTGGCCTACCCCTGGACTGTAATATGCAGACATATTCACAATGGGGGAAGAGGAAAGGGCGCATCTGAATAAAAGCTAGCCCTTAGTGACCACTAAGTAGTAAGGACAGAGGAAGACGTTGCGGAGAGCAGAGACACTGTTTCATTTTTGTGCTATGCGTAGCAGCTTCTAGGCAGCTTCTTTCCCCCGTTCTTGGGACAATGCGTCTGAAAGTCAACCTTACGGGCATTTGGGCTATGCGTAGCAGCTTCTAGGCAGCTTCTTTCCCCCGTCCTTGGGACAATGCGTCTGAAAGTCAACCTTACGGGCATTTGGGCTATGCGTAGCAGCTTCTAGGCAGCTTCTTTCCCCCGTCCTTGGGACAATGCGTCTGAAAGTCAACCTTACGGGCATTTGGGCTCTGCGTAGCAGCTTCTAGGCAGCTTCTTTCCCCCGTCCTTGGGACAATGCGTCTGAAAGTCAACCTTACGGGCATTTGGGCTATGCGTAGCAGCTTCTAGGCAGCTTCTTTCCCCCGTCCTTGGGACAATGCGTCTGAAAGTCAACCGTACGGGCGTTTGGGCTATGCGTAGCAGCTTCTAGGCAGCTTCTTTTCCCCGTCCTTGGGACAATGCGTCTGAAAGTCAACCTTACGGGCATTTGGGCTCTGCGTAGCAGCTTCTAGGCAGCTTCTTTCCCCCGTCCTTGGGACAATGCGTCTGAAAGTCAACCGTACGGGCGTTTGGGCTATGCGTAGCAGCTTCTAGGCAGCTTCTTTTCCCCGTCCTTGGGACAATGCGTCTGAAAGTCAACCTTACGGGCATTTGGGCTCTGCGTAGCAGCTTCTAGGCAGCTTCTTTCCCCCGTCCTTGGGACAATGCGTCTGAAAGTCAACCGTACGGGCGTTTGGGCTATGCGTAGCAGCTTCTAGGCAGCTTCTTTTCCCCGTCCTTGGGACAATGCGTCTGAAAGTCAACCTTACGGGCATTTGGGCTATGCGTAGCAGCTTCTAGGCAGCTTCTTTCCCCCGTCCTTGGGACAATGCGTCTGAAAGTCAACCGTACGGGCGTTTGGGCTATGCGTAGCAGCTTCTAGGCAGCTTCTTTCCCCCGTCCTTGGGACAATGCGTCTGAAAGTCAACCTTACGGGCATTTGGGCTATGCGTAGCAGCTTCTAGGCAGCTTCTTTCCCCCGTCCTTGGGACAATGCGTCTGAAAGTCAACCTTACGGGCATTTGGGCTATGCGTAGCAGCCTCTAGGCAGCTTCTTTCCCCCTTCCTTGGGACAATGCGTCTGAGAGTCAACCTTACGGGCATTTCAATGCAACTGAAAGTTTTGTGCTAGGCCTATTGGCTGGCTGTTGAAGCTGTCTAGAAGCTGCCATGTGTGGCCCAAAAATGAAACAGTGTGTGGAGAGCATTTCATCTGGACACGCATGTGTGTTTATGTGTTTATTTATATGTGTATATTTATATGTGTGTGCATATGTATATGTGTACATGTGTATATTTAAATGTGTGTGTATATGTGTATGTGTATATGTTCATGTTAAAATGTATGTGTATATGTGCTTGTGCATATGTGTATATTAAAATTCGTGTGTAAATGTATACATGTACATGTGTTTATTTATATGTGTGCATATGTATCCGTGTATAGGTGTATATTAATATGTTTGTGCATATGTATACGTGTACATGTGTATATTTATCTGTGTGTGTATATGTATATGTGTATATTTATATGTGCGTGTATATGTATACGTGTATAGGTGTATATTTATATGTGTATATTAAAATGTGTGTATATGTATATGTGTATATTTATATGTGTGTATGGGGAGGGTTGGGTTATTATATCTGGGGCTTCATTTGCTGAAAGTCCACTGCGGCATGTTTTGGCCCTTAATCTTGCAAGGCAGATGGATATGCCCCTGCAGGGTATTACAAAGCCCACGCGGCAGCGCGCACGCTTTTTGAGCCCCACTTCGCCCCCCCCACCCCCCCCCCAGTTTTTCAACCCCCCGTGGGCGCAGCGCACAGTTTTTGCACTTATTGCACTACAAAGCGCAGACCAATTTGACAAAATGTAGTACCCTGTGCCACTGTCCACCTGCCAATCGAATATTTCAACAAAAGCGAGATACTGGCTCCACGCATTTCAAATTGAGCGACTCGGTGCGACCCCAGTGCAACGCGCTGCCCCCCAAACCACACGGAGCGTGATGCGTGGAGCCTGGGGGGGTCAAGGGGTATTTCTGACTAGTTTAGGGGGCATAACCATGCAGCGACGGAATGGTGACCCATCGCAAACAAAAACAGTGACCGGCTCTTGTAGGCACTGTCACAGTCCAGGTGAGACGTCCAGGTTTTTTTTTTGGCTTTTCTTAGCAGCTTCTAGGCAGCTCCCTGAGTCAGGTGCTGGACTCCGCTGCACTTCTTCAGCAGGTCAGGACAACTGAGTGTGTCAGCTTCAAGGTGCAGTAGGTTGCGTCAGGTAAGGCTGACTAGGCAGTCAGAGGAGCTGCATAGAAGCAGCTGCTCATAGCTGAAAAGAAAAAACACTGGAGACGTCACAGAGAGCATGAACACAAATATAACGGTTTGAGAACTGATCGGAGTTGTAAGGAGACACAAAGAGAAAGAAAATATCTTAATAGAGTAATAGAGCACCCTGCCATATACACAGGGAAACAGAACGGTTTGTTAACCTATCGGTTGGAGTTGGAAGGAGATGAGAAGAGGAAGAAACCCTCACAATTTCGTAATATCGTAAAAGAGTACCCTACCATATACACAGGCAAATATAATGGAGAGAGCCCAAAGAGAGCATAAATAAATACAATCAATACATGGTACGCCTTGGCGACGAGTCAGGTGGTATCAACGTGTCTGTACACAAGAAAGACAAGAAGTTCATCGCTCCTTGTAGCCTGCAGCATATTGCTCACCCTCAGTGTTTCATTTTTCGACGACGCGTCGCCATTCCGTAGCCATTCCGTAGAATGCTACACCCCCCGGACCCCCCGATATCGGGACGCGCTGCCTCCCGACCCCCCAGGCTCCGCGCTTCGCGCTCCGCCATGCGATGGCTACGCAACTATCCTGAAATCAGGGTTGAGTAGCCCAAGTAGCTACTCAACCTGGACTACAGAAATCTGAAATAAAAAACACTGCTCACCCTCATGCCCTCTGTATATATGTGACCCCATGAATGTGTTCGAGTCAGATATTTTCAACGTGTCTGCACACGACAAAAACAAAAAATGCATTGCTTCTTGTAGCGAACAACATTAAAGACAGTGCCCACATGTATGCCCTCTGCAGGGGGTCCCATGAATGTGTTCGAGTCGGGAAGTATCAACCTGTATCTTTGCGAGAAATACAAGAAGTTCATCCCATCAGACATCAGGCTAAAGACTGAGGTGATGAGTTGGTCCTTCTGGCAGGTATGACATCACATGAACAGTACCTTGGGCAGTATCACATGAATATAATGTAGTATATAAAACATAACATAACATAACATAATACAATATAATTTAGTATAATAATAGAATATAAAATAAAATAAAATAAAATAATATATAATGTAATGTAATATAATATAAGTAGACCAAGCACCGTTGCTATATAGATCATTTAAGTGTCCTGAGGTAACTCTTGGGAACCACATGCCAGCCCCATCGAATTCTTAATTGTTGGCCTGTCTAGTTTGTTTTTCTGACGACGCGTCGCCGTTACTATTCGAGTTGGGTTGGGTGGAGAGAGGAGCCAGCTGGGCGGTTGGGAGCAGCCAGCTGGGGGGGGGGGTGGAGAGAGGAGCCAGCTGGGCGGTTGGGTGGAGAAAGGAGCCAGCTGGGCGGTCGGGAGGAGCCAGCTGGGTGGTTGGGTGGAGAGAGGAGCCAGCTGGGCGGTTAGGTGGAGCCAGCTGGTCGGTTGGGTGGAGAGAGGAGCCAGCTGGGCGGTTGGGTGGAGAAAGGAGCCAGCTGGGCGGTCGGGAGGAGCCAGCTGGGTGGTTGGGTGGAGAGAGGAGCCAGCTGGGCGGTTAGGTGGAGCCAGCTGGTCGGTTGGGTGGAGAGAGGAGCCAGCAGCTGCTCAGTGATTATTTCTTCGATGACTTGTCGTCACTGCGTCGCCATTCCATTGTTGCATGGCGACACATGAACCCCCCAACCCCCCCAGGGCTCACGCTTCACTCTCCACCGTGCGATGGCTACACCACAATAGTGAAATCAGTCTTGCGTAGCCCAAGAAGTTACTCAACCTGGTCTACAGAAATCTGAAATACTAATACTGGGCCTGTTGCAGGCAGTGTTTCATTTTTCGACGACGCGTCGCCATTCCGTAGAATGCTACACCCCCCGGACCCCCTGATATCGGGACGCGCTGCCCCCCGACCCCCCAGGCTCCGCGCTTCGCGCTCCGCCATGCGATGGCTACGCAACTATCCTGAAATCAGGGTTGAGTAGCCCAAGTAGCTACTCAACCTGGACTACAGAAATCTGAAATCTGAAAACACTGGTGATAACTTGTGCTAGTTATCTCCTTGCTTGCACAGGATGGGATGAAAGTAAAGTGATGGTGATGTATCATTGGAGGCTCCTTCATAAGTGGTCACCTCAGAACCATCTGAAAACACTGGTTGCAGGTGGGTGGTCAGGGCCCAATTACAGGTGCAGGTTGCAGGTGGGTGCAGGTTACAGGTGCAGGTTACAGGTGCAGGTTACAGGTGCAGGTTACAGGTGCAGGTTACAGGTGCAGGTTGCAGGTGCAGGTACAGGTTACAGGTGCAGGTTGCAGGTGGGTGCAATTACAGGTGCAGGTACAGGTTACAGGTGCAGGTTGCAGGTGGGTGCAATTACAGGTGCAGGTTACAGGTGCAGGTTGCAGGTGGGTGGTCAGGGCCCAATTACAGGTGCCTGCTTCGGTCACTTCTTTGTGTACGCACCCGATGACAGAGTGGAGGCTCGAGAGTATGGACTTGCAAGGTAGGTAAGCTTGCCAAGTACAAAATAATATATCATAATGTATAATATACACAAATGCAATATCGTTCTATATACTGTGCAATATACCAAGAGCGTACGATAAGTCAATATATTGTAAAATACGAGGGGGGGGGGGGGGGCAGGAAATAAGCTCCTGTAACTTATCATCGCTTTCAATATAGCTTATCCTCAGGATCCGGTGACATTTTTTACCAAAAATAAAGTTGGGCAGGAAGTTAGAGGTCCCCATAGGTTAGTTGACCCAAATCTTCACTTGGCTACAAATCTTCACTTAGCTATAGATCTTTCGAATGACCCCCATTTTAGGGGGGGTAGGGGAGGATAGATTGTGGTGTGGTGGTGGTGTGTGTGTGGGGGGGGTAACACTTGTTTTCAACTTTATTTCCCCACGCCCTTCGTCTGAAACTTCCACAATTCCAACTCCCATCTGAATCGGACAAGCATCTGGATGGCCGAAAAGAATAACACCTACCCTACCCTTTAATTCCGGTATCCATTCTGTCGTCAGGTATGGCATTACATTACATTACATTACATTACATTACATTACATTACATTACATTACATTACATTACATGTTAAAGTCTACTTGACACCGCGAGGGTGTATGAGACTCTGTGCTTTAAACAAAAAGAAAAAGCACCCACAAAGCAAAAAAACCCATTACATCAGGGGTGTGTCGAGGACAAACAAACCAAACTCCCAACCACCGTTTTGGTGGCGTAGGTATTAAACCCCCTAGAGCAGGATCCAGATCTCAACCACTTACAGTGGCAGAGGTAAGAAGCTAACAAATGAGAAGGCATGTAGGTGAAGAGGCATATCGTCTAGACCAAGGTCAAACACACACCACCACACACACAGGTATGGCATGGAGGTGCAGAGGCTCTGCTCGGTACTGGACAAGCATCTGGATGGCCGCAAGTTCATGGTTGGGGACGAGCGCAGCCTGGCAGACATCATGTGCTTCCCATGGTTCAATCAATTGAGAGTGGCGTACGCACACCCGTCAGGTATAACAGCTGCTGAATGTTTGCATGTGGGGCAGTACAAGAACTGTGTTGCATGGGCAGATAGAATCACTGCACGCCCAGCTGTGCAGCGGGGTTTACAGGTCTGTCACAAAAAACTGGGTCCCAAACCCTGGTTGAAATCGGTAAAATGAAGTGATGAAGCCGTTCATGCCTTGTACTCTTGTGTCAACAATGGCATGTCAGTGACAAAGTAAATAAATAAATAGTACGCCTTCTTACAAGGCGCGAGGTTGAGGGGGGCAGCCCGTTTACTTCCACTGGGGCCAACCAGCAAGAGGGGAGGGGGGGCTATCATCCCCCTGGAGGAGGGTTTGGGGCCTGTTCCGTCCATGTGTCTTCTGCACGCGACAATGGACTGGAAGGAGAAAGTGGCATGGGTGTGGAGTTTGGTGCGCAGCTTGAGGGCGGCTACCGGTACTTTGGAGATACCTAAGCGGGTGAGGTTGGGAAGAGCATTGGTGGGTACGGTTCATGTGTTACCCTATGTAACAACTGAGTATATCACTTCGTACCCGTGATCTTTCAGAGCCCGTGGCAGGGTCTTGTGCTGATTCCCCTTCTACGCATATTTAACCGAGTGGATGACAATGTAATGTAATAGGGGGGTCGTGTTTGTACTGGTCACGGTAGGCAGATGGCTACCACAGACGATTTAAACCATTTGTATGTACCAGTATTTTTGTAAGAGGCAGAACATTCCCTCCGTGCTGTCCCGAGGTAGTCCATGCCCAGGCGCAGAAGCCGTCTAAGAAACAAAAAACAATATGGTAGCCATTCTCCAATATGTACAGTGCAAGCAAACGGAAGGGTCCCTTCTTCCTCACGCCCTGTGGCAGGGCGTCTGATTTTTCAGTTGTATCCTGGTATGTTACATCTGGGGTCAGGGAGATGGACCAGGGTACTTCAGGGGGTCCAGTGTTTTGTACCGGTATGTGATGCTTTCCGGAGTACTACAACTTAAGTAGACACAAGAAAGGGCGGGACAGGAGGATTGCTTATCAGCTTACACGAGATACTCTGTCAGGCGACAGAGCAGAAAGAAGAAGGGAAGGCGACAGTACATCAAGGTACAGTCGCCGCTGCTTGCAGGCCCCATAGGGAGGAAGCACTACAGCAGACGCGGCCATGCGGGAAGCCTGGGCGCTCTAGGACACTCTAGCAGGACCGGGACTCCGGGAGAACCGGTCAATAACAGTATGTTACATCTGGGATCAGGGAGATGGACCAGGGTACTTCAGGGGTTCTAGTGTTTTGTACCGGTATGTTACACGTGGAAACAGGATGGACCAGGGTACTTCAGGGGTTCCAGTGGTTTGTACCGGAATGCTACATCTGGAAACAGGATGGACCAGGGTACTTCAGGGGTTCCAGTGGTTTGTACCGGAATGCTACATCTGGAAACAGGACGGACCAGGGTACTTCAGGGGTTCCAGTGGTTTGTACCGGAATGCCACATCTGGAAACAGGATGGACCAGGGTACTTCAGGGGTTCCAGTGGTTTGTACCGGAATGCAACATCTGGAAACAGGATGGACCAGGGTACTTTAGGGGTTACAGTGGTTTGTAACTTTGTACCGGAATGCTACATCTGGAAACAGGATGGACCAGAGTACTTCAGGGGTTCCAGTGGTTTGTACCGGAATGCTACATCTGGAAACAGGGAGATGGACCAGGGTACTTCAGGGGTTCCAGCGTTTTGTACAGGTATGTTACGTCTGGAAACAGGGAGATGGACCAGTGTACTTCAGGGGTCCAGTGTTTTGTACCGGTCTTCAAGAGGGCGGAGGAGGGCAAGACTGTAGGCTAGGCTGTAGGCAAGGCAAGGAGGAAGGGCAAGGCTATAGGATCCTAACCTGCAAGGAGTGGGGAAGGGAGGGGGGATAGCTTTAAACAAGTGAAGGGGAGGCTGTAAGACTGCACGAATTGAGTCAAGTCTGCTTGCAAAGTATTGCACGTAGACCCAATACTCAAGAATCGCCCAGCAAGAAAAGCGACGAGCACACAGATCCACTCTATCCCAGCTAAAATCGTCAAGCGAATTGAGGGAGGAGCCAAACCAGGGTTCTTTGAGTTCTTTGAGGATTCATCAACTCGAGCGCTGGAACGGAATGAAGTGGCCACTGGTAGAATGTTACTATAAAGTAGGTTACCCCCCCCCCCCCCCCCCCAAAAAAACGTGTACTGCACAGTATCGCAGTGTCCCCAGTCAAAATGTTGGCGGACGGCCCCACCTGCTAGCACACCCTGTTTGGGCCGAATCCTACTTTGGCCTACATGGGGCAAATTATAATCGTATCGGGATCGTATGATTAATTTTTAACTGAAGCACGAACTCAGGGCCCCCGCCAGTAAAACGATTGTTTTGGGTTCAGTTCGTCAGTGCCTTTTCGTTTAAAGTCCCACCTGTCACGGTTGGGCAAGTCCCTGAAGCCTCCTCCTGGACTTTAACAGCATCTCTGTCTAAACAAAGATACACGTCTTCTTCTTCTTTTTCGCCTGCTTAAATCCTAGGAAGTGTTTTCCTACCCTGACAATGATAGTATGATATCAGATTATCAAGAGAGGCCAATAAGAAAAATCACTCATGAACTAAACCCCAAACAATCGTTCTACAGACGGAGGTCTTAAGATCGTTGTTGTTTACTCTGCATGCAGACGGAGAGCAGCTTGAAGCTAATAAACGATGTAACAAATCAAAATCCTTGAACAACCTTTGTATCAGGGTACTTCAAACGGACCCCAGGGGTTGCGTGCTGGGACGCACCCTAATTTGGTAGGTTGCGTCCTGCCTGGGAAGCAGTCAAATCTTTAGGCTGCGTCCTACTATCAACAGAACCTGTAGCCCACGGAAATGGAGTGGTGGTGGCCCAATCAACTGATGGGTGAGACGCAACCAACATCCTGAACCTGCGCCTGCGCCGCAACGGACCCTCCACGCTGTTTCCTGCACTAACCTGCTATGTATATATTAACTTGTACAACCTATGTGTATACGGTTGGGCAAGCCCCTTTAACCTACTTGGCCTACCCCTGCACTGTAACTTACATACATTCTACAATCTATGTATATATTAGCTTGTACAGCCTATGTGTACATTATCATGCAGGTACGTATTTTTAAATTTGTACAACCTCATGCTGTATGTTCCTTTAGTCCAAGGGTAACCAATTAAGCTGAAGGGACTTGCCAAACCTCAAACAAACTCATATACCGCCTAGTAGGCTACAGATGGCAGTAGTCTGGGATATACAGATAGGCTATGGAGAAATTGCACACCTTAATATAAGAGTTAGTGGGGCATTCACAAAGAAAAAATAACTCCAACGCATCAGGTGCGATACAGGTACACCCATCAGGTGCGATACAGGTACACCCATCATCATCATGTGTCCATGCGGGCTAAGCCTTCAGGCTGGCTCTATCCCCATGTGGGCTGGCTCAATGGTAAAGCTCATTGAAACAAGTAGGTGCGGGGTTTGAATCCCTACGGGTGCGCTTTAGTGTTCGCGGGCACTGTCAACCGCCATGCTAGCATTGTCCAGGTAAAGTAGCAGCCCGTTATCTACCGCCTTAAGACGGGGCTCCCTTAATACCAATGAAAACATGGAGAAAGTCCAGGAAACAGCAAGATGTCTGCTCTAGTGATCTTGCACTCGGTGTGCATGCCCACTACTACTAGCAGTGGAAGATACAGTTAAGCTGTTGAATACAAGGAGCAAGTCCAGGAAACAGCGAGATACCTGCCCTAGTGTTCATGACAATCTAGTCTGATAAAATTGATAATCAGTACGCCATGCCACAGGCGTGAGATTGGGTGAACCCCCCCGTTTGCATGCATGTGTACATACTGGAGAAAGCTACCATGCTGGGCTTATTTGGTTTCGTAGACCCTCTGCGCCTGAGCTTGGACTACCGCACAACAGCACGGAGGGAAGTTCTCTACCTCTTCCAAGGCGGCAAATCTAAGATTTTGTGAACCTGGCCAGGGCTCAAACCTCAGACCTGTCTGATTGTTGACTGGATATTCTCTAGTCTGATACCAAATACCAAATGGTGCTATCTGCCCTTTGTACCAGTCTCTGAAATCAGTGTGACGGAACTAGACCGATGGGACATATCAAAAAGACAGACTGGAGATGTCAAGTTAGACTAGTAGCAGGCTATCCTGCTGCATCTGCCGCCCTATGATTCCCCAGGTGCTTTACTCCTCTGATACTGTTTCCTAGAATGCCATGGACAGCTGCCTTGAAGACACATAGAAGTAGCCTGGAGGCGCCCTCCTCCCTTAGGGTTTGACTTATGCCGCTACCCAATGATACCCTAGGTACTACACTCTTCTGATACTATTCCCCAGAATGCCATGGGCAGCTGCCTGTAAGACGCAGGGTAGTAGCCTGGAGGCGCCATCCTCCCTTAGGGGTTGACTTCGCCGCTACCAAATGATACCCTAGGTACTAAACTCATCTGATACTATTCCCCAGACTGCCATGGGCAGCTACCTTTAAGACACAGGGAAGTAGCCTGGAGGCCCCATCCTCCCCTAGTACCAGGCCGCTACCCAAGGATACCCCAGGCACTACTGCATCCTTTTTAAGATTCTTATGGCAGCTCCCTCTGAGCTCCAAAAGCCACCCACTGGGTCAAACCCAATGCTTGCAGCTGCATTGGAATGCCTGTTGTATCAGCTTTCAGATGCGCACGCTAGAGTCAGGTTTGGCCCAAGGACAGGGGAATGGAGCTGCCTAGAAGCTGCTCCGCGTAGCTGAAATAAGAAACAGTACCAGGCACTACGCTCCCGTGATACTAGCCCGCAAGACTATGATACTTTTTGGGGGGCTACACGTAGCAGCTTCTAGACAGATCCGTTTCCCTGTCCTTGGGACAAATCTGAAGCTAGCTAGCTAGCTGGTATGAAAGCTGACATGGCAGGCATTCCAATGCAGCTGAAAGCTTTGGGTTTGACCCAGTGGCTGGCTAATGGGGCTGGCGGGAAGCTGCCAAGAGTAGCCCAAACAAGAATCAGTGCCAGGTACTGGTTAACAACACTATGATTCTTTCCTGAGTCTGCGCTTTTTTTTCTGCTACGAGTAGCAGCTTCTAGGCAGCTCCCTTGACTGGCTGTTCAGCCAAACCTAACGCAACCTAGTGCATCCCGAAGCTGAAACGATCAGCTACATAACAGCAGAAATAATTGTATGCAGCAACGTAATTGGCTCAAGGAGCTGCCTAGAAGCTTCCCAGAAAGTCGAAAAGAAAAGCCCTGTCCTAGGAACTATGCTTTCCTGATACTAGTGGGCTACTATTAGGTTTCCCTATAAGTAGGCTACCCTACTAGGATATTACTGTTAGTAGAACAGGCTAATATTAGGCTAACCTATTAAACTGTACTGGCTACCAAACCAAGAGTTGACATTCAGCCAAAGTATATGCTCAGGGTGAATCGTGTGGGGTTGAAGCCAGCAAGGATGGCGAAGGGAGTGGCCAAGAAAATCGCGCCGACGGGCCACAAGAACACCTGCGAGCAAGAAGTACACAAGTCGGATGCGTGTGTGCAACAACAGGACTATGCCAATCAATCAATCAATCATAGGGAGGGAAGCAAACAGATGAACAGGCGCACAAAGATGAACAGGCGCACAAAGAAGAACAGGCGGACAAAGATGAACAGGCGCACAAAGATGAACAGGCGCACAAAGATGAACAGGCGCACAAAGATGAACAGGCGCACAAAGATGAACAGGCGCACAAAGATGAACAGGCGCACAAAGATGAACAGGCGGACAAGGATGAACAGGCGCACAAAGAAGAACAGGCGCATAAAGATGAACAGGCGCACAAAGATGATCAGGCGCACAAAGATGAACAGGCGCACAAAGATGAATAGGCGCACAAAGAAGAACAGGCGCACAAAGATGAACAGGCGCACAAAGATGAACAGGCGCACAAAGATTAACAGGACAGCGTAAAAACAAGCACATAAAAGAAGGACACCAACGAAACAACAGGAAAAGAGTCAAGCAAAGCACAGAGGAAGAGAGACATTGGGGAAGACACGCTAAACGGTGGCATATATATAGGCTTCAGAGATTAGAGCTATAACGACGAACAAAATTAGTCCTATTAGGGCTATTAGCTAAATTAGCCCTAATTGTAACAACTAATTGAGCCAAACTTAGCCAAAACAACCCAGAAAAAGTGCTCTGTGTGTAGGAGAGAGTTGTTATGTATCCTACTGACCTTTGTAGCAATTGTTTATGATCTGACCGCCATGAGTTCATGATGAAGTAGCTCATAACTGCGGGAGCGAACGCATACCGCCGTATTATTATATCAACACGTTACATTGGAGGAAAATAAGTACGGAAGTACATAACAAATATGGCAAAAATCCTGGATGGGTCTGTCCAACCTCTAGAGCACTGTTTATTTTGGGGGCTAACGACAGGGTACATACGACGGGCAACGTAGGGTACGTTCGACGGGCTATGTAGGGCTACGTAGGGTACGTAAGACGGGCTATGTAGGGCTACGTAGGGTACGTTCGACAGGCTACGTAGGGCTACGTAGGGTGCGTACGACGGGCTATGACAGGCTTCGTAGGGTACGTATGTAGGGCTACGTAGGGTACGTACGTTGGGCTATGTAGGGCTGCGTACGTCAGGCTATGTAGGGTGCGTACGACGGGCTACGTAGGGTACATACGGGCTACTTAAGGCTACGGACGACGACGTGCTATTTCTCTTCTCTTCACCTCTAGTTAGCGCTAAAAATCTGGGATTTATTTTAGGGCTAATTAGCCCTCATAGTGCTAAGGAGCTAAGTCCCCCCCTCCGAACCCTACATATATACCCCCCCTCCCCCCCAGCGCCATACCTCGGTGTGTTCCAGGAATGGCAGTGCTGAGTATCCCAAAAATGTCATGTAGTGGTAGTAGCTTAGGGTTACCGCATACAGCGCGACTGAGACAGCAGTTGACACGAAACTCTTCCAGAGTAGAAGTGGGCTGAGAAGGAACTGAACCACTGGGGATTGATAGGGGGGAGCTGGTCGGCACTTGGGTTTATGTGTTTTGGGGTTCATGTGTTCTTGGGTTTATGTGTTTCTGTGTATTTTGGGTTTCTGTGGTTCTGGGTTTCTGTGTTTTGGGTTTCTGTGTTTTCTGGGTTTATATGGTTCTGGGATTATGTGTTTTTTGGGTTTCTGTGTTTTTGGGTTCATGTGGTTTCTGTGTTTTTGGGTTTATGTGTTGTGGGGCTTATGTGTTGTGGGGTTTATGTGTTGTGGGTTTAGGTGGCTCAGGTGCAAAATAAGTGCTGGCCAGCTAAGTGCCGTGTCGTACAGGGCAGCTTTATGGGAAAACAGGATCTAAACAGAGCCAAAGGTCATGGTAGGTTAAGGTCTGAGGAGATGGGCAGAAAGGAAGAACAGCGATGGTGTAATGTGTGTGCTTGTGTGTGTATCACCAACGTATATTACTTCCATGCAGTTTTTCCAACTCTCTACAATTAGGAGATCCCCCCACCTAATAGCCTCAACCAGGGCTAAATAGACCCCAAAATGATTGAGGCACCAAGCTATCCACACACTCTGATATTGCGGCGGGCTAGGGTTCGGAGCATCTAATTAGCGGCATAATCCAGTAGATTTTCACTGTTTCCCTTTTGGGCTACGGATAGCAGCTTCTAGGCAGCTCCTTTCACCCACCCTTGGGCCAAACCTGAAGCTAGCAAGTGCGACCGAAAGCTAGCATGACGAGCATTCCAATGCAGCTGTAATCATGAGGCTTGGAACAGTCGCTGACTAAAGGATCTGGGTGGAAGCTGCTACGTGTAGCGCAACAATGAAACGGTGACATGTTCCCCTGGGACCCAGGACAAGGACGTACCATAGAGTGATAGAAAGAGGGGGAAGTACGAATTACAGTGTACATCAAAAGCGTAAAGCCTGCAGAGAAGAAGCAGACAAGGAAGAAAACAGTTAGATAGGCGGCAAAGAATTAGATAGCCAAAGACCGAACAACTTGATGGACAGGTGGTCACAACCTATTAACTCGCATCTGGTCACCTACGCAACATATAACGAGCTCGGGCTTGGTTGGTACAGCAGTACCAGCTTTGACTGGCTAATGGTACCCCAGGTTTACAGACGTTGCTAGGTCCCGACCTGTCGGCTTAAAAGAGGCTGATAACTTTCCTCGTGCTGTTGCCCGGTGGTCCAAGCTCAGGCACAGTAGCGGTCTGCGACAGCAAAACCCACAATAACCTTCCCTAGTGCAAGCGAGAGTGGGGAGTTCCTTCAACCTCACGTTCTGTGGCAAGTGAAGGCAAGTCAAGGCAAACACACACATACATGCAAATTAACACAGCACACTCATGATTGAAAAAGGCAAGAGTCGTGGATCCCACCCCATTTGCTACAACTCACCACTCAACATGCTGCTCTACTTGATGCTGTGGAAGATTGCGTTTTCGGAGAAACTTATTTGAAATCAACCTGCAAGTGAATGCGAACGCGCGATTTATAAGTGACACTTCCACTTAAAAGTTGGAAACGGCAATATGATATCATATGATGCCAGCAGTTTGACTGGGCTAAAGTCACCATTTATATACCAAATCACATGATGCAGTTTGTATGATATCATATGATATCATTCTTGCCTTTGGTCAACATCATATGATATGCCGGTCCCTAATTATTAAGTGACACAATGAGTAGTAACTTGTACGTGAATGAGTAGAAACACATTTTCTGATTAGTTAGTCAGCGTTTGGATGTACGCAGTGTAGACTCGTCACATATGTACATCTACGAGTACGTACGCAGTGTACATCTACAAGCGCATGGTCAAAGCATTGTGCCAAGAAGATGTAGTGTATAGCATGAGTGTACTTCTGCTCAACACACACACTACCTACAAACATACAAACTAGTGCAATGAAAGTACTCCTGGGTAGCATGAGTGTGCTTCTGCTCAACACGCACACTATCTACAAACATACAAACTAGTGCAATGAGAGTTCTCCTGGGTAGCATGAGTGTGCTTCTGGTCAACACGCACACCATCTACACATATACGAACAAGTGCAATGATCAGCAGGTGTATCAATCCATCCATCCATCCACCAACTGATGAACCAGTCCAATGAGCCACCAATCAGTCCACAACGCTCACCATCCAGCTCTGGGTATATCACTAAATCAACCCATTCATGCATCGACTGATGAACCAGTATGATGCCCCCTTATCAGTCTGCAACACACACCATCAGGCTGTGGGTAAATAAATCAATCAATAAATCCACCCATCCACCCATCAACTGATGAACCAGTATGATGCTCCACTTATCAGTCAGCAACACCCACCATCAGGCTGTGGGTAAATCAATCAATCAATCAACCCGTCCATCAATTAACTGATCGACCAGTATAATGAGCCACCAATCAGTCTACAACACTCACCATCCAGATCTGGGTAAATAAATAAATCAATCAATCAATCAACCCATCCACCCATTGACTGATTAACCAGTATAATGACCCACCAATAGGTCTGTGACACCCACCATCCGGCTGTGGGTAAATCAATCAAGCAACCAACCCATCCACCCATCAACTGATGAACCAGTATGATGCGCCCCTTATCAGTCTGCAACACCCACCATCCGGCTGTGGGTAAATAAATCAATCAACTAACCCATCAACTGATGAGCCAGTATGATGAGCCACTTATCAGTCTGCAATACACACCACCCGGCTCTGGGTAAATAAATAAATAAATAAATAAATAAATAAATAAATAAATAAATAAATAAATATGAGATGAATAAATAGATAAATAAACAAATAAATAACAAATGAAATAAATAAATCAACTGATCAACCAGTATGAGGACCTACCAATCAGACCACAACCCTGAGCAAGTCTTTACACTGTCTATTCTGCTTATTATGCTCCCTGGTTTCCATGGGTACCGCACTAGAGACTTAGCAAAGGAAGACAATGAGCAGCCCAGAGTTGGCTGACAAATCATGTAATAATCCAAACCAATCAGTCCACAACTCTAGCTTACCACTCAAGCATGGTGGTGGCCCCAGTGATAGCAAAAAAGCTGGTCAGCTCAACCTCACGCCTCGTAATGAGTAGGGAACGGCAATATGATATCATGTCATCATATGATACCAGCAGTTTGACTAGGCTAAAGTTACCATTTATATACAATACCATATGATGCAATTTGTATGATATTATACTTGCCTTTGGTCAAAATCATATGATATTCCGGTCCCTAGTAATAAGGCGTACCATTTATTTATTCACCACTCAAGCAACAACCCCAAGCCCCCCTTGCTGGACCTAGCCCCCCTTGCTGGATCAGGACCCAGCCCCACCACAACTCTATATTACCACGCATGCAAAAACTCACCATCCGGCTGAGGCTACAGCAAACCCTAGAAGCAAGAAGTCCACCAGCACAGCTGAGATAACTGTCATGAACGAGTGCCACAAGGAGTCTCCGAACCTACCAACACATTATGTTGAGGGGTGTGGTGTGTGCGTAAGTCATGAGTGTCTTAGTGTTCGCTGCACTCATGAATCAATGATAAACAAGGCGGTGATCTTTCTCTGTCTGACCTCCCCTCCAAGACACCCACACCATACCAGGACACCCACGTATGCCCTACCCCCTGTCTACACTCCCGTTTTCCAAGTTCAATTCAAACATGCAACCAGCGCATGCGCTTGTACAATAATTACAAAAAACAAAACTTACTGTTGCACCAACCCGACACCTCTTGTTGCACACAGATGCCCACCCCAAAGCACAAACATAAGCCTTTAAAGCCCAACCCAGAAAATTACTCACGTCACACAGTATGCTATAGAAGCCAGGGCGACGAGCACGCAGGTGACCACCACAAATGCTGGATCATCTCGTGCCCACTGGTTTTTTGTCTGCTTATGATAAGCAGTATGCCGATACCTGCATGCAGCATGGGGCACAGGTAAGCATGTGTTTGAGGGAGTTAATGGATCATACTGGGACGTGATATGAACACATCTTTAGACTTTCTTTACCCATGTGATTGCATTGTGTTCCTGGGAGTGCGGTGCAGCAATGTTTCTAGTACCCATTGTAACTCCACCTGCTGTGAGCATCCTGAAGACTGATAATCCATGCCATTCATCCACTCAAAATGGATCATAAGGAGCAAGGGGTTTCAATATGTGAGGGTTGACTTACGCTGTGCGAGGTGAAACAATTAGCTGAAGCATCATCCAAAAAGTGTATCTGTCAGGGAAGGGCACAGGGAATGACACGTTGGTTGAGTCGATTCAACAGCAAAGATGTGACAAAGGCTGTTGCAGTGGAATCAACTAGACGCACTCAAGATCTAGCTGCTGAGGCCTGAGTAATCGCCTCAGATAGATAGTCAAACTAGAGCCAGGGCGATTGTACGTTGCAGCTGAGCTAGCTGCCTTTCTGCCCCCGGTCGATACAGGCAGCATTTCGGCGAGACTACCGAACTTCCCCTAGCGCAATTCACTGGTTGATGGATCTGATTTTCAATAGGAAGGACCAAACGATCTTTCAAGAGTAGGGGGGGATCAAGCTGAAGTCTAATCGGACAGTTGGAAAGTAACACAAGGGAACCTTCTCACATATTCGTCAAGAAGTTGCCTTCGCAAAAAAATGGAGTCAGCTACCAACTCGAGTACCTGTACTTCATATATTCAGTACCTGTACAACAACTTTTAGCTTCTTACTGTTTGCGACATGAAACGAACCCCATCTCAGCATGCCTTGAACATTCGCTGCATTATAATTATTCCCAACTTTTATTTGCATCACAATAGTAAAGCTCGTGTTCCTTGGTCAGGCCCCGCGGCCTTTTGCTACTTCGCCTGACCGAGCTTGCTATTCGACGCGTCAGTTCATAAAGCAGCGAAAACCAGTGATAATCATTGCATTTATAGAACCTGCACGCAGTCCAGTAGCTCGATGGATCCCCGGAAGGCCTTCGTGCTTAATTCGATTGTCGGGGCTATCGCGCCCTTAGACCAGAAGGTTGGCATCGCACCCTGTTCACGTCGTCAAATGCTATGGCCGAGCCAGTCAACACCTTGACCTGACACTTCCTGCTCCCTGGCACCCCCACCCCTCAGGATGCGTACGTAGAATACTTAGCTCAAGATTCAAATGGATCCATTTCATCGTTCTTGGATGATGGAAGTGTCAGTCTGCTTCAGGTATGGGCAGAAAAAATGTTCTTAAAATGGGGCATTCATGACACAAACTTCAAATATCCATGTTTTTGACCACCACTTCGTGTGTGCAGGCAAGTGTGTCTGGCTTGGGCACAGGCTCGCTCCAGCTGTCCCTGTCCAACATCCCTGAGTTTCCAGAGGGCTGCGAGTTCCAGGTGCGTCAGGTGTTGGGATTGCTGGTGGATTTGTCGTGGGAAGTCAGAAGTGGTGTGTTACCTCTCTGGATCTGTTCTCGGAGTGAGAGAAATGCAGTGCGGTTATAAAATTGTGTGGCTTGCTGATTGATGAGTGGTTGGATGTTGGTATATGCATAGTCCAATATGCCATCACTACAATACATAGGTGAAATGCATGGCGGTGGGCTTTCACAGCTTCATGCTGGTTGGAGCTTGATCAAGGATGTTGATCACCAACAGAAGCTACTGATGTGTAGATTGACGTAATCAAATTGTGATTGAAATATTTGATGGCTGGGGTGTAGTAGAGGCCTGTTATTTTCATATTGGTGATCGGTTCTTTTCTTTTCTTTCTGATCTCCAGTAGGACTGATTGAGATGCAGATGCATGAAATATAATTGTGATATTATGGTTGGGTTGTATTAAAGGAGTACTGCCTCATATACATATTGGTAATCGGGTTGTTTTATTTTTCTGATCACTAGAAGGACTGAGTGAGATGCAGATGGATGCAATATAATTGTGATACCATGGTTGGAGTGTGGCAGTGGTCTACTGTTGTAATGATCATGGATCAACTGATCACAAATATCAGAGAGTAGGAGGCAGATCGATGCAATTGAATCGTGATATAAATCTATGGTAGTTGGAGTGTGGCAGTGGTCAGTTGTTTTACTGATTATTGATCACCTGGTTAAGGATATCAGTGAGTGGAATGAGGAACAATGCAATTGAATCGTGATAGAAATCTATGGTAGTTGGTTTGTTGCAGTGGTCTGCTGTTGTACTGATCACTAATCTCCATATGACGGATATCAGTGAGTAAGATGCTAGGCCGTTTTACTCAAATATATTATATTGGTCATAAAGCTATGGATAAGTGGGTGGATATCTTTGGCATTGTTTTGGCACGCAGTCGGAAGTTAGAAGAATGGGACCTAGATTCATCAGAGAGCTTGATTCAATTGTCTGCTGCCTGCAGGTGGTGATTATTAAGTTGCGCCCTGGAACCGTGTCAGAAGCAGACATCCCAGCCAACCTGTCTGTCAGTACTGTCTCCCACTCTGCCATCAGCAGGTAAGATGTGGTGATGCAGTATGGCACTGGAGCTGCAGCAGCTCTGTTCCAGAGTTGTAGAGTTGTTGTTTTGGGGTGGTGGGGTGGGCTGGGGGGGGTTGTGGGCAGGAAGGGCCAGGGAGTGGGTGGGTTGGGGTTGGGGTGTGTGTGGTGGGGGGGGGAAACACTCACACACCATTTATTATTAGTGAACTGGTAGTAGTCAGAGTAAGACTGTTTAGAGATATGTCCAGGTCAAATATGTCTCCTCTGAGTCTGGCTACATCTAAGTGATCGCGTTACATACTCAGCAGTTTGGTGTTGCTCATAATTCCCTCCTTTGCATTCTCCACCACCCTGACTGTTGTTTGGGAGGTGTTGTTTGGGTGGGTGAGTAGGTGGGTGGGTGGGGTGGGGCGTTTTTTTATTTTCTGCAAAAATGTTAGTTGGTATAGAGACAGATATTAGAAAACAGTCGCATATCCTTCACCATCCTTTATCAGCCTTACTCCATGCTTCTAAAGCACGATTGTGAATTGAAGATGTAAGTCATATACTCATATACATAAGAAGTTTGGACTGTAAAAGTACAAAAGCAAATTTGACAGAAATGTTCAGTTTCGACTAGCCTGTGGCACATAACAAGCAAGTATGAGCTTTCACATCCCTCTGGCCAAGGGTCACTAATCTTATTAGTTTCTTATTCCTTTTCTTATTCCTTTCCTCTTCTCTTATTCCTTTCCTCTTTTCTTATTCCTTTCCTCTTTTCTTTTCCCTTTCCTCTTTTCTTATTCCTTTCCTCTTTTCTTATCCCTTTCCTCTTTTCTTATCCCTTTCCTCTTTTTTTATTCCTTTCCTCTTTCTTATTCCTTTCTTATTCTTATTCCTTTTCTGAACACACACCTTCTACCCTTATCCTGCTGCCCTTCACCCTGCAGCCTCTACCACGCCCTAAAGGATTTGTACAGCCCACTCCTTGGCTTGTCCAATGCTCATGATGCTGGTGGCATGGATGGCAGGCTCCAAGACCTGATCATGCAAGTCCAGGCTGGCTTGGGTGCCGCTGTTCGCAAGAATATGGGTCAGCCCGTAAGTGCTCCTTATCAGACACACAACTCGCTGGTTGTTGTATACGCCTGGTTGTCGCATAAGTCTGTAGTGCATCAGGCATACAACTAATTTTTCATTTTTCATATTTTTCCACATCACCTGTCCTACCCAAGCCGAGCTGCCCCAGCTAATGACATTATGCAATGCATCTCCACACTAGCCTCACCAAAACAAACCACACCACACCACACTCCACCAAACCACTGCAATTCACCACACCACGCAACATCATACCACACTGCACCACACATGTGGTCACACCTTCTCCCATACCGCCACACCCTGCCTTCCCAGGCCACCCAAGCGGTACAGGATCCTAACAAAGCTCCCCTGCAAGACATCCTCACCCCCCTGGATGAGGTGGCCTTCTGGTCTGACCTGGCAACCAACCCTAGCTTAGCTGGCACCGCCACGCGTGCAGCCGGGCAAGTGCACATCTACTTCGAACCTCTGAGAGCGCCCTTCGAGGAGATGCTGACCGGCAAGCTGGAGGGTGGCTGGGAGGGTGTGAAGGAGGTGATCGATCAGACCCTGTCTGCCCTTCGCCAGGTGTGGCCAATCAAGTTGCCTAATGGGGCTTACGCCATGGGGCAGGCCCGCTGCTGCAATTTCCTGTGCGTGACAGGAGCTGCTGTTGCCTCTTACGTCCAGGCTCACCTGAAGGGGGTTAATCTGTGGTCTGGCAACTTTAACGAGATCAAGACCGCTCTCATTGGCGCAAGCCAGGTTTTGTCCCGCTGGGCCTCTGAGTGCAAGGGCCTGACGCAGGATTGGCTGCTGGGGATAGACAATGGCGGCCATGACTGGGAGGGGAGCCAGCCCTTCAAGGACCCCTTTGTTTTCTCCTTCCAAGAACGGATGGAAGAGATCTACCTGATGCGTGACACCCATGATGAGCTTACAAAACTGCTGGGATCAGATATTGCGGGCAGCCTTGGAACCTCAGATGTCTTCTCTCCATTCGCCCACCTGGCACCCCTCCAGGTATGTGTGTATATGTGGCCGGTAGTTGCACTCCTCCATGCGCGTGTGTATCTATGCGGCCGTTAGTTGCTCTCCTCCATGCATGTGTGTATCTATGTGGCGGTTAGTTGCTCTCCTCCATGCATGTGTGTATCTATGCGGCGGTTAGTTGCACACCTCCTGGTATGTGTGTATCCATGTGGACGTCAGTTGCAAACCTCCTGGTATATGCTTACCTATGTGATCGTTAGTTGCACTCCTCCAGGTATGTGTGCATTTATGTGGCCGTTAGTTGCACTGCTCACTGTGGTAGTCCTGCGTGGTCAACTGTATGTTGCAGTTTTGCATTGCCTATCTGGCCTGCAAGTTGCTCATCTGAATTTTTGTTGCAGTCCAGGGGTGGCCATCTCAACAAATAGGTCTCGCTCAACCTTGAACAACGATGTAAATTCTAGATGATCAGGAGAGGCCAAATCCCAACCCAACCCAACCCAACCCAACCCAACCAGAACCGTTCCCCCCACCCCCACCTCCCTACCCACAACCCCGATCTGCAGGTGAGTGAGTACACCCTTCCAGCCTGGAGGGCTGCCCGAGAGGAGTATGAGCGTCGCATGGACCCCATTGAGCAGCGTGTCTCTCAGAAGCTGAAGGAGCTCTTTGGATCCACCATCCTGCCCTCCCTCATGGCAGCTGTGTCTGCCAGCCGTGGAGCCCAGAGTGTGGGTTCCACTGGCGGCTCCCTCATCCAGCCAGCCCAGGTGTTCCAGGAGCTCAAACGCTACAGTGGGCTGCTAGGGCGTCCGGTGATCGCACAGGCGTTGATTTCAGAGAAGGAGGCTCTCGCCAAGCAGGTGAGTTGTTGGCCTGTACATCAGATGAACTTTGTGACGCAGCTAGAACGCAACTTAGTTTAACGTACCTTGGGGTCCAGCTTGTAGATAGGGGGGGAGTGGGGGGCGGGGTGATGGGGTGGGATGGAGTGAGGGGCAGGGTAGGGTGAGGGGGTGGGATGGAGCGAGGGGCAGGGTGGGCTGTTGGCCTTTACAGCAGATGAACTTGGTGAATTAATAAATTATTACCTGCCCCCACCACTCACTGCCTCCCCTTCATACTCCCCTAGAGTACGCCTTGTTACGAGGCGTGAAGTTGAGGGAACCAGCCCGTTTGCTTGCACTGGGGCCAACCACCTATTGAACTTGGTTACATGACTCCAGCCAGCAATTTGCTTAACATGAGCAATTTGCTTTACTTAAGCAATTGGCTTAACATGAGCAATTGACTTTACACAAGCCATTAGCTTTACTTAAGCAATTGGCTTAACATGAGAAATTGGCTTTACATGAATGGGCGGGGCTGACATGGGTGGGTGGATATTGGCATGGGTGGGTGGACATTGCCATGGATAGGGGGGCTTGGCATGGGTGGGTGGGTATTTACATGGGCGGATGGGCAGTGTTGATAAGGGGGCTTGGCATGGGTGGGGGGGGATTAGCTTGAGATCAGCTCCTTGGCAGATTCCAATCCCTGTGACCCTGCACACATACCACTCTACACCCTCCTCTCCTCTCCGTGCCCCCCCCCCCCCCCCCCCCCCCCCCCCCCCCCCCCCTCCTCCCTTCTCCTCTTACCCCCCCCCTCCTCCCTCCTCCCCCCCCCCCCCCCCCCCCCCCCACCGTGGCATGACCATGCAGATTGATAAGCATCTGGATATCTTCCTCTTACCCCCCCCCCCCCCCCCCCCCCCCCCTCTCCTCCTCTTACCTCCCCCCTCCTCCCTCCTCCTCCCCAACCGTGGCATAACCATGCAGATTGATAAGCATCTGGATATCCTCCTCTTACCCCTCCCCCCCCCCCCCCCCCCCCCCCCCCCCTCCTCCCCTCCTCCTCTCCGTGCGCCCCCCCCTCTCCTCCTCTCCTCCTCTTACCTCCTCCCTCCTCCCTCCTCCCCCCCCACCGTGGCATGACCATGCAGATTGACAAGCATCTGGACAACATGCAGACTGAGTTTGATGAGCAGAGGGATGCTGCCTCAATGGCTGGCAACGCTAATTCACGCAAGGGTGGTAAGGGCCAGCCTGCTGCTACCCCTGGGGGTCGAAACTCTTGCAACGTTGCTGACCAGGTAAGGCCGAGGGGAAAATCCATATGGGAGTTGTCATACATATCAGATATAAGCATGTGATATAACTTCAATGCTATATCACTAACTTATATGCTATATAAACTATATACTAACTTATATGCTATATCAGGCAAAACTATATAACTATACACTAACTTATATGCTATATCACTATACACTAGTTGCATAACTATGTAACTATCTAATATAACTTATATGCTATATCACTATATGGTTACTTGTATTACTATACAACTATTTACTAACTTATATAGCATGGCATTGGGCATTGTGGTCAAATTTAAGTGACAACCCTTTACTTTGCTTTTGTTGGAAAGCCTGTATGGGAACTCTTACATCTTGCACACTTTGTTTAATTACCCATTATTTGTGCAAACCTAGTGTTGCCTCAAATGCAATGTCACTGTTGCCATTTAATCACTTTTGTTTAGTTGAGAACCCCATACAACAACTACTACTTCCCAACTACTACCCAACTACTACTACAACCCTGTGCAACACTTGCAGATCGTGTGGTTCCTCCAATGCAATGTCACTGTCGCCATTTAATTACATTTGTTCAGTTGAGAACCCCCTACACCAAACACTACTACAAGTCTACAACCCAACTACTACTCAACTACAACCCAACTACTACTACAACCCTCTACAACTTCAACCCTCAACAACACTTTCAGATTATGTGGTGCCTCCAGTGCACTGTCAAGGTCGGCAAGACCGTTGAGGTGCTGCAGCTGATGTTGGGCCAGAATAGGGGCGTGGAGGACACTAGCAATGAAGACCCTGCTACCATCTCCTTGCGCGCTTGCCTAGGTGTGTCCCAGAGCCTGCTGAAGGCTGGGTTTGGTTGTCCTGGTGCCCTCCTTGGCTCCACGTGTGCCTGTAGCTTGACAACGTCTAGGGTTGGTATCATATTACTGATGCCTACTGATAGTAATCCATTGCTTAGTCCAACCCATCTGAGCCAAACCTAACCCAACCCTACCCAACCCAACCCAACCCAACCCTGCTACCATCTCCTTGCTCGCTTGCTTAGGTGTGTCGCAGAGCCTGCTGAAGGCTGGGTTTCGTTGTCCTGGTGCCCTCCTTGGCTCCAAGTGTGCCTGTAACTAACAACGTCTAGGGTTGGTATCATATTTCTGATGCCTACTAATAATAATTCAGTGTATGGTCTAACCCATCTGAGCCCAACCCTACCCAACCCTACCCAACCCAACCCAACTCAACCCAACTCAACCCAACCCAACCCTTACCATCTCCTTGCATACTTTCCTAGGTGTGGCGCAGAGCCTGCTGAAGGAGGTTGATGACTTCAAGAAAGAGCAGTTTGAAGTCTGGCAGGTAGGGGGGTAGGGGGTTGGGGGGCAATAGCACACATACATAAATACACACACACACACACGGGTAGGGGGAGAGGGGGGGGGGGGGGGGGGGGGAGAGAGAGAGAGAGAAAGAGTGTGTGTGTGTGGGGGGGGGGGGGCAAACAAGCTACATAAGCCACGGCGGGGGAAGTCACACCAGGATAAGGAGCCGTGTTTGAACCACAGCAAGAGCATTTCTGCATGAGCGGGTGTGTGAGGAGGGTGTGTGTGTGTGTGGGGGGGGGGGGGGGGGGGGGGGGGGGAGGGGCAATAACACACTCGCATGCACATACACTCGGGGAGGGGGAGAGAGGGAGGAGGGGATGGGGCGGCAAACAAGCCACATAAGCCACGGCGGGGGCAGTCACACCAGGAGAAGAAGCTGTGTTTGAACCACAGCAAGAGTTTCTGCAGAAGTGGGTAGATGAGGTGTGTGTGGGTGGGTGGGGGGTGGGGTATGTGTGTTGGGGCAATATCACACATACACACATACACAAACATTCGGTCAGGGGGGGGGGGGGGGGGGGGGGGGGGGCAATGCCACCAGAGTCCCCGTCATACACCCTGGGAGGCGTGGGGTGGGGTGGGGGGTGCTCAATGTCACTATCAACACAGCTATACACAAACCTGCCAGCAGCACTTTCTGTAGTGATCACTGCTAAGTCAAGACAACTCCCCCTCCACTCCCCCCATCCCACTGCACACACACTCTCCACCACCACCACTACACCCCAACCCCACCAATAAGTGACAAACAACACTACCAAATGCGACACTGCACCACCACAACCACCACCACAACCACCACAATTACCACCACAACCACCACCGCCTGCTGAATCGACCATGTGTGCCTTGTATGACCCCTCCCCCCCACCCCACCCCACCCTACCACCATACCCCACCACACACGCCACACACGCACCACTACCCCCCCCCCCCCCCCCCACACACACACACCACCCCACCACCACCACCATACCCCACCACACACACACACACATACCTGTGCCTTGCGTATGACAGGAGAACACAGAGGATCAGCTCAGTGACATGGCTCAGTGGAAGAACTCGCGCCTCATGAGCTTTGACGCACAGAACTCACATGTCAAAACGCATTTCAACGATCATCTGGTCGTTCTGTTGCGTGAGGTAAGTTGCTGGGGCTGGGATTGGCTGAATTGGGCTTGGCTGGGCTGGGCTGCTGGGGCTGGGCTTGGCTGGATTGGGGAGAGCCAAGCTGAGATGGGAAGGGCTGGGATGCATATGTTTGGGTTTGTTTTTGCATAGGATTGAAGAGGGGTGGTAGGGTTTCGACAGCGTTGGATTTGGGCTGGGCTATAATGGTGTCAAGCGGGATTAGATTGGCTAGATTTTTGCTTAGCTGGAATGGGGTGGGGCAGGTTGGCCTGGGTTGGATTTAGGCTTTGCTGGAAGGGGGTGGGGCAGGTTGGTCTGGGATGGATTTCGGCCTAGCTGGAATGGGGTGGGGCAGGTTGGCCTGGGTTGGTTTTATGCTTAGCTGGAATGGGGTGGGGCGGGATTGGATTGGCTGGATTTTTGCTTAGCTGGAAGGGGGTGGGGCAGGTCGGTCTGGGTTGGATTTTTGCTTAGCTGGAATGGGGTGGGGCAGGTTGCTCTGGGTTGTAATTTTGCTTAGCTTGAAGGGGGTGGGGCAGGTTGGTTTGGGATGGATTTCGGCATAGCTGGAAGGGGGTGGGGCAGATTGGCCTGGGTTGGTTTTATGCTTGGCTGGAATGGGGTGGGGCGGGATTGGATTGGCTGGATTTTTGCTTAGCTGGAAGGGGGTGGGGCAGGTTGGTCTGGGTTGTAATTTTGCTTAGCTGGAATGGGGTGGGGCAGGTTGCTCTGCTTGCGATGGTTCAGTTTACATGAGGTCAGTGGTCTGAGATGGGTTGTCAGCCAACTCTATCAGGCTCTCATTTTTAATCTCAGAAGACTAAGGGGTTTAGTTCATCAGTTTGTTTCCAGTTTTTAGCCCCTCCTGATATCATGGTTGGGCAGGTCCCTTAAGCCTACGGAGCCCTTGGACTGTAACAACATACATAAATAAATAAATAGTACGCCTTACTACAAGGCCTGAGGTTGAGGGGGTCAGCCAGTTTGCTTTCACTGGGGCCAACCACCATAACAACATACACTCATCCACATGCAGGTGCGACAGCTCCAAGCTCTAGGGTTCAGCGTGAAGAGGGATGTGTTGACAGAGGTAGATACTGCCAACCGATTCTACAGGTATGTGTGCATGTTACAGTCCAGGGGTAGGCCAAATAGGCTAAAGGGACTTGCCCAACCATAATATCAGGAGGGGCTAAACAGAAGAAGCACTGATGAACTAAACCCCGAACAACAATTTACTAACAAAGATACCTGAAGAGAGATATTTATAAGATACCTATAGAGAGATACTCTCGGGAGAGATGTGTATAAGATACCTTTAGTGAGATATTTACCTGAAGAGAGATATTTATAAGATACCTATAGTGAGATACTCCTGAGAGAGATGTGTATAAGATACCTATAGTGAGATACTCTTGAACGAGGTGTTCTTAAGATACCTGGAGAGTATCTATCTTATGAAAATCTCTCTTAGGAATATCTCTCTTACAAATATCTCTCCTAGGAATATCTCCAGCAGCTTGCCCACTTCTACAACAATGCCTACACTGTTAGGATCCCTTGCCAGAAGCTTATGATGCTGAAGGACGCGTTGAAGGTTAGGAAAGTCCTGACCTACCCCTAAACTGGCCTGCCCTTCCTGATCCTCCTCAACCATAGGTATGGCATGGTGCTGAAGCAGCGCGCCAACTTCTACAACAACATATCTACTGAGATGATCCCATGCCAGAAGCCGATGATGCTGAAGGACGCGTTGGAGTTTGAGAAAGTCCTGATGAACCCGAAGGATGCGCAGAACAAGGAAATCACGTGGCGCAACGCCGCAGCTCTGGATGGCTATGTCAGGCGCCTGAATGAAGTAGCCGACCGACTGGCTGAGAAGAACAGACAGCTGCGCAAGTGGCATGGGGTTCTGAGGGAGAAAGTGGTCACCCTCATGGGTACCGACCTGGTGCGGTACAAGGACCGATGGGCTCAGGGTGTGAAGGAGATGCGCGAGATCTTCGTCCGCCTGGAGAGCGATGGGTATACTAAGGAGTCCCAGGCGGTAAGGCTGCTGCTGATGGTGGTGGTGGCGGTGATGTTGCTGATGGAGGTGGTGGTGGCGGTGATGTTGCTGATGGAGGTGGTGGAGGTGATGTTGCTGATGGAGGTGGCGGTGATGTTGCTGATTGAGGTGGTGGTGGCGGTAAGGCTGCTGCTGATGGTGGTGGTGGCGGTGATGTTGCTGATGGAGGTGGTGGTGGTGGCGGTGATGTTGCTGATAGCGATGGCGGCGGTGATCGATATATTATTATACGGTAACAGAATATATATTTTATCTTACAAACACCTCATCGTAACGGTACTAGACTCCAGGAGAAGTCTAGGGCTAGAGAAGGGGGAATTGTGACGCTTGAGAACGGAGTTACTGAATATATTGTAAGCGTGTTGCTGATGAAGATGGTGGTGATAGGGATGAGTATTGGCGGTGGCTCTGTTGTCCTGGTGCCCCCCTTGACTCCAAGTGTGGCTGGAGCTTGACAAGGTCTAGGGTTGGTATCATATTTCTGATGTCTACAAATAGTAATTCGTTGCACAGTCCAACCCAGCCCAAACCAACCCAAACCAACTTAGCCCAAACTAACCCAACCCAACCTAACCTAACCCAACCCAACCCAGGTTTGGCGCCAGCACTGAGACTTCCAGCTTTACAAGGCCCTGGAGTACCATTACATGCAGGGCATTGAGTGCATCAACAAAACCCAGCCCAACCTAACCCAAACCAAACTAGCCCAACCTAACCCAACCCAGGTTTGGCGCCAGCACTGGGACTTCCAGCTCTACAAGGCCCTGGAGTACCAATACATGCAGGGCATTGAGTGCATCAACAAAACTCTGCCCGAAGTAGAGATCAAGATGGTCTTCAGACAGCACAAGCTGCAGTACGACCCGCCCCTCGAGGAGCTGCGCATCAAGCACTACAAGGACTTCCTCAACACATTCCTGGGCCTGCCTCTGCGAATGAAGGGTGTGAGTGACCTCAGCGAGCGCCAGGGATTCTTCCGCCCGATTGTGGACTCAAACCCGGCTGGCATTGCCAGGGTGTACACTGCTGCCGAGGCCCTGTTCAATACGCTTGGCGATGAGATCAAAAAGTTTGGGGTGAGTTAATCTTCACATAGGTAGCTAAGTTTGGGTGAGCTGAAATTCACGAAGGTAGCTTATAGTGTGTGTAAACATTTTTCTTAGCTGTGTCTAAGGATGTTTGCAATGACTGCTAATAGTGTTTGTGTGTATTTTTATTAGCTTTTTCTAAAGATGGTTGCAGTAACTGATTATTTGTTATCAACATTTAGTGTCCATTTGAATCCTTTTGAACGTTCATTACCCCCTAAAACACGCAAATCCTCCTGACCTTTTTTTAACGTTGACCCCAGCAGACTCCGAATTGTAATCCCGTTCCTTGCAGCTAGATTGCAGGAGGGTAAACCCAACCCAACTCAACCCAACAACAGGACTGGGTTGTGATGGCCAGCGTGAAAATGGACGAGTTTGTGGACTCAAACCTTCAAGAGGTTGCTGACTGGGAGCTCTACCCACGCAAATCCTCCCGACCCCTTTTTAACCTTGACCCCAGCAGACTCTGAATTGTAATCCCGTTCCTTGCTTACAGGACTGGGTTGTGATGGCCAGCGTGAATATAGACGAGTTTGTGGACTGGAACCTTCAAGAGGTTGCTGACTGGGAGCTCAACCCACGCAAATCCTCCCGACCCCTTTTTAACCTTGACCAAAGCAGACTCATAATTTTAATCCCGTTCCTTGCTTACAGGACTGGATTGTGATGGCCAGCGTGAATATGGACGAGTTTGTGGACTCAAACCTTCAGGAGGTTGCTGACTGGGAGCTCAACTTCCGCATGTTAAAGGCTGCATCCAAAGACGCCGAGCGCTTGCCCAACGAGCTCAAGGTTTGTACTCTACTGTATATGATGATACCGTAGTACTGTGTGATGACCTGGGTTAGGTACATATAGCACCTTCAAGAAACCCCTGTAACTTACCACTGCGCCATCCCGTTTCAACGATTGGCTCAATGGTACAGCTCGTTGAAACAAGGTGCGGGGTTTGAACCCCTACGGGTGCGTTCTAGTTCTCGCGGTCGCTGTCAACGGCCATGGTAGCTTTGTCCAGGTAAAGTAGCAGCTCGTTCCCTACCGCCGTTAAACAGGGCTCCCTTGATACCACACCCCACCAGGAGTTATCAGTACCACTGTGCCCTGAGCTCTCCTGTGCATGCAACCAAGATCCCACCTCTTTTACCCCTTCTCCCTGTGCATGCAACCATGATCCCACCTATTTTACCGCTGTAAGACGGGGATTCCTTAATACCACGCCCTACCAGGCGTTATCAGTACCACTGTGCCCCGAGCTCTCCTGCGCATGCAACCAAGATCCCACCTATTTTACCGCCGTGCCCTGTGCAGGTTGACTGCTACAAGATCAGTCTGCTGCCTGTGCCACACCACACCGACCCGACCCACCTAACCCAGGGAATCCCATCATACCTGATTCATGCTGTTGCCTTTGTTGCAGTTGCCAACACAAACCACACCACACCCACCCTACCCAGAGAATCCCAGCATACCTGGTTGGTGCTGTTGCTTCTGTTGCAGTTGCCAACCCACACCATCCCGCCGTGCCCAACACCCACAATCCAATCAACACCCGCAAAACCCACAACCCAATCAACACTCATAACACCCACAACCCAATCAACACCCACAATACCTACAACACCCACAAACCAATCAGCACCCACAACACCTGAGCAGGTTGACTGCTACAAGATCAGTATGCTGCCTGTGAAGGCTGCTGTAGACGAGCACATGAAGAAGCTGCAGGAGACGCTGGTCGCCTCCCTCCGCCGTAAGGCGGTCATCGAGAAGGAACAAGTAGAGGAATACATGAAGAACGGCTCCGACCTGTTCACCCTGCAAGCCACCAGCGTGGAGGAGATCGGTAATGCAGGACTTCAGGCGCGCGACATGGTGGCCGGACTGACCGATGTATCCCAGATCCGGCGTCGCATTGACGAGAAGAACAAGCTGTTGAGGCTCATGGCTGCGGGCTCCAAGGACGCACAGTTTGCTGTGGTGGACCTGGGTGAGGTGAACAACCAGTGGGAGTCCTTCACCACGCAGCTGCAGCAGTACGACGCCCACTTGGAGGAGCAGAAGAGCCAGCTGGCGGTACAGATCACAAAGCAACTGGACGAATTCAGGGGCAAGGTCGCTGGCTTTGCTTCACGCTGGTCTGAGCTCAAACCCCAAGGCGGCCCTAGCGGCAATCCAGGTGTGGTGCTGACCCGCATCGAGGAGTACTCGAACGCAATTTTGGAGCTGAAGGAGGAGAGTGCGAAGCTGCAGAAGGAGGCGGATGCGTTCAAGTTGGAGGTGGGCGACTTTGAGACCCTTGAGGAGGTAGCTGCAGATGTGGCCATCACCAAGGCCTCCTGGGATCGGTACTCTGACTTCCTCAAGGAGCGTAATGAGATGGCCAACAAGGACTGGCTCTCCATGCGTGACCAGGTATGTTTGTAAATATAGGCGTATGTATGTGTGTATATATGACAGCAATGAGATGGCCAACAAGGACTGGCTCTGCATTCATGACCAGGTATGTATGTATATACATAAATATATGTATGTATGACAGTACTACCAGGCCTTGTTGATATGAGCACCTTGGGCGCATACCTGCTTTATCCATTCTGCTTGTTGCACTGCCTGATCTTGCTTGCAACCTGCCACCTAAATGTATATATGTTGTTAGGTGGTGGCCCATGGTGCAGTGTGAATAAGACTGTCGTCTGCTGCGTGAGGCGGTACACTATGGGCAGCAGATGACTAGGAAAGGTCTAATCAAGAGCACTCCAGGATTCACTCATTTTTTATTAGGCTCACGTTTCACTGCCCACCGTGTATTGTACTTCCCATTCCAATGTATGTGTGTTGTTACAGTCCAGGGGTAACAGTAGCTAACACCACCATTTAGCTATTCAAACGTGCGCATATATCTTAAATCCATTAACATACACACATTTTCTGTGTTCGATGACCTTCAATTGAGAACTTCTACAGCGGTCGCCTGGAGTCCTTGGCTGGTTCTTTCTGCATTTGCACATGCATTGGCATTTGCGTGACGCTTTGGCATCAACCCGGGAAGCGTGGGGCATTCTCTTTCAGGCCGTTGCCTACTGGTGAACCAGTACCCTACGTCTGCAGACAACAACAACACCAGGCCTTCCTGATACAAGCACCTTGTGCGCAGCCTGCTTTGTTCATTCTGTGGGTTGCGCTGCCTTACCTTGCTTGCAACCTGACACATCTATGTTGATACAGTCCAGGGGGTGCCAAATAGGCTGAAGGGGCTTGCCCAACCATGCTACCAGGAGGGGCTAAACGGGAAAACAACTGATGAACTGAGCCCCAAACAATTGTTTTTCCGACGGGGGCCCTGAGTTCGTGCTACAGCGATAATTTAATGTTACGTTTTATTTTGTGACCTTGGACTTGGTAACATGGCTCTAGCCTGTACTAATAACTAATAGTAACTAATAAAATAAAAAATAACAGTAACTAATCAAATCAAAGCATTCTTATCAGCATATATTTGTAGGGAACGGCAAATCATATGATGTTGACCAAAGACGAGTATGATATCATATGATATCATACACACATCATATGATTTAATATAATATGATTCGATGCCCCAGGCCAAAGTTACCTAGTCAGACCGCCGGCGTCATATGATATCATATGAGGACATGATATCATGTTGCCGATCCCTATATATATTTGATCCAATCTCTCAGGTGTGGAAGATCGAGGACTTCCTGGCAAAGTGGTCGAAGGCTGTTGAGGGCAAGGGAGCCGATGACCCCATCGCGGTCATCCTGATGGGCGAGATCGACACCTACAAGCGCTGCTTGCCCCACCTCAAGTCATGCATGAGGGGCGCCGGATGGGAGGACAGCCATTGGCTTCAGCTTTTTCAGATCCTGGATCTCAAGACCACTGGCCCCAACGCTGTTGCCAAAGACACTGTCACTCTATCGCACTTCCTGGATGCAGCCGACGCCCTGGTCAAGAACGCTGACAAGATTAAGGCCCTCGACTCTCAAGCCCAAGGCGAGAGCATGATCCGGAAGGCTCTGGCTGAGGTCAAGCTCTGGGGAATGACGACCGACTTCAAGCTCAGTGAGAGCGTTAGCACTGTGGCAGGTCGCACCCGCAAGACCCCTCTCATCAGTGAGTGGAGGGATGTGATGAGCGAGGTGGGCGACCACCAAAGCATGATCGCCTCCCTCAAAGGGTCAGCCTACTACCACCTGTTCAAAGACGAGGTGTCAACCTGGGAGGGCAAGCTTGGCTTTCTACAAGAAGGCCTCACCCTCCTCAACCAGATCCAGCGAAAGTGGGTCTACCTGGAGCCTATCTTCGCCCGTGGAGCGCTTCCCCAGCAGCAGGCCCGCTTCCGCAATGTGGACGAGGAGTTCCGTCGTGTGATGGGGCAGCTCGACACAACCAAGAAGGTCGTTTCGTTTGCTGATATCCCTGGTATCCGAGACAAGATGCCCCAGATGGCGCAGCAGCTCGACGTGTGCCAGCGAGCTTTGTCTGACTTCCTTGAAGAGAAGAGAAGTCTGTTCCCCAGGTCAGTGTTAAGTGTATACAACGAACAGTTAGGGGGTAGTGATTGGTTTATATACTATGACCTATTAAATAGCAAGATGTTGACTATGTCAAGGCTGATGAGGCTCAGGTAGACAAGGGCCAACTGGATGTTTTTTTAATACTGTGTGGCTGGGCCGCAATTAAATTGTGTAACACTGTTTACCAGAGAGAGAGAGAGAGAGAGAGAGAGAGAGAGAAAGAGGGAGAGAAATGTCTACCTAGCTGACTAGTTCCAGCGTCCGACATGAAGATAAGATGGCTCCAAACTACTTTCCACCCCTATCAGGGCGCACACTCCTTCCACTCGTCCTGAAGTACCAGTAGTACATGTGCATGCTTTCTAGGTGTCTGCAACTCCCACCCCTGTCCTCCGTATGCTCTCCCTCGCCCTCTGTTCTCTGTCTGTCCTCATGCTATCCTCCTTCCTCCCTCTGCTCTTCCTCTGCCCTCTGTCCTCCTTCCGCCCTCACCCTTCCCTCCTTCTGAACCCCTGTCCCCCCCCCCTGCTCTCCACCGCCCTCTGTCCTCCTTCCGCCCTCACCCTTCCCTCCTTCTGAACCCACTGTTTTCCCCCCCCTTGCTCTCCTTCCCACCGCCTCTGTTCTCCTTCCGCCCTCCACCCTCCCTCCTTTGAACCCCTGTCCCCCCAATGCCTCTCCCACCGCCCTCTGTCCTCCTTCCGCCCTCACCCTTCCCTCCTTCAACCCTTTCTTGTCCCCCCCCCATGCCTCTCCCACCGCCACTCTGTCCTCCTTCGCCCTCAGCACCCTTCCCTCCTTCTGAACCCTTTTCCCCCCCCCCTGCTCTCCCACCGCCCTCTGTCCTCCTTCCGCCCTCACCCTTCCCTCCTTCTGAACCCTGTCCCCCCCCCTGCTCTCCCACCGCCTCTCCCGCCTCTGTCCTCCTTCCGCCCTACCATCCCTCCTTCTGAACCCCTGTCCCCCCCCCTGTCTCTTCCGCCCTCTGTCCTCCTTCCCCCCACCCCTTCCCTCCTCTGAACCCCTGTCCCCCCCTGCTCTCCCAAACCGGGGGGGCCCTCTCCTCTGTCATACTTCGCCCTCACCCTTCCCTCCTTCTGAACCACTGTCCCCCCCCCCTGCTCTCCCACCGCCTCTGTCCCTCTTCCGCCCTCACCCTTCCCTCCTTCTGAACCCTGTCTACCACCCTGCTCTCCCACCGCCCTCGTCTCCTTCCGCCCTCACCTTACCTCCTTCTGAACCCCTTGTCCCCCCCCCTGCTCTCCCACGCCCTCTGTCTCCTTCCGCCCTCACCTTCCTCCTTCTGAACCCCTGTCCCCCCCCCTGCTCTCCCACCGCCCTCTGTCTCCTTCCGCCCTCACCCTTCCCTCCTTTGAACCCCTGTCCCCCCCCTGCTCTCCCACCGCCCTCTGTCCTCCTTCGCCCTAACCCTTCCCTCCTTCTGAACCCTTGTCCCCCCCATGCTTACCACCGCCCTCTGTCCTCTTCCGCCACCTCAACCCTCCTCCTTCTGAACCCCTGTCCCCCCCCTGCTCTCCCACACCGCCCCTATGTCCTCCTTCCGCCCTCACCCTTCCCTCCTTCTGAACCCCTGTCCCCCCCCCTGCTCTCCCACCGCCCTCTGTCCTCCTTCCGCCCTCACCCTTCCCTCCTTCTGAACCCCTGTCCCCCCCCCTGCTCTCCCACCGCCCTCTGCCCTCCTTCCGCCCTCACTCTTCCCTCCCTCTGAAACCCCTGACCTCCCTTTTCTCTCCCTCCGCCCTCTGTCCCCCTTCTGTCCTCCCCCTTCCCTCCTTCTGAACCCATGTCCCCCCCCTGCTCTCCCTCCCCCCTCTGTCCTCCCTCCGCCCTCATCTTTCCTTCCTCCCTCCATTTTCTCTCCCTCGCCCCTCCCTCTGCTCTCCTTCAACCCTCTGTCCTCCCTCCCTTTGCTCTCCCTCGCCCTCCTTCTGCTTTCCCTCCGCCCTCTGTCCCCCTTCTGTCCTCGCCCTTCCCTCCTTCTGAAACCCTGTCCTCCCCCTGCTCTCCCACTGCCCTCAGTCCTCCCTCCGCCCTCACTCTTCCCTCCTTCTGAATCCCCCGTCCCCCTTTGTCCCTTCAGATTCTACTTCATTGGGGACGATGACTTGCTGGAGATCCTAGGCCAGTCCAAGAACCCCACTGTCATCCAGTCGCACTTGAAGAAGCTGTTTGCGGGTATCCACAAGGTCAAGTTCTCTGCCGACAACGCGAACATTACAGCCATGCAGTCGATGGAGGTGGAGGTTGTGGAGTTGAACAAGGGAGGTGTGCCTGTGTCTGAGTCGGTGGAAGAGTGGCTGGGCCAGCTGAGCAAAAGCATGAAGGGCACCCTGCAGGTAGAGCAAAGCTGTTCTGCACTTAGCTGGTCATCACTTCTTTTCCTAAACCACCTAAACCATCTTATCCTACACCTCCTAAACCCTAAACTATGTAAACCTAACTAACCTAAACCCAAAACCACCTAAACCCAAGTGCTGACCAGCTAAGTGCTGGGCCAGCTGAGCAAGAGCATGAAGGGCACACTGCAGGTAGAGCGAAGCTGTTCAACACTTAGCTGGTCAGCACTTCTTTTCCTAAACCACCTAAACCTCCTAAACCCTTAACCACCTGAACCTAAACCACCTAAACCCAAGTGCTGACCAGCTTCCCCCTTCCCACCCTGCAGAGCCAGCTCATGGCAGTACGCTCCGGTAGTGCCAAGGACGAGTTCCAGGCTATGTCTAGCCAGGTGCTTCAGTTGCGGGACTGCATCAACTTCACCGAGCAAGTAGAGAAGGGCATCAGCAGCAACACCATGCCCAAGGTGCGCATTGGGGGAGTGTGGTGGGTGGTGCGTGTGGTCGTGGGTGGTGGGTGTGGTAGTGCCAAGGACAAGTTCCAGGCTATCTCCAGCCAGGTACTTCAGGTGCGGGACTGCATCAACTTCACCGAGCAAGCAGAGAAGGGCATCAGCAGCAACACCGTGCCCAAGGTGCGCATTGGGGGAGTGTGGTGGGTGGTGCGTGTGGTGGTGGGTGGTGCGTGTGGTAGTGCGAAGGACGAGTTCCAGGCTATCCCCAGCCAGGTGCTTCAGTTGCGGGACTGCATCAACTTCACCAAGGAAATAGAGAAGGGCATCAGCAGCAACACCATGCCCAAGATGCTCATTGGTCATTGAGGGGGTTGGGCGGGTGGTGGGGTGTGTTTTACGACTGGATTTGGACCTGCCTGGCCTCTGAACTGGCAGCACCAACATTGTTATTACCTTGGTCTGTTGATTGTTGATACCATTTGTCTGTTGATACCTTTTTAATGAAACATGTACCTATGTCAATTCATTATATTTACTCCATCTGTTTGATATCCCCGGTTTG
This sequence comes from Chlamydomonas sp. ICE-L, assembly GCA_013435795.1. NCBI lineage: Eukaryota > Viridiplantae > Chlorophyta > Chlorophyceae > Chlamydomonadales > Chlamydomonadaceae > Chlamydomonas > Chlamydomonas sp. ICE-L. Next base: position 159,046,881 of record JACBWV010000610.1, on the reverse strand, counting down.
AAATCGTGAATTGGCCTGGTAAGACCCCCCCCCCCCCACACACACACACACACACACACACACACACACATACACACATGCACCTACCACCCACACACCCAACACCCAACAGGTGCTAGAGCAGTGGCAGGGGCAGCTGCAGCGTCTGGCAGCCGGCGACTTCACTGGCCACCCCCTGCTGCAGCTGAAGAAGCAAGCCCTTATCATGGACTACATCCACTACATCGACGTGTGTGAGCAGCTGCTCAAGAGTCGAGTGAGCGCCCTATCTGACTGGACATGGCGCCGACAGCTCAGGTACTACTTGAACTTGTCGGGTTTCTTTTTTGCGACCGGTCGCCAAATCTGCGACCCAGGTGCGACCACCGTGTCACCCTCAGGTGTGTGAGTTTAGGGCGAAATGAGCCCTGGGTCGCCACGAAGGGCGACCGCGAGTGAGTGATATGTGCCCTGGGTTGCACAGGCCCAGCCCAGGTAGCTTGCTGAACTAGGTTAAATGGCTCCAGCCTTGAGGGCTGCTCCCCGTCCGACGCACATAATCAATCCAAATAATAGCATTATTATCAAAATATGTTTGGTCCAATCTCTTCTTACAATCGTTAATAAACAAAGGCAACTTCTCACGACCTTTCAGGTACTACGACAAGGGCGACGGCATGGTGAAGGTGTCCATGGCAGAGGCCTCCTTCGAGTATAGTTGGGAGTACCAGGGCAACGCCCCCAAGCTGGTGTACACACCCCTGACGGACAAGTGTTACCTAACCCTCACTCAAGGCATGGCCCTCGGCTACGGTGGCAATCCCTATGGACCTGCCGGTACTGGAAAGACTGAGTCTGTCAAGGCTTTGGGCCAAGCCTTTGCCCGCCAGGTCCTAGTCTTCAATTGCGACGAGGAGTTCGACTTCAAGAGCATGGGTCGCATCTTCGTTGGGCTCGTTAAGTGCGGTGCATGGGGTTGCTTTGATGAGTTCAACCGTCTGGATGAAGAGGTGCTGTCTGCCGTTTCGCAGCAGATTCAAATCATCCAAGGCGCCCTTAAGGAGGGAGCCAAGCAGATGACCTTCCTGGACAAGACAGTGGAGGTGAATAACTTGAATTTTGTTACATGGCATGTTTTCAGTTGAACTCGGTTGCATGGCATTTATTAACTTGAACTTTGTTTCATGACATTTATTCAGATGAACTTGGTTACATGGCAATTATTAACTTGAACTTTGTTACATGGCTTTATTAACTTTAACTTGGTTACATGGCATTTATTAACTTGAACTTGGTTACATGGCATTTATTAACTTGAACTTGGTTACATGGCATTTATTAACTTGAACTTGGTTTCATGGCATTTATTAACTTGAACTTGGTTACATGGTATTTATTAACTTGAACTTGGTTACATGGCATTTATTTACTTGAACTTAGTTACATGGCTCCAGCCTTTAAGGCTGCCCGCTGTCTTTGGCAGTAATGCAATGAATTTAAATCAAAGCATTCTGATTAAATATATATGATCCAGTCTCTTCATACAATCATCAATAAACAAAGGCAACTGCTCACGGCCTTCCACATCCAATCTTGGTGTGCAAACTTCCCTCCCTCTACCCTCCCTCTTCCCTCCCTCCCTCTTCCCTCCCCCCTCCCTCCCCCCTCCCTCTGCCCTCACCCTTCCCTGTCTGTTCCCCAGGTAAGTGTGGCTGAGATCAGTGGTATGTGTGCATGCTGTCAATTTCAGCAACATCCCACTCCTCGGTGTGCAAACTTGACTTGAGTATAGTTTGTGTCCTCTTCCCTCCCTCCAACTCCCCTCCCTCTGCCCTCATCCTTCCCTGTCTGTTCCCCAGGTCAGTGTGGCTGAGATCAGTAGTACGTGTGCATGCTGTCTAAATGTCTGCAACATCCCACTTCTCTGTGTGCAAACTTGACATGAGTACTCTTCCCTCCCTCCCTCTCCCCTCCCTCCCTCCCTCCCTCTGCCATCCCTCTGCCCCCACCATTCCCTGTCTGTTCCTTAGGTCAGTGTGGCTGAGACCAGCAGTACGTGTGCAATGTGCCTTGATGCCAGCAACATCCCACTTCTTGGTGTGCAAACTTGACTTCCTCTTCCCTCCCTCCCTCCCTCCCTCTCCCCTCCCTCCAACCTCTGCCCCCCCTCTGCCCCCACCCTTCCCTGTCTGTTCCCCAGGTCAGTGTGGTATCCAAAGCTGCTTGTATTATTTCCCCATTGGATTGCAGGTGGATAAGAATGCTGGCATCTTCGTCATACATTAAAGGTACTTTACATTGCGTTGTCATCAACAGGCAATTGTTGATCCAAGGCAAGACGGCTCCACAACTACTTGGATGGGTCTTCCAAATAGGCAATATTGCAGCAAGCAGGATTGCAACAAGCAAGCATTTTTGTCAGCAGTAATATAATTTATCCATATCTATAAACCTGAAATTGCAGGTGGATAAGAGCACTGACATCTTTCATTAATCCATGTCTATAAACCTGAAATTGCAGGTGGATAAGAACGCTGGCATCTTTGTCACCCTGAACCCAGCCGGCAAGGGCTACGGAGGTCGCTCCAAGCTTCCCGACAACTTGAAGCAACTCTTCAGGTCCATTGCTATGACGGTGCCCAACAACGACCTCATTGCTGAGGTGCTGCTGGTCAGTGAGGGCTTCAACACTGCCAAGGACCTGGCCAAGAAGCTGGTCTCACTCTTCACCTTCTCCCGGGAGCTGCTGTCCCCCCAGCAGCACTACGACTGGGGCCTGCGTGCCCTCAAGACCACCCTGGGCATCGCAGGGAAGGAGCTACGCGAGGCTCGTAAGACCAACGCAAACCTGGACGCAAAGCAGGAGATGGAAATCCTGGTGCGCTCTGTGTGCGCCACAAAGCTGCCCACGCTTACCTTCGACGACAACAAGCGCTTCCGCGCTCTCTTGGGTGATCTGTTCAAGGGTGCAGCTGTGACGGACACGAAGAATGAGGCGCTCGAGAAGGCCATCCTAGAGGTGGCAGAGGAACTCAGCCTGGAGCTGACTGCCCAGCAAATGGAGAAGATGATGCAGCTGCATCTGGCATGCGAGCAGCGTATCGGTGTCATCATTGTGGGACCCTCGGGCAGTGGTAAGTCAACTGATTTTCGTCTGTGCAAAGCGTCGCAAATTGAGTGACTCAATGCGACCTCAGTGCGAAGCACTGCCCCCCAAAACCCGGAAAGTCGGGGGACCATTTCTGACTAGTTTAGCCTGACCCATGGGTCCCCATGTAGGAATGACAGGTGTTGTTATTACAGTCCAAGGGTGTATCAAATAGGCTGAAGGGACCTTCCCAACCATAATACCAGGAGGGGCTATACAGAAGGGGCACTGATGAACAGAACCCCAAACAATCGTTTTACCCTGAGTATGTGCTACCGAGGTAATACAAATTTACAATTCTTAACTAGAACTTGGTCAAATAGCTTCAGCCAGCAATTTGGCTGCTCGTCGCCTTCGGCAGTATAAAAACATTCACCAGGAAAAATCTAACACAAACAAAACATTTACCAGGGGAAATGCACAATTCTGATCACAGGCAAGTCGACCCTGTGGGAAGTTCTCGAGAAGGCGTACGAGAAACTGAAGCGGAAGCCTGTGGTGTACAAGATGAATCCCAAGGGCATGGCTCGTCAGCAGCTGCTAGGTTCCATGAACCTGGACACCCGTGAGTGGTCCGATGGTGTGCTGACAGCAGCTGCTAGGAAGGTCGTGAAGGAACCCCTGGAGCAGCGCTCCTGGATCATCTGTGATGGAGATGTTGACCCCGAGTGGATTGAATCCCTGAACTCTGTGTTGGACGACAACAGGTTGCTGACGATGCCCAACGGAGAGCGCATCCAGTTTGCAAACAACGTCAATTTTATTTTTGAGTGCCATAGCCTCGAGTTCGCATCCCCTGCTACCGTGTCCCGCTGCGGCATGATCTTCTTGAGGTAGGGGGAAGCTGGTCAGGACTTGTTTTCATCAACCACCTAAACCGCCTTAACCTTAACACCTAAACTCAACAGAGAGTGCATCCAGTTTGCAAACAACGTCAATTTCGTATTTGAATGCCATAGCCTCGAGTTCGCATCCCCTGCTACCGTGTCCCGCTGCGGCATGATCTTCTTGATGTAGGGGGAAGCTGGTCAGGACTTGTTTTCATCAACCACCTAAACCGCCTAAACCCAAACACCTAAACTCAACAGAGAGCGTATCCAGTTCGCAAACAAACTTGAACTTCATATTTGAGCGCCATAGCCTTCAGTTTGCGTCACCTGCCACAGTGTACCGCTGCAGCATGATCTTTCTCGGGTAGGGGGAAGCTGGCCAGCTTTTCACTGGCCAGCACTTGTTTCCCTAAATCACCTAAACCTGAACACCTAACCACCTAAACCCTCAACCACCTAAACATAACCGCCTAAACCCTCAACCACCTACGCCCTAACCCTCCTAAACCCTTAACCACCTAAACCTAAACAACCTAAGACCAAGTGCTAACCAGCTTCCCCCTACCTCCTCCTCAGTGACGAGGCGGTGGACGTGAACCGTCTGATCAGGAAGTGGCTGAAGGAGAGTCCCAACAACGATGCCACCCAGATGGAAGCCTTCTTCAAGGACCACTTCCCTAAGGCCTTTGAGTGGGCCCTCTCTCACCCCTCGGCGGTAGAGACCACCAAGGTTGGCATGCTGGATGCCGCCCTAAGTCACATGGCTCTTGGCATTGGCAGCAAGCACGACTTCTGCGCAGCCATGGCCCGAGGCCTGGGCGGCAACATGTCGACCATGACGCGACGTGACTTCCTCACCGACCTCATGAGGTACACCAGTGAGGGTGACCTGCTGGGAGGTGGAGAGTCTTATGGCCAGGACCCCCTTGCGTGCCTCGGAGACGAGCTGCGGGAGAAGGGCATGGGATCCGAGCCTGAGTCCGACGTCTTGGTGATGACTGAGGAGGTAATCCAGAGCCTGACGATGGTTGCCCCTTGGTTCAAGAACCGAGAGCCCTTCATTCTCGTGGGTCCGGAAGGCTGCGGCAAGTCCACCCTGCTCGAGTACTGCTTCCGCCGTATTATCGGCGTGCAGGTGGCGTTGGTCAACTGCTCCGCCCAGACGTCTGCAGCCAATGTGATCCAGAAGCTCGTGCAGGTGTGCGGCAAGCCAGTCACCACCAACACAGGCAAGTGCCTGCGCCCTCCAGACAACTGTCGCTTGGTTCTGTACCTCAAGGACGTCAACCTACCAAAGCCAGACAAGTACAACACAGCCCAGCTAGTCGCCTTCCTCCAGCAGCTCATCACCCACAAGGGCTACTACGACGAGAACCTGGAGTTCATCACAGTGGACAAGGTGCAGATCATCTGCTCCATGAACCCAGCATCCACGGTGGGACGACATATGCTCTCCACCCGCTTCACTGCACGTGTGCGTGTGGCGTATATTGACTACCCAGAGAAGGAGCACCTGCAGGTAAGTAGAAAACTAACCAACTACCGGTAACTAAAAACTAACTAACTAACTAACTAACTAACTAACCTGCAGGTAGGTAGAAAACTAATTAACTAACTGAAAACTAGCTAACCTGCAGATAGGTATATAACTAACTAACTAACAAACTAACTGGTTAACTAACGAACGAACCTGCAGGTAGGGGGGAGCTGGTCAGCACTAAACGCTAGAGATAAGTTTCAATTATTTTTTCTCCTAAAAGCGCCCTTGGTGCTTTAGTGTGTACACCCTAAAGCACCAAACCTGTTAGCGACACTGCTAAAGCAACTGCTTGTAGAGGGCGACCCAGACCCATTCCTAAAACTACCTAAACCACCTAAACCCAAAACATCTAATTCTTAAACCAATTAAACCCAAGTGCTGACCAGCTTCCCCCTTCCGCCCATAATACATTTAGTGTGCTCCCTGGCTTTCATCAGCAATTCAGCAGACATCATGTCCTGGAAAAGTCTGAATACTTAGTTTTCATTTAGTGTGCTCCCTGGCTTTCATAATGTCCTGGAAAAGTCTGTTCTGGAAAATTCTGTCCTGGAAAATTCAGAATGTTCTGGAAAATTCTGTCCTGGAAAATTCAGCAGACATCATGTCCTGGAAAAGTCTGAATACTTAGTTTCCATTTAGTGTGCTCCCTGGCTTTCATCAGCAATTCAGTAGACATCATGTACTGGAAAAGTCTGTATACTTAGTTTCATAGACTCATAGTGCGCTCCCTGGTTTCTTTGGATATCGCACGATGGGACTCGGAAATGCAAGACGGGTAGCAGCCCAGAGTTGACTGAAAACCCCATTGAATATATAAATAGTATGCATTGTTAGAGGCGAGAGGTTGAGGGGGCCAGCCCGTTTGCTTTCACTGGGGCCGACCATGATAAACCATCTAACAATTACAATCAAAATTCCTGCAGGCTATCTACACTGACATGGTAGGCAAGCGCCTTGTTGAGGGCCTGTCTGTCAGCGCCGCCAACCTCGCCAAGGCTATGATTGAGCTGTACACACAGGTGGTGGAGACTTTCACGGTCAACGACCAGCCACACTACCAGTTCAACTGCCGTGACATCACCAACTGGGTCAATTCGCTCACTCGCTACCAGCTAGAAGGACTGAGCCTGGTCGAGGCAGTCGCGTACGAAGGCACGCGCATCTTCAGGGACCGCCTGGTGGGCGAGGCCAAGGGCAAGTTCGACAACATCCACTCGGCAGTGATGAACTCCCACCTGGGATGGAAGGGAGACGCCACGCCCTGGCTGGCATCCACCCTGGGAGCCTCTTCGGAGGACCGCATAAGTTGTGACCCCGGGCGCATCCGGCTGGTCAAGTGGGCAGCTGAGGACTTCCTCGAGCTGGTGCAGGAGAAGCTGAAGGGCTTTGAGCGTGAATACAAGGAGCTGCACATGCTGCTCTTCCACGAGGTCCTCGTACGCGTGGCCCGCTTCGACCGCGTTCTGTCCACCCCCGGTGGCTCTATCTTCTTGTGCGGCCAGAGTGGTGTGGGGCGCCGCAGCTGTATGTTGCTCATGGCGTACATGCACCTCATGGAATTTGTCACCCCAAAGATGAGTCGCAACTACGACTTGAAGAGCTTTCGCAACGACCTGAAGGAGGTGCTGAAGCTGGCAGGCGTGCAGGGCAAGAAGGTAAATACTGGTTAACTTCATGTCCCTCCCTAAACTGTTCCACCAACAACAACCAGCAACAACAACCAACAACAATAACCAACAACCACTGCCAACCACCACCAACCAACAACAACAACCACCGGTCACCTCCCACCAAGAACAACCAATAACAACAACCAACAGCAACCACCGGCCACCAACCACCAACAACCAACAAGAATGACCAGCAACCATGAGCAGGGCAAGAAGGTAAATACTGGTCAACTTCATGTCCCTCCCTAAACTGTTCCACCAACAACAACAACCAACAACAACCAACAACAATAACCAACAACCACTGCCAACCACCAACAACCAACAACAACAACCACCGGTCACCTCCCACCAAGAACAACCAATAACAACAACCAACAGCAACCACCGGCCACCAGCCACCAACAATCAACAAGAATGACCAGCAACCATGAGCAGGGCAAGAAGGTAAATACTAGTCTACATCATGTCCCTCCCTATGCTGTTCCACCAACAACAACCACCAACAACAACCACCAACAACAACCAGCGACAACAACCAAGAACAACAACCGACAACAACAAAAAACAACAATAATAACCAACAACAATCAACAACTATCACGTGCAGGGTAGAAGGTGATGCTTGTCAACTTCATGTCCCTCCCTATGCTGTTCCACCAACAAGAACCAGCAACAACAGCCACCAGCAATAACCAACAATAATAACCAACCACCACCAGCAACCAACAACAACCACCAAGAACGCCCACCGACCACGTGCAGGGCAAGAAGGTGATGCGGGTCAACTTCATGTCCCTCCCACTGCTCTTCCACCACCCACCACCAATAACCACTAACATTCACCAACAACCACCAACAACAACCACCGGCCACCAACCACCAACAACAACCTACAAGAACCAACAACCAACAAAAACAACCACCACCCACCACCAGGAACAACCAACAAAAGCAACAAAAACCAACAAAAACAAAAATCAACAACCATAACAACCAATAACAACAGCCAACAACAACCAACAACAACAACCAACAACCGCACACAGAGCAAGAAGGTGATGCGTGAACTTGAACTTGGTTACATGTCTCCAGCCTTTAAGGCTACTCGCCGTCTTCGGTGGTAACATAATCAAATAAAATCAAAGTATTATTATCAAAATATGCTTGGCCCAATCTCCTCATATGATCATTGATAAAAGTGAATACGAGATTGCAAAAGATGGCACAGTAAAACAACTGCATGATTTGTTTGTTTGTATGCAACCATGTCACACGCGATTCTTATCAAAATATGCAGGTGGTATTGGTGATTGGCCACAGTGCAAGCAAACAGTCTGGCCCCCTCAACCTCACGCCTCGTTATAAGGCGTACTGTTTATGTATGCATGTAATCAGGGGTGGTGTGTGTGTGTGTTGGGGGGGGGGGGGGGGGGGGGGGGGGGGGATAAGCCTTTGTACCTCATCTTCACTTTAAATGGAGCTTATCCTCAGACACTGTATTGAACATGCAGTCCAAAATCTGTCCTCCTGCCCCCCCCCCCCCCCCCCCCCCCCCTTCCCCCCCCCCTGCGTGTAATTTTGTATTTGTTCGTTTATGCAGGTGATGCTGTTCATTGAAGACCACCAGCTGGTGCAACCCACGTTCCTGGAGTACATCAATTCCCTGCTATCAGGCGGAGAGATCCCTGGCCTGTTCAGTAACGAGGAGCTGGCCAAGGAGCTGATGCCTCTGGAACAGGCCAAGAATGAGGACGCTGATTACAACGGACCCGCTTCCCTCTACGCATACTTCACCTACAGGGTTCGACGCAACCTGCACATCGTGGTATCCATGGACCCATCCAATGGGCTGTTCCGGTCTCGCTGTGAGTCCAACCCGGCTCTGTTCAGCCGCTGCTCGGTGCAATGGCTGGAGGCTTGGAGCACCCAGGGCATGCAGCACATACCCACAGTGCGCATGCAAGAGATGGTCGCCAAGAACAAGGACGTGAAGGACGCAGGGGCAGGCTTTGACTCCAGGTAGGGACACTAGGAACAAGGGAACCCTAGACCAGGGGGAGAGGTTCCCATCCCACCACCACCAAACACAAACACACAAACACACGGAGCAGGGGGAGAGAGGGGGGGGGGGGGGGGGGGGGGGGCGCTCTCTGCCCAGTCTAGGGTTCTCTTGTGTGCACATGCAAGAGATGGTCGCCAAGAACAAGGACGTGAAGGATGCTGGGGCAGGCTTTGACTCCAGGCAGGGACACCAAGGAACCCTAGACCCGGGGGAGAGCTTTCCATCCCACCAAACACACGCACAAAGCACAAAGCACAAAGCAGGGGGGGGGGGGGGGGGGGGGGGGGGGGCTCTCTGCTTAGTCTAGGGTTCTCTTGTGTGCGCATGCAAGAGATGGTCGCAAAGAACAAGGACGTCAAGGACGCAGGGGCAGGCTTTGACTCCAGGTAGGGACACCAGGAACAAGGGAAGCCTAGACCAGGGGGGGAGCTTTCCATCCCACCACCACCAAACACAAGCACACAAACGGAGCAGGGGGAGAGAGGGGGGGGGGGGGGGGGGGGGGAATCGCTCTGCCTAGTCTAGGGTTTTCTTGTGTGCACATGCAAGAGATGGTCGCCAGAACAAGGATGCCTAGGACGCAGGGGCAGGTAGGGTTGATTTGGTTGAGGCTGGGGTGGGTAGGGTTGGGGTCGGAACGTGGCACCAGGATGTCCTCTGGGTGCACTACCATGCGTAGGGGGAAGTTGGTCAGCACTTTGCTGGTCAGCACTTCTTTTCCTAAACCAAACAAAACTGAACCACCTACAGCCAATTGCTAACCAGCTAAGCGCTGACCAGCTTCCCCCTACCCATAGTGATGCATGTAGAGGACATCCTGGTGCCACGTTCCGACCCCAACCCTACCCAACCCCAACCCAGCCCTACCCAACCCAACCCCAACCAACCCAACCTCAACCAACCCCAACCAAATCAACCCTACCTAGTCCCAACCCAGCCCTGCGCAACCCAACCCCAACCAAGCCAACACAAGTGCTGACCATCTTCCCCCTACCTTGACTTCAGCATCGTCGACCACATGGTGAAAATGCACGCCATGATGGCTAACCTGGGCGCAAACTCTAGGCAGTACAACGCCTTTGTGGACCTGTACAGCCGCATCTACAGTGAGAAACGTTTGGAAGTGCTCACGCAGCAGTCCTTCCTCAAGGGGGGCCTGTCCAAGCTGGCTGAAGCCGAGTCAACTGTTGCTACCCTGAGCAAGAACGCAGACAAGCAGCGTGCGTTGTTGCAGGTGAAGCAGGCAGAGGCAGAGGAGGCCTTGGGCTTCATCCAGAAGTCGATGATGCAGGCTGCTGACCGCTCCAAGGAAGTTGAGATACTGAAGAAAAAGACTGCGGTGGAGGAAGGTGAGATAAATAAAAAACCACGGTGCACAGCCAATAGTTCCCATTAAATAATTAATAATTAAATAGTATGCCTTATTAAATAGGCTGCCAACCGCTCCAAGGAAGTTGAGATACTGAAGAAGAAGACTGTGTGTGTCGAGATGGGTGAGATAAATAAATAAATACATAGTTCGCCTTATTACAAGGCATGAGGTTATGTTGAGATCCTGAAGAAGAAGACTGCGGTCGAGGAGGGTGCGATTAATAAATAATCACGGTGCACAGCCAAAAGTTTCCATTCAATAATGCATAAATAGTACGCCTTATTACAAGGCGTGAGGTTGAAGGGGCCAGCCCGTTTTCTTGCACTGGGGCCAACCATCAAGTTAAACAATTGGTTAGACAGTCACATATTCTCAGACATTCCCAGAATTCTCAATTCTCAGGCCGAAACGGCCGAATTCTCAGGCCGAATTCATATGCTCGGGGTACTAACTACAAACTGCGAAGTGTTTTAAAACCCAAATCCAAATCATCCTCTGAATGGCTAACTACTCGCCGTCTTGGGAGGAACATAATCAATTCAAATAAAAGCATTCGTCCTGAAATATGTGTGTTCCAAACTGTTTGTATGGATTTTTCATCCAGGGGTAGGCTAAATAGACTAAATGGACTTGCCCAACCGTAGTAGGAAGGGGATAACAAGAAAAGGTACTTATGAACTTAACCCCAAACAATCGTTTTATCGACGGGGGCCCAGAGTTCGCGCTACAGTGATCATTTAATTATACTATATATATATATATATATATATATATATTCATTCTACAACTTAGGTGTGATAAAGGAGCGCACAGGGGGCGTGGAGGAGGAGCTCTCCAGTGTGCCGCCCATAATTGCCGTCTTAGCATTAACATAATCAATTCAAAGCAAAGCATTCGTCTGGAAATATGTGTGTGTTCCCACCCAGGTGTGATGAAGGAGCGCACAGGGGGCGTGGAGGAGGAGCTCTCAAGTGTACAGCCCATGATTGACCAGGCCAGAGCGGCTGTTGGGAGTATCAAGAAGCAGAACATTGATGAGATTAGGTCGCTTAAGATGCCGCCGGATGCGATTCGAGATGTGCTGGAGGGTGTGCTCATGATGATGGGCCAACAGGACATCAGTTGGAACAACATGAAGAAGTTCCTGGGCACCAAGGCTGTCAAGGACGACATCGTGAACTTCGATGCTCACAGGGTAACTCTTAGTTCTGACTTATTATAACACTTTTGTCTTGTGATTCTTATTTTTGGCATCAGGTGGAACACCATGAACAAGTTCCTGGGCACCAAGGCTGTCAAAGACAACATCGTGGACTTCGATGCTCACAGGGTAACTCTTAGTTCTGACTTATTATAACACTTTCGTCTCGTGATTCTTATTGTTTGGCATCAGTTGGAACACCATGAAGAAGTTCCTGGGTACCAAGGCTGTGAAGGACGACGTCGTGCACGTCAATGCTCACAGGGTAATGATTAGTAAATCAATTCATAGTACGCTTTATTACGAGGCTTGAGGTTGAGGGGGCCAGCCCGTTTGCATGCACTGGGGCCAACAACCAACAGAATTCTTAGTTATTAATTATGTGTACATTTTTGGCGGAGCCCCCCCTTCTGGGGGGCGGGAGCCCCCAGTGTTACCCATTTGTCCGTCCAACCATCCATCCATCTGACCGCGATGAAGCCCGACACGTCAGCCAACGGCCTCGTAACTAACTCGCTTCCGTTGCCACCTGTCGCTCCCTCGCAATCACTCTCCACCATTTTTTAGCGGCGCAGGCGACGCTGCATCAAACTTGTTATCTCATGATTCATATTTTTGTTTTTCTTATACTGTTATAGTCAAGGTGACAAAGTAGATTCGATTTACTAAGATATAAGCATAGTAATTTAGGTTGCGGTGTAATTATAGCACAAAATCGGTAATTTGACGGTGTTGCACTCTTCTTACTCAAGGCAGTGGTATATCTCATAGTATATCACATAGCAATTGTGCATCTTATTTACTTCAAGCACATTATCATCAGAGCACACGTTAGCATCACAAGTCAAAAAGAAAACACATTTTGGGGTCTTATGCACCAAAACTTAACAATTCACGGGTAAGGATTTAACCTTTTCACTGCAATTACCCCAACACTTCAAAACAAGACTGAACTTAACAATTCACGGGTAAGGATTTAACCTCTTCACTGCAATTACACTAACACTTCAAAACAAGACTGAACTTAACAACTCACGGGTAAGGATTTAACCTTTTCACTGCAATTACACTAACACTTCAAAACAAGACTGAACTTAACATTTCACGGGTAAGGATTTAACCTTTTAACTGCAATTACACTAACACTTCAAAACAAGACTGAACTTAACAATTCACGGGTACGGATTTACCCTTTTCACTGCAATTACACTAACACTTCAAAACAAGACTTAGCACAACATTAACACTATAATACATTACACTTCCACTACACCATCAACACCACACTTCCACTACACTGCACTCCTTACACTACCACTACGACTGCCTAGCCCTACAATGCAATACACGATCACTGCACTCCCTAACACATGCACTACCAAACACTACAAGAACACTATACAATACTGAAAATAACACTGGAAATAACACGAACTCTATTGCTTTGGTGGACACCAGTTGACCTACTCAAGGACATAGGACATCCGTGCCAAGTTGGAGCAGCTAGTAACAGCCAAGTCCAACTCAATCGAACACGCCACCATCTACCTAGCACTACACAAACTCAACAACCACTCAACGAACACGAACACTATTGCTTTGGTGCTTATCATGTGACTTAGAACTCGCGTGCCAAGGTTGGGAAGCTAGTCACGGCCAGGGCTGATTCATTCGAACACACCACCATCTACCTAACACGACACAAACTCTCCAACCACTAAAACGGGCACTCAACGAACACGAACACTATTGCTTTAGTGGACACCAGGTGACCAAGGACATCCGTGCCAAGGTGGAGCAGCTAGTCACGGCCAAGTCCAACTCATTCGAACACGCCACCATCTACCTAGCACTACACAATTTCAACAACCACTCAGACGGACACTAAACGAACACGAACACTATTGCCTTGGTGCTTATCATGTGACCAAGAACTCGCGTGCCAAGGTTGGGAAGCTAGTCACGGCCAGGGCTGATTCATTCGAACACACCACCATCTACCTAACACGACACAAACCCAACAATCACTCAGGCGGACACTCAACGAGCACGAACACTATTGCTTTGGTGCTTATCATGTGACCAAGAACTCGCGTGCCAAAGTTGGGAAGCTAGTCACGGCCAGGGCTAATTCATTCAAACACACCACCATCTACCTAACACTACACAAACTCTACAACCACTAAAACGGACACTCAACGAACACGGACACTATTGCTTTGGTGCCAATCAGGTGACCAAGGACATCCGTGCCAAGGTGGAGCAGCTAGTCACGACCAAGTCCAACTCATTTTAACACACCACCATCAACCTAACACGACACAAACTCTACAATCACTAAAACGGGCACTCAACGAACACGAACACTATTGCTTTGGTGCCAACCAGGTGACCAAGGACATCCGTGCCAAGGTGGAGAAGCTAGTCGCGGCCAAGGGCAACTCATTCGAACACGCGGTCATCTACCGCGTCAGTGTGGCTGCGGCGCCCCTGGCTTCTTGGGTCAAGGCCAACCTTGCGTATTCCAAGGTTTTGGAGAAGACCGCCCCTCTGGAGGCAGAGCTGGCTATGCTGCTTGCCAGCCTGGACCAAAGCAAGGTGCTGATTGTCCAGTACCAAGAAGAGCTGGAGCACTGCGAGCAGCAGGTGAGAGGTTGTGGGGTACATCGGCACTCTATAACATAGCGTGGTGAAACCACACTCTATAACATAAAGTGGTGAAACCACACTCTATAACATGACGTGGTGAAACCACACTCCATAACATGACGTTACTCCAATGCAAAGGAGCACATCTGAGCATTGCAATTCTCAAAAAGGAGCTAAGGTTGGGGTATTTGGGGCCAAAAGGTAACCATTTTCTTTGTTCCGATGTTTTTAAACATATTCGTCAACATAGGGTTGGAAGGTGAGATGTTCTTCAAATTCCAATTCGAAGAGTCCTACAGAGCGTCGCAAGTGACGCGGAAAATTGGCTGAGTGTTGGCTATTGGAACGGCAGGTGGCAATGGAATGGATCACAATTTTCCGCGTGGACTGTAAACAAACTCGTAGAGAAGAAAAACAGTGACCCGCTTCTACCAACGTAGTCTAGGTACAAGAACATCAAACATAAAATAACCCATTGTTCTCATGTGTTGCTTGTCAGGTGGCTGAAGGCTGAGCTGCACGCACACCTGAGAAAGAGAAAACAGTGGCCCACTTCTACCAACTTATTAAAGTTTATAAATATCAAAGTAACCATTTGTGCCGTTTGTTGCTTGGCGGGTGACTGATCTGAAGACAAACTCGCAGATAGGCAAAACAGTGACCCGCTTCTACTAACTTAGTATAGCCTATAAATATAAAAGAAACCATTGTTGGTGTGTGTTGCTTGGCGGGTGACTGATCTGAAGACAAACTCGCAGATAGGCAAAACAGTCACCCACTTCTACTAACTTAGTATAGTTACAAAATATCAAAGAAACCATTGTTGTTGTGTGTTGCTTGTCAGGTGGGTGAACTAAAGACAAACTCGTAGAGAGGAAACCAGTGACCCACTTCAACCAACTGGTTATAGTAACAACTTACAAGAACATCAACATCAAAGAAAACATTGTTTTCGTCCTCAGGGTGACTGAACTGTAAACAAACTCGTAGAGAGAATTAAAAACCGTGCCCCACTTCTACCAACTTATTATAGTTACAAGATATCAAAGAAACCATTGTTGTCGTGTGTTGTTTGTCCGGTGGGTGAACTAAAGACAAACTCGTAGATAGGCAAAACAGTGACCCACTTCTACCAACTTATTATAGTTACAAGATATCAAAGAAACCATTGTTGTCGTGTGTTGTTTGTCAGGTGGGTGAACCGAAGTCAAACTTGTAGCGAGAATAAAAACAAAGGCCCACTTCTACCCACTTATTCTAGTTACAAGAACATCAACATCAAATGAACCATTGTTGTAGTGTGTTGCTTGTCGGGTGGGTGAACTCTGAACTACAAACTACAAACTCGTAGAAAAGAGAAACTCGTAGAGAAGGAAAACAGCGACCCACTTCTACTACCAACTTATTCTAGTTACTAGAACATCAACATCAAATAAACCATTATCGTAGTGTGTTGCTTGTCAGGTGGGTGAACTCAGAACTACAAACTACAAACTCGTAGAGAAGAGAAACTCTAAACTATAAACCAAAAATTCGTAGAGAAGAGAAACTCGTAGAGAAGGAAAACAGTGACCCACTTCTATCAACTTATTCTTGTTACAAGAACATCAACATCAAATAAACTTCTGTTGTCGTGTGTTGCTTGTCAGGTTGGTGAGCTGAAGTCAACCTTCTCCAAAAAGACGTCTGAGGCTGAGTCTCTCCGCTCCAGTGTCGAGAAGGCAGAGGGCACTGTGCGCTCCGCCATGGAGCTTCTGGAGAAGCTCGCCGGAGAAAAGGGACGTTGGGTGACTACAGTGAAGAGCATGGATGGCGATTTGATAGAGCTGCCCCTCAATGCTCTCCTCACCTCCGCCTTCATCACCTACCTCCCCAGCCACCCTGAGGACGTGCGCGCACAGGTAAGATATTCATACATACATATACAAGATGTAGGTATTGTAAATATATATATATATATATATATATATATATATATATATATATATATGTGTGTGTGTATCATTCGTTCGTGAGCTGCCCCTCAACGCTCTCCTCCCCTCCGCCTTCACCACCTACCTCCCCAGCCACCCTGAGGACGTTCGCGCACAGGTAAGATATTCATACATAGATATACAAGATGTAGGTATTGTAAATATGTATGTATGTATCATTTGTTCGTGAGCTGCCCCTCAACGCTCTCCTCCCCTTCGCCTTCACCACCTACCTCCCCAGCCACCCTGAGGACCTGCGCGCACAGGTTGGATATACATACATAGATGTACAAGGTATGGGTATTACATGTTATCTGTATATATATACAGTGTGTATCATTTGTTCGTGAGCTGCCCCTCAACGGTCTCCTCGCCTCCGCCTTGGTAACCTACTTATCCAGCCACCCTAAGGACGTGCGAGCACAGGTAGGATTTATGCATGTACATATACCTATATATATATATATATATAGAGAGAGAGAGAGAGAGAGAGAGAGAGAGGGAATTATTGGGCTTTTTTATCTCATTCCCAGGTGACCCAGAACTGGTTGCTCTATTTAGGCATGAGGGAGTACAACTTGTCACGCTTCATGTTAATCTACCTATCTACATGTCTACCTATCTACCTCTCTCCCCCATTCACAGGTGACCCAGGACTGGTTGTCCACTTTAGGCCTGAGGGTGTACAACTTGTCACGCTTCATGTCTATCTATCTACATGTCTCCTTTGATCCTTCTTCTCCCTCTCCCTCTGTCCCTCATTCCCAGGTGACCCAGGACTGGTTGTCCTACTTAGGCCTGAGGGAGTACAATTTCTCACGCTTCATGTCCAGCGAGAGTGAAATGCTTAAGTGGAAGAGTGAGGGCCTACCTGGCGACTCCCTGTCGATGCAGAATGCCGTGGTCATCCTCAACTCAACGCAGTCCCCGCTCGTCATCGACCCATCCACCCAGGCCTCCACCTGGCTCATCAATCACATCCAGGCCAAGAGCGGGGACTCGGGAAGCTCCTCTTCTATTGAAGTCACCACCATGCACGACCAGCGCTTCACCAACACCCTGGAGCTGGCTGTCCGCTTCGGCAAGACGCTGGTGGTGCAGGAGGTGGACAAGATCGAACCCATCCTGTACCCAATTCTCCGAATGGACCTGGACCGCCAAGGCCCGCGCTTCGTTGTCCAGATCGGCGACAAGCAGATTGACTTTAACGACACTTTCCGCCTGTTCCTGGTCACTAGGAACCCCGAACCCTACCTGCCCCCCGACGCCAGGTCGCTGGTTGCGGCTACCAACTTCACCGTGACCCGCTCAGGACTGGAGGGCCAGCTGCTAGGTGTGTGGGATGTAGCTGCTAGTGTGTGGCGGGCAGTGTGTGGGATGTGGCGGGGTGGTTGTGGGTGGGTCGAGGGGGGGAAAGGGCTGGGCTGGGCTGCAGGGCCTTTTGAAGAGGGGGAGAGTGAGATTGTTTAGTGTTTGGATGGGATCCTGGTGACTGATATATGTAAATAGATGCACATATCTGACATTCAAGCGTAAGCGGCTAGAGCTTGAGGCCCAGAAGAGTGGCCTGCTGAAGCAAGAGGAGCTGAAGATGCAGCTGGCGGACTTAGAGACACCTACTCACTCATCCACCCTCCCTCCCTCCCACCAACACCCAACCACCTATCCACTCACCCACCCACCCACCCACACAACCACAGGTCTGACAATCGAGCGTGAGCAGCCAGACCTGGAGGCCCAGAAGAGTGACCTGCTGAAACAAGAGGAGCTGAAGATGCAGCTAGCAGACTTGGAGACACCCGCTCACTCATCCACCCTCCCTCCCACCACCACCCAACCACCCATCCACTTACCCACCCAACCACCCAACCATAGGTCTGACAATCGAGCGTGAGCAGCCAGAGCTTGAGGCCCAGAAGAGTTGCCTGCTGAAACAAGAGGAGGAGCTGTAGATGCAGCTAGCGGACTTGGAGACACCCGCTCACTCACCCACCCTCCCACCAACACCCAACCACCCATCCACTCACCCACCCACACAACCACACAACCGCAGGTCTGACAATCGAGCGTGAGCAGCCAGAGCTTGAGGCCCAGAAGAGTGGCCTGCTGAAACAAGAGGAGGAGCTGAAGATGCAGCTAGCAGACTTGGAGAGATCGTTGCTGCAGAACTTGGCCACCAGCACAGGCAACATTCTGGACAACAAGGAGCTGCTTGACTCGCTGAATGAGACCAAGTCCAAGTCGACCACCATTGCTGTCTCGCTGACGGAGTCAAAGACGCTGCAGGTGAGAGCTGGGCGTGTAATGGCACACTACTCCCTCATGGGGATCCCTGCGTCATCCATGCATCAATCCATCCATTCATTTATTTGCATTGTGACCACCATTGCTGTCTTGCTGACGGAGAAAAACCAAAAAACAAAGACGCTACAGGTGAGAGCTGAGCGTGTAATGCTTAGGGACCGGCATATCATATGATGCTGACCAAAGGCGAGTATGATATCATATGATTTCCTGTTCAGTTTGGGGTTGGCCCCAGGGAAAGCAAACACCCCTCAATCTACCCCCCTCAACCTCACGCCTAGCAATGAAGCGTACTATTTATTTATTTATATACTGCAGATATACTGGTATTTATTTATTTATTTATATACTGCAGATATACTGGTATTTATTTATTATCGTCTGAGGCCAGCATGTGGCGCACAGCCACACACCAAAAAGTGTTGCCTGCAACCTGTCTGCCTCCTGTATGTGATTTCAGAGTGTGTGCGTTTCTGTGGCTGGCCACATGTGTCCAAGCTCCAAGCTGTGTCTGCCAATTGTTGCTATTCCCATCCTCATATGTAACCGGGAGATTGTAACCATCAGCATGTGTAAGCAGGAAAATCATGATATGTATCCAAGAATACCATGATTTGTTAGCAGGAAAGGTATGGTATGTAAGCAGGAACATCAGGACATGTATGCAGGAATGTCATCATATGTAACCAGGAAAATGTAAACATCATGTAAACATCAGGACAAGTATGCAGGAATATCATCATATGTAACAAGGAAAATGTAAACATCATGTAAACATCAGGACAAGAATGCAGGAATATCATCATATGTAACCAGTTATATCATAATATGTAACAAGGAAAATGTAAACATCATGTAAACATCAGGACAAGTATGCAGGAATATCATCATATGTAACCAGTTATATCATAATATGTAACAAGGAAAATGTAAACATCATGTAAACATCAGGACAAGTATGCAGGAATATCATCATATGTAACCAGTTATATCATAATATGTAACAAGGAAAATGTAAACATCATGTAAACATCAGGAGAAGAATGCAGGAATATCATCATATGTAACCAGTTATATCATAATATGTAACAAGGAAAATGTATACATCATGTAAACATCAGGACATGTATGCAGGAATATCATCATATGTAACCAGTCATATCATAATATGTAACAAGGAAAATGTAAACATCATGTAAACGTCAGGAGAAGAATGCAGGAATATCATCATATGTAACCAGTTATATCATAATATGTAACAAGGAAAATGTAAACATCATGTAAACATCAGGACACGTATGCAGGAATATCATCGTATGTAACCAGTTATATCATAATATGTAACCAGGAGAATGTAACCATCGTCCCTCTCTGATTGTTTGCAGGTGTCTCTCGACGAGCAACGAGAGGTGTACCGCCCCATTGCTGCACGTGGCTCTGTCATGTACTTCCTCATCAAGGACCTGTGCACCATAAACCACGTTTACCAATTCTCCCTGGGGGTGTTCATCATGCTCTTCAAAAAGGCGCTGTCTCAGGTAAGTAACTGCACTGCTGGCGGGGGGGGGGGGGGGGGGGGGCTAAAAGTGACCTAAAAGAGTACATACTTTACTACAATTGAACATTCTCTTTACACTTGATGGTCATACACTTGAACATACTCATGCTTTCCTTGACACTCTGATTCTTGACACTCTGATCCTGTACACTCTAGATCATATACATTCTAGATCATGTAGTTCGACATTCTCTCGATATCCTTTAACATGCTCACCCACACCCTCTCCCAGGACACGCCACCTGGCAACGTGTCGAGCCGCATTGCCGTGCTCTCAGATGCTCTTCTGGAGCTGACCTTTGCGTATGTGAGTCGCTCCCTGTTCAACAGCGACCGTCTCACCTTTGGCATGCACATGGCTCGCAACCTGCAGCCAGGCATTTGCAAACAAGAGGAGTGGAACTTCTTCCTAGGTGCGATCTGAACCTGGGAGGGGGAGGGTGGGGGTGGGGTGGGGGGGGGGGGTGGGGGGGGGGAGGGTGGGGGGGGGGGGGGGGGGGGCAACAATGGCCATGTCACCTTCATCGTACACCTAGCTTTCCTTCTGCAGGGATGCATTTGCAAGCAGAAGGAGTGAAACTGCTCCTCGGGTGGGACCTGAATCTGCTCCTTTGTAATTATACTTTGACTAAGCTTTTTGACTTCATTCCAATAAGCGCGGATTCCTCTGTCAACATGCTTTCCTTGTGTGAAGGAGTTGCCTTTGTAAAGTGTGGTAAAGCTACATTTGCAAAACATTATTACAGCACCTCATGTATATGTGCATGTATATGTGCATGTATACGTGCATGTATATGTACATGTATATGTGCATGTATCTGTACATGTGTCTGTTCATGTATCTGTGCATGTGTATGTACATGTGTCAGTACAAGTACATGTGCATATATCTGTACATGTATATGTGCATGTATATGTAAATGTATCTGTGTTTGTATCTGTGCATGTATGTGTATCTGTACATGTATCTGTGCATGTACATGTGCATGAGTTGAGGGGTAGCCACATGTAAGTGTGTTACAGTCCAGGGGTTGCCAATTAGGCTTAAGAAACTAACCCAACGTCCAATAATCACAAATACCTCATGTTGACCTATTTTCGTGCGTACCTCATACACAGGCTCCAGGTGTTGTACAATCACCTCAGGCTCAATTTTCCTCCTCACATAAAGTTCATTTTTTGGCGTAGCCCCCCCTCCCCCCCCCTCTCAAATTGACCTGTTCTTGTTTGTACATCAATCTGTTTACAGATATTTATAGGCATGTCCATGAGGATACCGACTTAACCGTATGGAATGTGGAATTCTGCGATTCCACATTCAGAACCTTTATGAATGGAAATGGCACTAAGTCTTTTTGGAGCAACCTAGCCGACTATCTTTCTACTTGTAGAAGAGCAAGACAGGAAGCCCTGGACTGCTTAGTGGCACCGTAATTTATTATCCCTTTTTTTCTTCTTGTGACTTCTCATTTGTTAGCTTCTTACCTCCGCCACTGTAAGTGGTTGAGATCTGGGTCCTGCTCTAAGGGGTTTAATACCTACGTCACCAAAACGGTGGTTGGGAGTTTGGTTTGTTTGTCCTCGACACACCCCTGATGTAATGGGGTTTTTTGCTTTGTGGGTGCTTTTTCTTTTTGTTTAAAGCACAGAGTCTCATACACCCTCGCGGTGTCAAGTAGACTTTAACATGTAATGTAATGTAATGTAATGTAATCGTATTGACCTGTTCTTGTGTGTACCTCTTATTGACCTGTTTGTGTGTATACACAGGCAAGTACGCTGTGGATGGATCGGCCTCCCAGAGTCAAAAGCCACAGTGGGTACGAGAGGAGTGTGCCAGTGCCTTTGCCCTGCTGGCTGCCAACTGCCCCCAGCTTGTGGCTGCCAGCGACCTTCAGGACGCCGCCACATGGTCTACGTGGGGATCAGGGATCAACGATGCCAGCGACGCTACCACCCTCCCTCCAAAGGTATACTGACTTCAAAGTATATGCGAAGTCCTTAACACAAATGTGACGTCCTTACATATTTTGGAACGTTGGATTTTTTGCTTCAAGGGGGCGGGAGCCCCCAGGGTTTCCCGTTTGTCTGTCCAACCGACCGAATAAGCAACACAGCATTTGTATGCTGTTCCAGTCCAAGAGTAGCCAAATAAGCAACACAGCATATGCCTTCTACTCTTAGGTTTCTGGCACATAGGCACACTACTAGAGAACATGATAATATCCTTAGAAATAGAGAAACCTCTCAACCACCACTCCCCAAACGACCTACCCTACTACATAATATGTAGAAAAAGCCATAATCTCAGTGCCTGTGTATGCGTATTATAGCTGCGCCCATGTATTCGTATTAACTCGGCCTATTGGTGGTTGGCCCCAGTGCAAGCAAGCAGACTGGCCACCTCAACCTCACGCCTCTTAATAAGACATATTATTTAATTATTCGTTTATGTATGTATTTATTCGTTTATGTATGTATTTATTAACTCAGTCTATGCCGTCTCCTCCCAGATCACTGGAAAGGTCAACGCCTTCCAAGCTCCCCTAATAAGACATACAATTGTATTTATTTATTTATTAACTCAGTCTATGCCGTCTCCTCCCAGATCACTGGAAAGGTCAACGCCTTCCAAGCTCCCCTAATAAGACATACAATTGTATTTATTTATTAACTCAGTCTGTGCCGTCTCCTCCCAGATCACTGGAAAGGTCAACGCCTTCCAAGCTCCCCTAATAAGACATACAATTGTATTTATTTATTTATTTATTAACTCAGTCTATGCCGTCTCCTCCCAGATTGCTGGAAAGGTCAACGCCTTCCAAGCTCTACTACTGGTCAAGAGCTTCCGGCCGGACAGGCTGCAGAGTGCGATGACATCGTTCGTGTGCAGTGCCCTCAACGTCAAGTCAGTGCAACCCCCGGCCTTCTCCCTCAAGGATCTCATCACTACCGAGACCCAGCCAGACCAGCCAGTGCTGTTCCTCACTACACCCGGTGCAGACCCCTCCCAGGAGCTGGGAGAGTACGCCGAGAAGAGCATCGGTAAGGACAAGTAACAGTAGTACCATGCAAGCAAACAGGCTGCCCCCCTCGACCTCACTCATCGTAATAAGGCATACTAATTATTAATGCATTTATTTGTTTGTTTATTTATTTATTTATTTATTTATTTATTTACTTAAGGAGGATCCCTCCCAGGAGCTGGGACAGTACGCCGATAAGAGCAACGGTAGGGATAAGTACCATGCAAGCAAATAGGCTGGCCCCCTCAACCTCACGCCTCGTAATAAGGCATACTATTTATTTATTTATTTAAGGAGGATCCTTCTCAGGAGCTGGGACAGTACGCTGATAAGAGCAACGGTAGGGACAAGTACCATGCAAGCAAACGGGCTGGGCCCCTCAACCTCACACCTCTTAACAAGGCATACTATCTATCTATTTATTTATTTAAGGAGGATTCCTCCCAGGGGCTGGGAGAGTATGCGGATATGAGCAACGGTAGGGACAAGTACCATGCAAGCAAACAGGCTGGCCCCCTCAACCTCACGCCTTGAATAAGGCATACTATTTATTTATTTATTTAAGGAGGATCTTTCTCAGGAGCTGGGACAGTACGCTGATAAGAGCAACGGTAGGGACAAGTACCATGCAAGCAAACGGGCTGCCCCCCTCAACCTCACGCATCGTAATAAGGCAAATTATTTATTCGTTTATTTAAGGAGGATTCCTCTCAGGAGCTGGGAGAATACGCTGAGAGGGTACAATTGGTAGTAACAAGGTTAGGGTTTAGAGACTCACACGTAAGATAGCCATCCACACAGGGGCCAGCAGTAACCCCCTCCTGCCAGTTACCCACCCACCCACCCAAGTGCGCACCTACCCCTCTACAGGCCCTCTGGACTTGTCCAGCCCGTAGCATTCAGGGCCAGCAGTAACCCCATCCCACTGATTGACTCACCTGCGAACCCACCCACCCAAGTGTGCACCTACCCCTCTACAGGCCCTCTGGACTTGTCCAGCCTGTAGCATCCAGGGCCAGCAGTAACCCCCTCCCACCGATTGACCCACCTACCCACCCACCCACCCACGTGCTCACTTTCCCCTGTACAGGAAGGGACAAATACCACGAGGTTGCTATGGGCCAGGGCCAGGCTGAAATCGCAGTGCAGCTGCTGCGCGACTGTGCTCGCTCTGGCGAGTGGCTGGTGCTGAAGAACATGCATCTCGTGGTGGGATGGTTGCCGACACTGGAGAAGGAGGTACGCATGATGTGAACATGAATGAATGAAATTAAATTAATTTAAAAATTGTACGCTTCATTACCGGGCGTGAGGTTGAGGAGGCCAGCCTGTTTGCTTGCACTGGGTCTAACCATGGAAAATGCAGTGGGCATGATGTTTGTGTTTGTATGTTACAGTCCAGGGGTAGCCAAAAAGGCTAAAGAGACTTGCCCAACCATGATATCAGGAGGGGCTGAACAGAAAAAACAGTGATGACGTGAACCTCAAGCAATCGTTTTTCCCGGCGATGCTCCATCAATGCATCAATAGATCCATCCATTGATAGTCAATCCATTCATTCATTCATTCATTCATTCATTCATTCATTCATTTGCATTGCTTCCAATGCAGGTGTACACGCTCACGAAGAAACCGGACTCCCGGCTCTTCCTAACCAGCGAGCCGCACAACAAGTTCCCTGGCACACCATACAGGGCTCCCTCGTGGGGATCCCTGCTCCCTCCATGCATCAATCGATCCATCAATCCATTTGTTCATTCATTTGCATTGCTTCCTATGCAGGTGTACACGCTCAAAAAGAACCCGGACTTCAGGCTCTTCCTCGCTAGCGAGCCCCACTACAAGTTCCCTAGCACGCTACTGGAGGGCTCCCTCATGGGGATCCCTGCTCCCTTAGTGCATCAATCAACCCATGCATCAATCAATCCATCAATCGATCCATCAATCCATTCATTCTTTTGCATTGCTTCCTATGCAGGTGTACACGCTCACGAAGAACCCGGACTTCAGGCTCTTCCTCGCTAGCGAGCCCCACTACAAGTTCCCTAGCACGCTACTGGAGGGCTCCCTCATGGGAATCCCTGCTCCCTTAGTGCATCAATCAACCCATGCATCAATCAATCCATCAATCGATCCATCAATCCATTCATTCTTTTGCATTGCTTCCTATGCAGGTGTACACGCTCGCGAAGAACCCGGACTTCAGGCTCTTTCTCACCAGCGAGCCCCACGACAAGTTCCCTGGCACATTGCTGGAGGGCTCCCTCAAGGTCACCTTCGAAGCCCCTCCTGGTCTGAAAAAGAACATGCTGCGAACCTACGAGAATTGGTCTCCAGAGTACATCTCCAGTGGACCCCCGCTGCGTGCGCAGCTGCTGTTTGTGCTCGCCTGGTTCCATGCCGTTACGCAAGAGCGACGAAACTACATTCCCCAGGTAGGGATAAGCTGCTCGGCACTTCCTTTCCAACACCTATACCTCAAACACCTAAACCTAAAACATTTAAAACCTAGAACACCTAAACCTAAAACACCTAAACTCAAAACCACCTAAACTAGAAACACCTAAACCCTAAACCACCTAAACCTAAAACACCTAAATCCAAGTGTTGACCAGCTAAGTGCTGACCAGTTTTCCCCAACCCATCCTGCAGGGTTGGTCCAAGTTCTACGAGTTCTCTCCCGCCGATCTGCGTTCTGGTACCGACGTGATTGGACTCAGCACCAAGGATGTCGGCAAGGGCGGGGCACAGTGGGAGATGTTACACGGACTCTTGGAGAACGCCATCTACGGTGGACGGGTGGACAATATCTTTGACGGGAAGGTCCTTCGCACCTACTTGGACCAGTTCTTCCATCCTGAGGTTGTTGGCATGGGCGGCAAGGCGCGGCCTCTGCCAGGCTCTCGCACAATGGTGCCCACATCCGCTCACCGCCAGGACTACGTGGACATTGTAACCAACCTTCCCGAAACCGACGTTCCCGCTCTATTCAGCTTGCCTGCGAACATCGACAGGGCTGCCCAACAAGCCAACAGTGAGCTGGTGGTGGGCGCCCTGAAGCAGATGAGCATCAGCAGGAGTGCTGCTATGGGATTCAACAAGGCACAGTGGCAAGCACAGCTGTCGCCCCTGCTGCGACTGTGGGAGCAGCTCATGTCCCAGGTATGTGTCAAAGCTCTTTCTACACCACCCCCCACACACACCACCACACACGCACACACACACAAATGAGCATCAGCAGGAGTGCTGCTATGGGATTCAACTAGGCACAGTGGCAAGCACAGCTGTCGCCCCTGCTGCGACTGTGGGGGCAGCTCATGTCCCAGGTATGTGTCATAAGCTCCTGCTACACCACCACCACAACCACAACCACCACACACGTACACCCACACAAATGAGCATCAGCAGGAGTGCTGCTATGGGATTCAACAAGGCACAGTGGCAGGCATAGCTGTGACTTTGGGAGCAGCTCATGTCTCAGGAATGTGTCAAAGCTTAGTGTGTCTCAAGAAAATGAATTGTCCGTCCATCAAATCATCATATATTATATATTCGTTCACCCACGCAGACCCATCCATCTACTTATAGGTTTATATTTATATACTAGCAGGTTTGCCCATGTTACCTTTGCCCCCCACCCACCCACCCACCCACCCTGGTCCTGTGTGTTTGTCTGTCCTGTGTGTTGCCCACCCACCCACCCACCCACCCTGGTCCTGCGTGTTTATCTGGGATACAGAATTGGTAACGCCCTTTTACGCCCACTGCCGAGATATCCCCCCCTTGAAAACTGAAAATACAAAACGAATGCCCCTTTCCCTTCCCTACTCCCTCTAAACCCCCCCCCACCCCCACCACCAATTGTCCGTGTCCGCCATGTGGTTTCGGAGACCTTCACAGGGAAACATTCCGGTATGTTTATATATGGAGAAAGAAAGAGATGTATGTCTATCCATCCATCTATGCATCTATCCTTCTATCTATCTATCTATCTATCTATCTATCTATTTCCCCAAAATGTACCTTCCTTAACCCACACTGCAGGCCGCCGCCCTGAAGGTGGCTGCGCGTGAAATCCCCAACACTTACCATCCTTAACCCACTGCTATATCCCCAACATGTACCTTCCTGGACCCAATGCTGCAGGCCGCCTCCCTGAAGGTAGCGGCGCGCGAGATCAAGGCAAGCAAGCCTGGTGCTAACGATGCATCCTCTCCCATTGATAGCTTTGTGGTGCTGGAGAGGACACACGGCGTCAACTTGGTCAACACCATTGACAGTGCCCTGTCGGCCATCAACAGGGTGCTGAGGGGACAGGAAACTTTGACATCCACTGTTCAGGTGCGCCTGCGGGGAGGAGGGGGGGAAGGGAGGGGCAGAAGAGGCGTGGTTGTCTGGGCAGGGGGAAAGGGGGGGGGGGGGGGGGGGGGGGGGGGGGGGAAAGAGGCGAGGTTTTCTGGGGCGGGGAGAGTGGGGGGGAAGGGGATAGGAAACTCTGACATCCACTGTTCAGGTGCGCCTGCGGGAAAGAGGGGGGGAGGGGAGGGGCAGAAAGAGGCGTGGTTGTCTAGGCAGGGGGAGGGGGGGGTACAGGAAACTCTGAAACTCTGACATCAACTGTTCAGGTGCGCCTGGGGGGAGGCACCTGGGGGGACTTCCTACGTGTGCAGGGCATCGATTGGATGGTTGATCGGTTTGTTCGTCGGTGTGTTGATTGTCTTGTTTATCAACTCATCAGTCAACATGCGCGCTACTTCACACCTGTGCTGGGTATTGATTGGTTTGTGCATTGTCTTGTTTATCAACTCATCAGTCAACATGTGCGCTACTTCACACCTGTACAGGGCATTGGTTGGTTTGTGCATTGTCTTGTTTATCAACTCATCAGTCAACATGTACGCTACTTCACACCTGTACAGGGCATTGGTTGGTTTGTGCATTGTCTTGTTTATCAACTCATCAGTCAACATGTGCGCTACTTCACACCTGTACAGGGCATTGATTAGTTTGTGCATTGTCTTGTTTATCAACTCATCTGTGCGCTACTCCCTCCATGCACAGGGCATTGATTGGTTCGTTCATTGCCTTGTTTATCAACTCATCTGTGCATTGTCTTGTTTATCAACTCATCCGTGCGCTACTCCCTCCATGTACAGGGCATTGGAGGCTCCTTGATGCAAGACATGATCCCTGGCGTGTGGGACAAGATTTGGGAGGGCCCAGAGAGTTGCTCCGACTACTGCCGTGCCGTCGTCTATCGCTCCCTTGCTATTGAGGACTGGGTGAAGAAGACAGCTAGTGGATCTCTTCTCTCCTCAGGTATTAAGGTTTTGCACTCTCACCTCAGGTTATTTTTTGGTGGAGCTTCACCTTATGGGGGGCAGGAGCCCCCAGGGTTACCCATTTGACCGTCTGCCGACCCCCCCCCCCCCCCCCCCCCCCTCCCCCCCGAGATGACGCCTGACACGTCAGCCAACGGTCTCGTAACTAACTCGCTTCCGTTGCCACCTGTCGCTCCGTCGCGAACACTCTTCGCCATTTTTTAGCGTCGCATGCGACCCTGCATAGAACTTGTTCGCCTCATCTCAGGCTCGATTTTTGTCGGAGCCCCCCCTCCTGGGGGGCGGGAGCCCCCAGATTCACCCAGTTGTCCTTTTGTGCGTCGACAGACAAGTCCGGGTGTCACCCTGGCCTTTACTGTGTTCGAAAACCCTGGCTTCAGCCTCCCCCATTACGCGCCTCCTTGGACGTTTCATACTCCCATAGGTTCAAATTTTCTCATCTTGGGTTCTCATAGGGCTTCCTCTCATCTAGGCACCCTCACATCCACCGAGCAACCCTGCGCACCGCCACTCACTCAGGGGCCAGCAGTAACCCCTCCCACCAATTGGCCCACCTACCCACCCAACCACCCAAGTGCTCACCTACCCCTTTACAGGCCCTCTGGACTTGTCCAGCCTGTAGCATCCAGGGCCAGCAGTAACCCCCTCCCACCGATTGACCCACCTACCCACTCACTCACTCACGTGCTTACCTACCCCTCAACAGGCCCTATGGACTTGTCCAGCCTGTACCATCCAGGTACCTTCCTGAACGCCCTACGACAACAGACTGCCCGTCAGCTGAACGCAACTATGGACAGCCTCAAGCTAGCCACTACTTGGGACTCCTCGGGGCGCATCTCGGGTGCTGCCACCACCATTCTTGTGGGAGGACTGCTCATCCAGGGTGCTAACTTCGACGGGGCCCGCATGGGACCCTTGGCAGCGGTAGGTGGTGGAGTATATATATATATATATATATATATATATATATATATATATATATATATATATATATATATATATATATATATATATATATATATACGGGTTGGCCCCCTCAACCTCACGCCTTGTCATAAGCCGCAACATATATAAGGCGTGAGGTTGAGGGGACCAACCCGTTCGCTTGCCCTTCTGCTTTGTCCCAGCTGCTGTGGTGGGGCTCCTGGCGGTGCATGTGGGGATGCCTGAATGCCTTGTTTAAATGCAGTTGCTGATCTGCTCCCCTCTCTCCTATCCCACAGGACTCACCAACATCCAAGGTGGTGCCCGCCATGTCCCTGGCCTGGATCCCCAAGGATTCCCCCTACCCATACGGCAGTGCGTACATGGACGTGCCCCTGTACACCACACAGGACCGCAGCAAGGTGCTGACACAGGTGCAGATGCCAGTGGCCTCACAGGAGGAGGCTGGCCAGTGGATTTTGAGTGGGATCGCCATGTTCATGCCCTAGGCAGTCTGGATTGTGACTGGTATCGACCATGCTCTAGACAGGCTTCAAGTGCTTGCTTGAGTTTACTTTGTCGGCTTATACTGATCACTCCCCATGCCAATGGCAATGGATTGCACTAGATTGGATTGGATTAACTCCCCAAGAGGTGAATGGGTGGAACTCCTTGCATCACTGACAGCTAGGACCACGAATTATTGCTTTGTTTGGATTGGATTGGTTTGTTACATGGTATGTCTGCCAACTCTGGGCTGCTCACCGTGTTACAATCCCAAGTCCCCCCGTGCGAAACCAGGGAGCATAATAAGCAATGGATTGCGCAGGGCATGAAGCGCAAGTGTACATACTATAGCCTTCTCATGGCCTCTCCCTAATAATGGTGTCAAAATGTCTTGTGCTTGACCATTTATCTATGTTCTGCTGTAGCTACTTCAGTTCAGTATTCGTGAACATTCATGAGATCGTGTATTCAATTATGTGTATTCAATTCTTTCTCGCTTGGACTCGTGACAGGCTGGCCTGTGATACATGTGCCGTCGGTAGTAGGATGGGTTGCTGCAGCGTTCCTACCAAATCTGTAGCTTGCGTTCAGCATAGGAGTGGCAGTAGGAGTGGTGTGATATTCTAGAGTGGTAGCAGCCACCAGATTGGTATCTTGTATGACGTATTCATATTGACGGAAAGCCAGCTCGAAACAACATGATTCATGTTATGATGAAGCCTGTGTGGTTTCGATTATACAAGTCTGTAATTTACTCATTTAGTCATTTGTGAATCTTAATGCGCAGGGAATAAGACTAAGAATAATGGTTGGATTGATCTATCAGCCCTTGGGCGCACTGTCTGCGGATAGGTTAACATTGGGAATTTGAGGGTATGTATGCAGTTTACAGTCCAGAGGTAGCCAAATAAGTGAAATTGAAATTGTTACATCCGTGTAATACAGTTACTCACAGGACGTGAAGTTAAGGACACCATAGCGTAAGCCGTAGCTAGGGAGGTCCTCTTCCATGCCAGCGTCCACAATTATTCTGCGGGAGCCCAGGCCTCCAGTGCAGATAGCCTTGTGAATGAGTCGCACTGCGGCGTCATGTCTCTTGATGTAGAGCCCCTTGAAAGTCCGATGTGGGCAGCCCGCCAGGATGTGGCCCGCCCCGTCCTCACAGGTGTGGCAAATGGGGCATAGAGGGGTTGTGGGCGGATGGGTGTTGTTAATATAAGGAAGTTTCCAACGTTATGCAAGTTTACGGTTTCACAATCTACCCAAACGGGCTTTGAGGATGTGGAATTTAGTTTTATGTTGGATGAGGGTGGAAGACCAGAATTTATTGCTTGCATGGGGAAGTTCGTGAGGAGTGTTATCAGCCCAGGTGGTGGCCTAGATCCCTGTAAGTGGGTGAAGGCCAAGGTGGCAGCTAGTGGGTAGGTTAGAGCTGATGCCCTGTGTGAGGTTGGGTGCTAAAATGCGTGGGGGGTATCTCCCATGGGTGTGCGAGGGGGTTGGACAGTGGGCCAGTAAACGTTGTGTCTGGGGATTTCCCCAGTGGTATCGGTAAAATTGGTAGAGGCAGGGCGCTCTGGGGCCTGACGCGCTAGGCTGTCAGCCCGGTCATTTCCAAGAATTCCTGTGTGGGAGCGTACTTTGCAAAGGGTGGTGTGTGAGCCATGTATAATACGTTGAATAAGGTGGGATTGGATTGAGTGTAACAGTTCAGCATGTAGGGAGCGTGTGGCTGTGTTGGGATCGTGGATCATTTTTTTATAAGTTAAAGTGAGCAGAGACTGTCGGTGTGGAGGGTGAGGTTGGTATCGTATGGAATGTTAATAATGGCTTGGTGAATTTCCATTAGTTTAGCCAAATAAGCTAAAGAGACTTGCCCAACCAAAACAGGAAAGGTAGGCAGGGTACTTCCAAGCGCGCGCTTTTGCGCTCTGGCACGCTGCCTTTTTGAGCCCCACTGCACGTTACGCACAGTTTTTTGCAACACCCTGTGGGCGCAGCAAGCAATTTGTGCGCTTTTTGCACTATAAAGCGCAGTTTGTTTTCAAGTGCGCTAAAGCGCTGGCCAATTTGGTCAATGGAAGTACCCTGAAAGCAGCTAAAAAACAAGCACTGCTGAACTGAACCCCAACATATCATAACCGACGAGGGTCTGGAGGTCGTGCTATGTAGATAATTAACTTCAATTTACTAGACACAAATAATTATTATTATAAATTCATTGTTGAATGTGTCATATCTCCGTCAAACCAACTGCCCAACGTTTAGCATGTTCTGAATTGTTCAAATATATAATATGGCATGAATGTCCGTTCAACTGTATACCACGAACAGTTTAGAAACATCTGATCAACTACTTCTATTAAGCATCGCAAACACATGTCCACCATCTCATTTAAACATCCGAACACCCGACTCTAATTATCAATCATATTTCCCAAACTTTCAGTGGCGTTTCCAACTTGAACTTGAACTTGGCGCCTCCAACAGTTCAGTTCAATTGTGATTATTTACTATTACGGCTAGCATTGCCAGCATCAGTTCACGATCTTCTCATCCGGTGTTAATGTCAGGACAGCGTGGAGAATCACTTATCCAATACATTATATGTTGCCCTCGGGAGCAAGGAAAGCGGTGCCATTCACATACGGAGCGTACGGTAGCTATCTTGAAGAATGCCTTCTTCCCATCCTGAAGAATGCCTTCTTCCTTCCCTTTCTAAACACTCCTTCACCCAGGATTGTTTTTAGTTGTGAATCTCACCCCAGGAGGTGGGCCTCACGACACAAACCAGCGACACCGAGGATTCAGTTCGAATGGCGATGCCACTACTACAAAAAAGAAGGCGCACACGGATGAACCAGATACACCACACAACTTGTACTGTACAAGGCTGTTGCTTGAAATTGATGGGCTAGGTTAACATGTGATTTCATGTATATTTGGGAGGGGCTTTGCTTTAGTCAAGAAAAATCTCAGAGGGAATTTAATGATTGGACAACCCTGTGCCGTGCTCAGTAATAATGTTTTAATTTTACTGCGATGCACTGCACTTAGTTCATTTAAGCAGGGCGGAACCGTGCCGGAGCCCAGGCTACATGCCCGTCTGATACTCTGCCCTGAAACATGCTCGGAGATGACAAGACGAGGAAGAGGGATAGTCGCGAGAGAGGCGTGCACAATTTAAGGGAGCGTAAGGGGCAAGGGAAGACGCCAGCTGTGCACCCTGTACCGCCGTGGCTGCTCTCCTTGGAACCTTGGGCGCCGCCCCCGTGCACGGCACCCCATGCAATTTACTCCCATTCCTGCCGTGACTCTCCCTCTTTCTGATTCTGACGTTAAAAATGGTTCAGGTAGCTACTGCGCTTTGCTTCCGTCGATCTTGCGCTGTTCCGCCATGCCAGTCGCCCGCTCGACGAGTCGCAAACTCTGACCTCTACCTTCGCTTCGCATCATGTAGGGGGGATTTAAGTTCCACCAATACCAGGTCGTGGGCCGCCACATGCCCACGGAGACCGAGCCGTCTCCCACTGTGTACCGTATGAAGGTCTGGGCTGAGGATTCTGTCCGCGCCAAGTCCAAGTTCTGGTGGGTATTGCTGCGTTCGCGCTGCACGAAAATAGCCTGAGTGAATAGATACGGTCATAGATGTACTGCAATTTGGCAGCCTGGGCATTATTTTGCAAGTTCGACGTCTGGTTGCTGCTGCTGCGCTGCTGCAAATAGCAGCAGTGGTCATAGTGAGCTGTCGAGGGAGTTTCCCTTCTTGGTGGTGTGATTGGGGTACGAGAGTGGGGTACAGGTGTTGGGTGGAACGAGGGATTGGTCGGAGTCTGCGCAAATGCGGAGATATCTGTTTGCTTCGTACCTCTGTTCCTGAACGGTGGACACCTTAGGAGGTTGTGGCGTGTGCTCGTCATGGGTCTATGTCTAATACAATGAAATATGGTGTAACTAACTTCTGAGTTGTTGCAAACTGCTATGCAACTACCTTGTATATTTAGTCTTACTATCTTGTGAGTCATTGCGTTCTATAATGCAACTAACTTATGCAAGGTAACTAACTCGTGGGTCTCTGTTCTGGGTGCAGGTACTTCCTGCGTAAGCTGAGGAGGGTTAAGAAGGCTAACGGTCAGATTCTTGCCGTCAATGAGGTAGGCATGTGTGTGTGGTGTTGGTGTTGGTGGGGGGGGATGGGGGAAAGGAAGCAGAGAAGGAGATGGATCAAGTGGCTGTACTGGTATGGGGGGGGGAGGGGGGGTAAAAATTGCCCAAGGCAGTATGAGGGCAGGTGCTGGGGGCAGTTGAGTGTGAGGGGAGGTGGAGGGCATTGAGTGAAGTGCCATGGTAGGCTGGTGGGTGTAAGGAGGACACTGGGAGGGTTTCAACAAGCAACTTTCTGCTTTTTCATTGTTTATTTATTTTCCGTTAATTTGTTTGTTTGTCCATTATTTACTGCTCTCTCTACTGCGCTTTTCCCCCCGCTGTATAGAGCGATCACCACCTGAGACCCTGTTTGCGCTAAAAATCCCGATCCCTGACATCCGAAAGGTACTTCAGGGCTGCCCTATCCAATTCACCTCCTGCACCCCACCCTTGGAAAGTATCATATCCCTGAAAGCTACCCTCTTCCTGATGTGGACAAGTTCTATGCAGTATAGATTATATTTTCCATTCTATACAAAATGGCAGAGAGTGTTAGCAACGGAGCAACAGGTGGCAACGGAAGCAAGTAAGTTATGAGACCGTTGGCTGATGTGTCAGGCTTTGTCTCGGTCAGACGGTCATCTGGTCACACGGAGAACGCCAAAAAAATCTGATGATGAAAAAAAAAATCTAAGGCAAGCCTATATCACATTCACCTGTGTCACACCCCTCTGTGTTTGTGTGTGTTCATTTGTATTGATAATGCTTGGTGGGGCGTGGTGTCAAGGGAGCCCCGTCTTGTGGCGTAAGGGAACGGGCTGCTACTTTACCTGGACAAAACTACCATGGCGGTTGACATGTTAACTTGTATGTGTGTGCATAGCTTTTAGGTCCACCTACGAGGGTTCCCCATTTGTCCAGTTGACCAACTTACCGTCTGACGGAGACGAAGCCTGACATGTCAGCCAACGGTCTCGTAACTAACTTGCCTCCGTTGCCACCTGTCGCTCCGTCGCAGACACTCCGACGCTGCATAGAACTTGTTGTTTTAAGCCCCTACACATATCATGGTTGGACAAGTCCATTCAGCCTATTCAGCTACCCCTAGACTGTAACAACATACATGTGTGTGCGTGTGTGTGAAGGCTACAATAAAGGCTACTTGTTTGGTAAGTGAATCTATCAACCCCCCCCCCATACACACACACCCACCCCCCACACACAACACCACACACACACACACACACCACCACACACATACACACTCCTCTTCATATGGTAGTCTCCCTGACATGGATGCGAGGGCGTCATCCGTGGTGTGTGAGGGGTCGTCTATATCACAAAGCCTTATTTGCAGGAACAGAAGAGGAAAAATAGATCGCAACCCATGGCAACATAGCACAGCCCTTACGAAGCCAACATGAGGCAAACATTATCATGTAAATTGAATAGAAAAAAGGAAGCAAGTCCAAGCAAACAAACAAAACAAAGGAAAACAAGGCAAAACAAAATTCAACCACACATAACAATAACTATCCCTAACCATCCCTAACCATCCCAACCATCCCAAATCAAACTTAAAGAATGCCTCTGAGCCAAATCAAATATCACCCGCCCGCTCCCATCTCATCCCACGCCACCCAACGCTGTCCCTCCCCACAGATCTTCGAGAAGAAGCCCACCACTGTCAAGAACTTTGGCATCTGGGTGCGCTACCAGTCTCGTACCGGTTACCACAACATGTACAAGGAGTACCGTGATGTGACCCTGAACGGAGCTGTGAACCAGCTGTACCAGGAGATGGCATCCCGCCACAGGGTGCGCTACCCTTGCATCCAGATCATCAAGACTGCCACTGTGCCCGCTTCCGCCTGCAAGCGCGAGAACACCAAGCAGGTGAGAAGAGGGGGGGTGGGGTAGGGGGGAATTGTAGGGTAGAGAGAGGGTATATATATGTAGGGACCGGCATATTAAATGATGTTGGCCAAAGGTTAGTATGATAATATCATATGAGATCATACAAATGGTAACTTTGGCCTAGTCAGACTGCCGGCATCATATGATGACATGATATCATATTGCCGTCCACTATATATATGTAGGGAACAGCAAATCATATGATGTTGACCAAAGACGAGAATGATATCACATGATATCATGCACAAATCATATGATTTAATATCACATGATATGGTGCCCCAGGCCAAACTTACCTAGTCAGACCGCCGGCATCATATGATTTCATATTGCTGTTCTCTATATATATGGGAGTATGGCTGCCGCTGTCCCTGTTGTTGCTAGTGCTAGAACACCAAGCAGGTGAGGAGAGGGGTAGTTTGAGACACTGTTTCTTTTCAGCTAAAAGGAGCAGCTTCTAGGCAGCTCCTCTGACTGGCCATTCAGCCAAAGCTAATGCAACCTAGTGTTAGGACGGTTTGTGTGCTTGTGAAGGGGGTGTGGGGACGGTTTGTTGTTGGAAGGGTGCGTGGCGACGGTTTGTGTGTGTGTGAATGGGGGGGGGGGGGGGGGATCCAGGATTGTGGTTGCTACTGCTGCTGCCTGCCAGCAAGAGAAACCCAAGCAGTCAAGGAGGGGGGAGGGAAAGGAGGCAGGGTTTAGAGAAAGGAGGAAGGGGGGGGGAAACAGGGAGGGAGGAAGGGTTGCTGCTACATGCTTGAAGGGGCACGTGGTTAGCAACATGGGGGGCAGAGGGAGCTGCTCTTAGGTAAGCCCCCCCCCCCCCCCCCCCCACACACACACACACACAAGCATCCTACCCCATCTCAGTAGTTCCGTGATCAAGTTAAGAAAAGGAAATTCAATGTTCTAGTTGTCATATGTATGTGCGCAGGCTAAACCTAGTTGGTTTTATTTACCAAAATAGCATGGGTTACAAGTTAAGATAAGTATGAAGTTGGCGCCTGCCAAACATACGTCATACCTGTACACGGGTGGTGGATGCTGCGGGTAGCCTAGAGTAACCCCCCCTGCTGCCCACCTTTGGGTGGTGGGGGGCATGTGAAGGTATTAATTATCTTGGTGATAGTTATGTGAAGATATTAATTGTCTTGGTGATAATTACTCACAAGCCGTTTATTTGATTGTGCTAAGCATATTCGCAAACCACATTAAGCACGAGTTAGAGCTTGGGTTTGATCGCGTCCTGAGCACTGATGATAGGCGAGGGGGGGGTGGGGGGGGGATTCCATTTACCAGGTAAGGCATGCGTGTACTTAGTCTGAACCTTTCCCCCTCGCCCTAAAGCTCATAATCCCCATTACCCATGTAAGCACACCCACTCTCACAAGCGTCCTGTCAGGCAGCCGAACAAGAATTCTGACCCCCCGCCCCCACCCTCTTCTCTTCCCCCTCAGTTCCATGACGCCAAGATCAAGTTCCCCCTCACCCACAAGCTCATCAGGCCTTCCTCCCGGGTGTTCAGGACCACCTTCAAGGCCAACCGCCCCACTACTGCCATGTTCTAAATGTAGCAATAGTGCTCTGCCCTTGCTTCGGGGTCTAATGACTGTAAGCTCGCATGCGATTCAACCTCCCCTTTCTATTTTTATTGAGAGGTTTTTCACCCAGGAAGCGAGACCGTGCGCAAAGCAGCGCCATCCGGTGACTCCGTAGGAAAGGCAGAGAAATTCCTACTTAAGGTCCCCCTTAAAGCCCCACCATCGACCGGCAACTTGCAGGGGTGGGTGTAATTTGCCTCCGTCTATCATTTAGCAAAAGTCAAAGAGAAAACATGCCATGTAGTTGGCCCCATTGCAAGCAAACGGGACGACCCCCCTATGGCGTACTATTGAATTATTTATATACACACGGTGTTCTCGTGACTAAAAGATAATGTGATCAAATGGCCTATCATTCGGCGGTACAAGGGTTGGATTGTTACAGGGGGTTTAGCCAACTCTGGGCTGCTCACCGCCTACCCATTCCGATCTCCCCTTGAAATACCCATTACCGTAGTACTATCACAGGAATTGGGGAGCATCCTGAGCGGATTAGACAGTTTATAGACTTTTCCAGGTTCAGCGGTACTAGGCGAGAATTCGTTTTCTCGTTACTAGGAGAGTTCGATTACATGCCATGGTTTTCAGTGGGCGGAAGTGCGGTTCTTGCCCTCGTACTCCCTGCGTCTTGTACTTACTTACTAGACCAGGGTACTTCAAAAAGACCCCCGGCTCTGCTGCCTAAGACTTGAACTTTAACTTGCTGCCTGACATGCAACCAATTGTAGAGCCTGCGTTCTGCGACTCAACGGACCCTTCCTTCTGGTCAACGGACCCTCCCCACGTTGCATTCTGCGGCACATCGAATTCTTCGACGTGGGGGTTTAGGGGAACAGGAGGGTTTAGGGGGCAGGTACCAGGTGCCTAACGACGTTGAACATAGGACCGTCAGAGGTATGCTAAGACCAGAGGGTGGCCAGTGATTTCATTCATCCTTCTCCTCATATTAGGATTTAGGAGAGGTGTTTTGAAGTTATTAATCTGTTGACTGCTGTTGAGATGCATTCCTGTTTTAATTTAGTGACTAGAGACTGTCTAGCTGGTGCTGGGTACCGTATATCAGTATATTGTCGAATATATTATATATTTAGGGACCAGCATATCACATGATGTTGACCAAAGGCAAGCATGATATCATACAAACTGCATCATATGATTTTTTTTATATAAATGGTAACTTTAGCCTTGTCAGACTGCTGGCATCATATGATAAAAGATGATGACATGATATCATATTACCGTCCCCTAAATATATTGTGCCAGGCAGGGTTGTTCAGGACGCTGCGTCCTCCGTCGCAGACGCAACGTCGAAGGGTCCATTGCGTTGCAGGACATAACGTGGGGAGGGTCTGTTGACCAGAAGGAAGGGTCTGTTGCGTCGCAGGATACAGGCTATACAATTGGTTGCGTCTCAGGCAGCAGAGCTGGGGGCCCTCCTGAAGTACCCTGATCACCCCAAGAGGATACCTGAGAAACAGCAGCATCCCACAGCAGATATTTATAGGCATGTCCATGAGGATACCAACTTAACCGTATGGAATGTGGAATTCTGCGATTCCACATTCAGAACCTTTATGAATGGAAATGGCACTAAGTCTTTTTGGAGCAACCTAGCCGACTATCTTTCTACTTGTAGAAGAGCAAGACAGGAAGCCCTGGACTGCTTAGTGGCACCGTAATTTATCATCCCTTTTTTTCTTCTTCTTGTGACTTCTCATTTGTTAGCTTCTTACCTCCGCCACTGTAAGTGGTTGAGATCTGGGTCCGGCTCTAAGGGGTTTAATACCTACGCCACCAAAACGGTGGTTGGGAGTTTGGTTTGTTTGTCCTCGACACACCCCTGATGTAATGGGGTTTTTTGCTTTGTGGGTGCTTTTTCTTTTTGTTTAAAGCACAGAGTCTCATACACCCTCGCGGTGTCAAGTAGACTTTAACATGTAATGTAATGTAATGTAATGTAGCAGAGAACCTGAAGCCAGCCCTGGCTAGTTGTTCAGCATTGCATGCTTCAGGACGTATATGCGATACAACTAGGGGGCGGCTATATGATATCATGTCATCAATTATCATATGATATTATACGACGCCGGCAGTAGTCTTACTAGTCCAAAGTTACCAGTTATATACAATATCACATGATGTAGTTCGTATGATATCATATGATATCATACTCGCCTCTGGTCAACATCATATTATATGCCAGACTCTAGAAATAACTCGTATACGGGACAGTTTAGTGGAGGGTGGGTGTCTGAATTGATAGAGCTGAGCAGTACCAGCAGCTGTCGTACAGGTACAGGTGAGGGGGTACAGGTAATATCCACTGGCGTTGAGCGAATCCTGGGAAGGGTGGGCATTAGGTCGGTGAGATTAAACAGCAATAATTAAGATTTTCTGGCCTTGTGTCTTACATGTGTAAACTTTTCTTAGATTTGTAAAACTTGTGAACATTTAGAAAATCGTTTTATCGGCCGTATCGTATAACGGGGCGACGCTATTAAAACATTTAAGGCGATAAAAGGGGTTCACTTGTTTGGATGGTGAGGAGCCCAACACGACGGCATAGATACGTTGGGCACTTGCTGCCTCTGAGCTGCCCCATTAGTTTGGACCTGCAAACTGCGGTTGCAGCCGCAACCGCCAACCGTCAATCACTTCCATCGCATCCCCCTGATGGGAGATGGGAGCTCCCATGGGAGTGGCACCTCGGGAGTAGCTTCCCCCCTTCCACCCAAGCTGACGTGTCGTGAGCGCCATGAACCTAACCAACCGGCATCTACTATAGGCCCTGATGAGGAGGTGATCTTTAACACGCTTTACGGTTTGGCATGGCGCGAGCTCGAAGTTTCAGGTCGATAGCGCACTCTGCTCCTTTTCAACTTAGTCCAGCGTTCAGACCATTTGAATTGTAGTTGCCTTGCAGGATAAAGTAAGATTTTATTAGGGTTCATTCGTCAGCTGGCTTGGTCAGCTGACCGCTTGACCGTCCAACCACCTTTACAACTGCCACGTTCCCGTCTCAAGTGCCGAGTTACTGACACTCTTGCTCCCCAGCCCAAAGCAATTTTTACCTCCTCCCTCAATCAATGCTTGTCCAAAGCTTGTAGCGCAAGGGCCGACAAACTTTTCTAGTTCATCAACTTTCCAAGTATCTAGTTCTATTTCCTAAGTCTGAAGTGTGACGTGCTGCGCACTTTCTTCTTTCCGTTTCCGTTTCCATCAGGCCGTGAGCAGTATATTCGAGTGGGTCCAAGACCCATTCTAAACAAACAGCAAGCTGGCTTCTCTTCAAGAATCGTTCGAAACGTTGACCTTGGATGGGGGCTCCATAAGCTTGCTAGTGCGTCTGTCTGCTACTTGAACGTCGTCACGCACTTCTTGGACTGAGTGCTCCTCTTTTACCTGTCTCAGATTCCCAGGCTCATCCACCTGCTCAAAGCTGGCATAAACTCGCCGGACCGGACGTCCCTGCGCAATGCTGCACGTCAGCTTGCCGAGCTTTGCAAGCAGGGTACGCAATATTTGTACCGTTCGTTTCTCTTTCGTTCGGGCAGAAAAGACACCATCAATAACTATCTCCCTCGCTCTCAAATTATTCGCTTCTCTCCGCAGAGAAAATGAAAAATGAAAATGAATGGCTGGACACCATCATGAACGAGGGAGCAGTAGAGGCGATCGTTCCTCTTCTGTCGCTGACTGCAGATGTGGAAGACCCCAGGTAAACCGATGTGTAACTTCTTGCAACTGCCGTCACACCTTGGATGTCACACAAACAACCTTGTGTGTTTTGAATTCCATGCACACAATGGTTCATGCACCCCTAGGAAGCTTCTGATTGGATTTTTTGTTCTGGGTGTCACCACCCACAGCATCTGGGTGTCAACACCCACAACATGCCAACCCCACACACCGCCCTCGCGATTATTCCGAGCGCCCATCAGCAGGGTGCAGAAAGCAGGATTCACAACATACATAACCTGCCTCATGGTGTTGTACTCACGCACATGTATGTCATGTGCCCAAGCATTCACACGTCTGCCCCGCCACGCCTCCTCTTCCACTGTGCAGTGCATATGCCTTGGAGGATATTGAACGAGACGGATGCTTCATACTCGGGCTTCTAGCAGTGAAGCCAGAGTTGCAGATGAGGATTACGCAGCTTGGAGCTATCCCCTCCTTCATCAGACTCTTGGCACAACACTCAACTATGCTTCGACCACAGCCTGTCGCCCGTCGAGCTGCTGATGCTATCATGGCGCTCTCACATGAGAATGTGGAGGTCAAGAATCTTGTTCGTGAGCTCGGTGGGATCCCTGTCCTGGTAGACCTACTAGGTGCACTGGATCCAAAGCTGCAGCGAGCAGGTGCTGGAGCCTTACGCAGCCTCGCATTCAAAAATGAGGAGAACAAGACCCAGATAGTGGAATGTGGAGCTCTGCCACTACTCATTCAGGTGGACTGCACTTACACTCATTGTCTCTTGTTCACTTGGTCTCTTGTTCATTGTGTTGTTCGTGTTAAGGTGTATAGCTGTCAGCATTTGTTATTTTCTGTAGCCTTATGCATGTACTAATGGCTGCATGTGTCCTTTGTCATATCTCTGATCTGAACGCACACACACTTAATGTGACATGACAAATGTACATGTCCAATTCGTGCATGAGCCGCATGCAAATCGTTTTTTTTGCTTTCTGAATCCACGCCCTTGTTTTTGTTATGCTTTGCAGCAAATGCTTCGCAGTGAAGATACGGGTGTGCACTATGAAGCCGTTGGTGTTATCGGCAACCTGGTGCACTCAAGTAAAAAGATCAAGCTCTTGGTAAGCCTGGCCGCAGCCCCATCATGCTGTATCATTGTGTAGATTTGGTAGTGTGTGAGCATATTCTGAGCTTGTGTCTAAAAATCATGCACTTACAGACTGCCCATTGATCATGCCCTTGGAGAATAATCGTGCGCTCAGATAAATGCCCATTGATCATGCACTTCGAGAATAATCATGCGCTAACATAAATGCCCATTGATCATGCACTTGGAGAATATTCGTGCGCTAAGATAAATGCCCATTGATCATACCCTTGGAGAATAATCATGCACACAGATAAATGCCCATTGATCATGTACGTGGAGAATAATCACGCGCTAAGATAAATGCCCATTGATCATGCACTTGGAGAATAATCATGCGGGAAGATAAATACCCATTGATCATGCGCTTGGAGAATAATCACGCGCTCAGACAAATGCCCATTGATCATGCCCTTGTAGAATAATCATGCGCTAAGATAAATGCTTATCGATCATGTACGTGGAGAATAATCACGCGCTAAGACAAATGCCCATTGATCATGCACTTGTAGAATAATCATGCGGGAAGATAAATGCTTATCGATCATGTACGTGGAGAATAATCACGCGCTCAGATAAATGCCCATTGATCATGTACGCGGAGAATAATCACGCGCTAAGATAAATGCCCATTGATCATGCACTTGGAGAATAATCATGCGGGAAGATAAATACCCATTGATCATGCGCTTGGAGAATAATCACGTGCTAAGACAAATGCCCATTGATCATGCACTTGGAGAATAATCATGCGGGAAGATAAATACCCATTGATCATGCGCTTGGAGAATAATCACGCGCTCAGACAAATGCCCATTGATCATGCCCTTGTAGAATAATCATGCGCTAAGATAAATGCTTATCGATCATGTACGTGGAGAATAATCACGCGCTAAGATAAATGCCCATTGATCATGCACTTGGAGAATAATCATGCACACAGATAAATGCCCACTGATCATGCACTTGGAGAATAATCATGCACACGGATAAATGCCCATTGATCATGCTCTTGGAGAATAATCATGCACAAAGATAAATGCCCATTGATCATGCACTTGGAGAATATTCGTGCGCTAAGATAAATGCCCATTGATCATGCACTTGGAGAATAATCATGCGGGAAGATAAATGCCCATTGATCATGCACTTCGAGAATAATCATGTTCTAAGACAAATGCCCACTGATCATGAACTTGGAGAATGCGCATTGATCATGCACTTGGAGAATGCCCATCGATCTCGCGCTAAGAAAATTACCAATCAATCATGCGCTATGAACAATTCCAGCTGATCCCTCGTCATGCATGCCAAGCTATCATTTTCTGGCTTGCACTCAGGTTCTTGAAGAGGGTGCGCTTCAGCCAGTGATTGGCCTTCTCAGCTCTCCGTGTCCAGACAGCCAGAGAGAGGCTGCTCTACTTCTTGGGCAGTTTGCAACTACTGACCCTACTGAGACTATGGCCAAGATTGCCCAGGTATGCCAAACTGTTCAATTCAGACGGTTGACTCAGATTCCTTCACAGTTGCTTTTCATATTTCCAAATACATATACTTTACCCTTGAGGGTTTAGGAAATAAGCACATGCAGGCTTCATCATTGTCAGTACTTATATTTGCAAAGATTGGGGGCCTGCTTGCTGGACATTGAGTCAGTGCCCCAGAGGTCCAACGATCTTTCAGATGGGGCCCCCATTGGTACAAGTGCTTGTAGAAATATTTAAGGTGTATGCTGGGCCTTGAAAGGTTTTAGCTCTGTGTGTGATATTTCCCTTCATTAGGGGGTATATCACACCACTGGCTGGCCTTACTGGTCTTATCAGCTGTTACCATTTAAATAAAGTAAACTGCACTATCTAGCTTGTAAGTCCAGACTGTTCAGGTCTGTCTTTGTGCTACTACCATCTGCAAGAGTCACTGCAATTTCACACACACACACAGCCCTCAGGATAATAAAAAAATAAAGTCCCACTTTAAAAGGAAAATGAGTGTAAAAGGTATTGGGGGAAAGGTGTATGGAGTAAGGACCATGTACAAGACAGCAGGCTTGGCTAAGTGATGGGGTACCAAGAGGAAAGAAGAAGAGAGAGAGGCTAGGCTCAGAGGCTGGAAGCAAAGTTCAACTTAACTGAGAGGTCTGGAATCAGATATGCCTTAATGGCATCTGATTTCCATTTGCCTTGAGTTCTGATAGACTCTAGATCTGCCACATTAGCCCAGGCTGCTACTACACCTCTCCGTCTGAGGCTGTGCATGGCAAACCTAGCTGGATCTATGTCCAGCTTGGGGTGTGAGAGGGCAATAGC
This sequence comes from Chlamydomonas sp. ICE-L, assembly GCA_013435795.1. NCBI lineage: Eukaryota > Viridiplantae > Chlorophyta > Chlorophyceae > Chlamydomonadales > Chlamydomonadaceae > Chlamydomonas > Chlamydomonas sp. ICE-L. The sequence goes on along the minus strand of JACBWV010000610.1, from coordinate 159,001,974 downwards.
AGTGAGAAAAGGCTTAAGTCTATAGGAGCCTGACCTGAAAGGAGGGTGCAGATCAGGTTACTGGTTGAATTCACCGGCAGTGGTCCCTTTTAGTTCTGCCCGGGGTTTACGGGTATTTGAAATTTGAAGGCAGCTTTCGAAATTCTGCGACGCGCGTCTGAATACTCCATTTCTCCCACTACTGTGGAAATACGGCCTTCAGCCTCTACGAAGATGCTGATGGTCCAAGGGTAGTAGCTTCTCTCAATGCTTTGCTTGATTTCCCTTTATGGAAGTGACGAAACTGTTCACTTCAGCCTCCACAAAGATGCTGTTGGTGCAAGGATGGTAGCTCCTCTCAAGGCTTTGCTTGATTTCCCTGCATTGAAGAGGCAAGAGAAAACTAGATGCCTCTCTGTTTGACATGCTACTCAGAGAAATCTGGTGGTGAATATCAGCAGAAAAATCTGTACCATTCGCAGCCTGTGGAATCTAGCATAACATGGTTTTTATTGTAGGCTTTTCATAGCAGCTTCTAGGCAGCTCCCTGAGCCAACCACCTGCCTACACACAACTATTTCATCAGTTCTGGAAAGCTGATTATGCCAGCTTGAAGGTGCTCGAGGTTGCGCCAAGTTTGGCTGAATAGACAGTCAGGGGAGCTGCATAGAAGCTGCTGCTCGTAGCTGAAAAGAAAAACACTGTGGCGTAAACTCGCAGAACGTTGAACTGACATGTTAAATCAACCACCAACTAATAGTTAGGGGTCAGCTATGTTCAAGAATAAATAATATTATATAATATTAGTCGGACGAGCCGTCTCACCAGAATTTAGAATTTATTTGAAAAACTAATATTATTGTGACACTATCATAATATTATTAATATTAGTTTTTCAAACACTAATATTAGTTGCCGTTCCCTACTAATAATAGCATTTATCCGGCGGCTGACATCAATCTAAACCCTATGATCCCTTTCTCAGAGAGGTGCCATCCCCCCGCTGGTAGAGTTGCTGAAGTCTGAGAACACTGGCGTGAAAGAAATGGCTGCCTTTGCATTGGGTCGACTGGCCCAGAATTCCGACACCCAAGCAGGCATCGTCCAGGTAGGAGTACTCGGACTTGAACTTGGTTACATGGCTCCAGCCATCAATTTGGCTGCTCGCCGTCTTCAGCAGTATTATTTTACTAGGAAAAATGTAAACGTGAACATATTGTTTTTATGTAGGTGTACAGTGCTGTGCATTGCTGCACTCCAGTGCAGTCTTGACAAGTTCTATGCAGGGTCGCATGCGACGCTGAAGATTGGCAGAGAGTGTTTGCGACGGAGCAACAGGTGGCAACGGATGCGAGCTAGTTACGGGACCGTTGACTGATGTGTCAGACTTCGTCTCGGGGGGGCGGTCGCACAAACGGACAACGGGGTAACCCTGGGAGCTCCCGCCCCCCAGAAATGGGGGCTCGGCCAAAAACCGTATTTCTAATCCAATTCAGCTTCACCTTGCGCTCCACTTTCCTTCTGAGACTAGAGAGTCACTGCCTTCCAGAGCCTGAACCATCTCCAACAAACCCTCTTGCCAGAGGCAGAATCTCATGACTGTTTGTTTTGTGTGCGTTGCGTCGCAAATTGAGCGACTCGGTGCGATCCCAGTGCAACGCGCTGCCCCTCAAACCTCCCGGGGCTCCGCGCTTCGCGCTCTGCCCTATGCCATGCTACGCCACAAGCCTGACATCAGACTTGCATCGCAAGTTTTACTACAGAACTGGACCTACAGAAAGCTGAAAAACACAGTGACTACCATACGCACAGCATTACATGGCAAATCACTTGGGAAACAACCTTTTGTCAAAGCGTTTTCGAGTCGAATATGTGTCTGTCATAGCTGGCTCGCCGATGCCAAGTAACTCCTAGCGACTGATGTACTAGGCTGTACATTGCGTTTTATTAAATTCTTTCAGCATAGCTGTTACATAAAAACAAATCCTACCTTATTTGCAGACTTAAGGACCCTAGTAACACACAATGTGAACATGAAACAACGTAATGTATCACAAGCAAAATGAGGTTTTGCCAACTGTTTTTTGGCCGAGCCGCCCTTTCTGGGAGGGATCCCCCAGGCATTCCCATTTATCCGTCCGACCGACCGACCGACCATCCGACCATCTGAACGAGACGAAGCCTGGCATGCCAGCCAACGGTCTCGTAACTAACTCGCTTCCGTTGCCACCTGTCGCTCTGTCGCGGACACCTCTCCGCCAAATTGTAACATTGCTTGCAACGCTGCATATATCTTATCAGGTCTCAACTTGAGTAGGTCCAGCCTTGGACCTCTTTTGCCGAGTCTTTTTTGCCATGCATTTTTTTGAGGCCTTTTATTACAGATAAAGGTTTTTGCCAACTCATAATCTTGCCATTTAATACTGTGTGTATTGCAGCGTATCATGCAAACATCATATTTTGCTTTCATCGCTCATTGTTCGCTTCCTGTTGATAAAACACTGTACCTGTGCAAGCGAACAGGCTGCCCCCCTCAAAATCACGCCTCACAATAAGGCATAACATTTATTATTTTTATTTATGTAACAGCTATGCTCTAACCCTAATGTTAAGCCCACAACTATTTTAACAACTAATGTTAAGCCCACAATTAGCTAACAACTAATGTTAAGCCCACAATTAGGCTAAGCTAACAACTAATGTTAAGCCCACAATTATTTATGTATCAGCTATGCTCTAACCCTTGTTAAGCCCACAACAACTGAACAGCGTCCCTCAGTTTTAAATATTTTGCATTTTATCGCTCATTCTACTCTTCCTGCTCTAACAATCCTCAATCCTCTTTTTTCTCAGTGTGGAGGCCTTGGCCCTCTCTTGGACCTACTGAACCTACAAAAGCTGAAAACAACACAGTGACTATCATGCAAACATCATATTTTGCATTCTATCGCTTATTCTACTCTTCCTGCTACAACAATCCTCAATCCTCTTTTTCCTCAGTGTGAGGCCTTGGCCCTCTCCTGGACCTGTTGAACCTACAGAAAGCTGAAAACAACTCAGTGACTATCGTGCATCGTAGTGAACATCATATTTTGCATTCTATCGCTTATTCTACTCTTCCTGCTCTAACAATCCTCAATCCTCTTTTTCTCAGTGTGAGGCCTTGGCCCTCTCCTGGACCTGTTGAACCTACAGAAAGCTGAAAACTACTCAGTGACTATCTTGCATCATAGTGAACATCATATTTTGCATTCTATCGCTTATTCTACTCTTCCTGCTCTAACAATCCTCAATCCTCTTTTTTCTCAGTGTGGAGGCCTTGGCCCTCTCCTGGACCTACTGAACCTACAAAAAGCTGAAAACAACTCAGTGACTATCTTGCATCATAGTGAACATCATATTTTGCATTCTATCGCTTATTCTACTCTTCCTGCTACAACAATCCTCAATCCTGTTTTTCCTCAGTGTGGAGGCCTTGGCCCTCTCCTGGACCTACTGAACCTACAAAAAGCTGAAAACAACACAGTGACTATCATGCAAACATCATATTTTGCATTCTATCGCTTATTCTACTCCTTTGCTACAACAATCCTCAATCCTCTTTTTCCTCAGTGTGGAGGCCTTGGCCCTCTCCTGGACCTGTTGAACCTACAGAAAGCTGAAAACAACTCAGTGACTATCTTGCATCATAGTGAACATCATATTTTGCATTCTATCGCTTATTCTACTCTTCCTGCTCTAACAATCCTCAATCCTCTTTTTTCTCAGTGTGGTGGCCTTGGCCCTCTCCTGGACCTACTGAACCTACAGAAAGCTGAAAACAACATAGTGACTATCATGCAAACATCATATTTTGCATTCTATCGCTTATTCTACTCTTCCTGCTCTAACAATCCTCAATCCTCTTTTTTCTCAGTGTGGTGGCCTTGGCCCTCTCCTGGACCTACTGAACCTACAGAAAGCTGAAAACAACATAGTGACTATCATGCAAACATCATATTTTGCATTCTATCGCTTATTCTACTCTTCCTGCTACAACAATCCTCAATCCTGTTTTTCCTCAGTGTGGAGGCCTTGGCCCCCTCCTTGACCTGTTGGAGTCGAAGCACCACACCCTGCAGCATAACTCTGCCTTCGCCTTGTATGGCGTGGCCGACAACGAGGACAACATTTCAGCCATCATCCGACTAGGAGCATTCCAGCGGCTGTTGGTGTGTGCAGAGAAGCTCCAGGTTCAAGCATCCAAGGTAATTGCTAGCACCACACATGGCAGTTTTTTTTTAACTGCGGATTTTTGCACTATCCGATAAAACCCATCTTTTTCGGAATCGGCCCTGCGATGAAACCCATAGTTTTGAGACTCGGCCCTGTGGGCTGGGTTTGGCCTGAAGCTGACCTGGCCTGGCTGACCTGGCTTCTTTGGACTTGAATTCCAAGGGATTTTGGAACCCTGCAATTTTTGCTCTTTCTGGATTCTGGGCAATTGGCTCCAGGACCAATATTGCGATGAAAGGGGGTGGCCAATTTCCCTCCAAAATAACCCTGACACATGGGAATGCGCGTCCTGTCTATTCACTGGTTTAGTTCAGCAACTGATGTTCATGTTATGTAGGGAACGGCAATATGAATATATGATATCATATTATATATCATGTCATCATATGATATCATATGATATCGTGTCATCATATGATATCATATGATGCCGGCAGTCTGAATAGGCTAAAGTTACCATTTATGTACATAATGATATGATGCAGTTTGTTTGATATCATATGGTATCATACTTGCCTTTGGTCAACATCATATGCTATGCCGGTGCTAGGCATTACACGCTCAGCTCTCACCTGCTGCGTCTTTGACTTGGTCAGCAAGACAGCAATGGTGGTTACAATGCAAATAAATGAATGGATGGGTTGATGCATGGATGAAGCAGGGATCCCTATGAGGGAGTAGTGTGTAGGGAACGGCAACTAATATTAGTGTTTGAAAAACTGATATTTACTAATATTATTACGGTGTCACAATAATATTAGTTTGTCAAATAAATTCGAAATTCTGGTGAGACGGCTTGTCCAACCAACATTATATAATATTATTCATTCTCTAACATTCTATAACATAGCCGACCCCTAGTAGTGTGCCATTACACACTCAGCTCTCACCTGCAGCGTCTTTGACTCCGTCAGCGAGACAGCAATGGTGGTCAACTTGGACTTGGTCTCATTCATCGAGTCAAGCAGCTCCTTGTTGTCCAGGATGTTGCCTGTGCTATTGGCCAAAATTTGCACAAAGCAATGTCATTTGATATGCCGGTCCCTAGTGTTATGCACTTCTGCTGCCTCAACAATTCACGTAGAAATATCGAATCCTTTACCCAGCAGGGCAACATTGTAGTCCTTATTTATCGGAATCTCGGGAAAAGGCATCATGGAGAGCTATCTGCATACAGGCCCCTAGTGCTATACTCTTCCACTGCCTCAACAATTCAAGTATAAAGATTGAATCCTTTAGCCAACAGGGCACCATTGTGGTCCTTATTCATTGGAATCTCAGGTAAATAAGGACTACAATGGCCCGAAGGGCTGGCCTGTGAGGGTGGGGGCAGGGCCGAGATTCGGGTCTCTGGGTAGTTAATGTAATGATAACGCCTGGTGGGGCGTGGTGTTAAGGGAGCCCGTTGTACGCTGGTGGAGAGCGGTCTCCTACCTCAACTGGACAAGCTACCATCGCGGTTGACAATGACCTGCAACGCTAAGAGCGACCGAAGGGGGTCTTGCTAGTTATAGGTTTGGCCTAATCAGGGTCCCTGGTAGAGATCGCTACAGGTATCGGAAAAAAAGCTCCGATGCAGAAAACAGATGGCTCAAAAGGGAGCGCTGTGGTGAGGGAGGTGCTGGTGTTGGTGGGTGGGTAGGTGTTGGTATCGGAAATGGTGGTGGTGGTGATGGGAAGGTAGGTACTGGTATAGAAACAAGTTCTATGCAGCGTCGCCTGCGACGCTAAAAATTGGCGGAGAGTGATCGCAAGGGAGCAACAGGTGGCAACGGAAGCGAGTTAGTTACGAGACCGTTGCCTGACGTGTCAGGCTTCTTCGCGGTCAGACGGATGGATGGTCGATCGGTCGGACGGACAAATGGGTAACCCTGGGGGCTCCCGAAGAGGGGGCTCCGCCAAAAGAGCTGTGGTTCTGTGAGCTCTTTCCACGCATAGCTCTCAACCTTCATCCCATGGTGCTGCAGATAATTGATTGATGCCTTGCTGCGATTTGTATTCGCAGGTTTGCATGCAAAAAACCATAGCTCTATACACAACCATCATATACACATATTTGTATATGCCGATTTGCATGCAAATTACCATAGCTCTATACACGCACATCATTTGTACATATTTGTATATGCCGATTTGCATGCAAATTACCATAGCTCTAAACACGACCATCATATACACATAGTTGTATATGCCGATTTGCATGCAAATTACCATGGCTCTAAACACGACCATCATATACACATAGTTGTATATGCAGATCTGTATACAAAATACCATTAAAAAAGCTCGCTTAGACGGCCATCATATATACATTTGTATACGCAGGTTTGCATACAAAAGACCATCGCTCGCATGGAAGCAAAGCTAGGTGGCTGCATCATCATCCACGTTGTCCGTAAATAAGACCATCGCTATTTGTACACGCAGGTTTGCATACAAAAGACCATCGCTCGCTTGGAAGCAAAGCTAGGTGGCCGCGTCCTCATCCACGTCGTGCATATGATGCGCTCCTCGGACTGGTTGACCAGGAGGCGTGCTGTCATAACCCTTGCACGCCTGGCCCCTGAAAAGGAGATCTTCAACATCTTCGTCAGTCACCGCGGCCTTGACCTCTTGATGGACATGTTGACTGAAGGAGGGCTGGAGGTTGACTTCCAGGTGCGTTTATTTTGCTGCTGTTGTTGTTGTTGTTGTTGTTAATTTTGCTGCTGCTGTTTGTTGGTGTTGTTGTTTGTTGCTGTTGCTGTTTGTTGCAGAAAGAAACTTTCACGCAAGCTCCCTCAACCTTCCCAATAGTTATATTCTAGAGGTCCGAGGGTTCTATACTAGATGCGTACGCCAAGGATTTGCTTTGGGTTGCTGCCTAGGGACAATGTCCTTTTTGCCAATTACCATCCATGTTAAATGGTTCAAGCAGATTACTGAAAGCCTTTTGTTCCCCGCTTGCATACACGTTTTCAGTTCAGAACGTGGGTTGCCTTGTAGCTTCGTGGGTTTAGGCCTTCTCCAGGGACAGAGTCCTGGTAGCTTTAGTAGGGCCGCCCAGGGGTGTTCGGGGGGCAGCTGGGGGGTTTGGGGTCTCAGGTAGCGAATATTTCGGCCAGAACGGGGTCTCGGGTAGTGATCAGGATAGGAATCGGGGTGTGGGGTGTGTGTGTGTGTGTGTGTGGGGGGGGGGGGGGGGGCACATCTGGTTGCAGAGTGCTTGCACTTGAACTACCGTAATGAGAACGCCTGGTGGGGCGTGGTATTAAGGGAACCCGTCGTACGCAGGCAGAGAACGGTCTACCACCTCGACTGGACAAGCTACCATCGCGGTTGACAGCGACCTGAACTTGAACTAGGTCACATGGCTCCAGCCAGCTATTTGGCTGCTCGCCGTCTTCGGCAGTAACAAACATATTTACCAAGAAAAATGTAAACGTGAACAGACGTGAACATACTTTTTTATTTCTAGTTTTTTGAGTGCTTTCCTCTTTTTATCTCCAAAAATCAGTAAGGCTTCGTCAGTTCATTAAAGAACATTCAAAAACACCCATTCGCCGACCAAAAACACCCGTTCCCCGTTCAAAAAACACCCATTACCCGGCTGCAGAGAGAGGTCGCCCGGTCTGTACTGGAGTTGACTCGCAAAATCTCCGCCAACTCCACAATCACGGAGTGCACACCTGAGCAGCCGACAAAGACAGTGTATCTCGGAGAACAGTGAGTATCAATTGTCTTAACATTCATAATTCACAGGTATCTCAGAGAACAGTGAGTACCAATTGTCTTAGGGAGGCACTGGCTTATACAGAGTAAGCTGATCGCCTTCACTCCAGCCACCACTGTGGCCACTAGGGCCAGCACCCCCATGGCCAGAGCCACTTGGGCCAACATTCATAATTCACAGGTATCCATTCATAATTCACAGGTATGCATTCATAATTCACAATTCACATTGGCATGCATGCATTCGAATTGGCAGGCATGCATTCATAATACACAGGTATGCATTCTGCTTGTCAGACATCTAGCTCTGTGAGGCTACCTCCGCAAGTCCAATTTGTATGTTATCATATGAAATCATTCTCGCCTTTGGTAAATATCATATGATATGCCGGTCCCTACCTATCTCCATAGGTGCCTAAGTCCGAAAACGCCCTAAGTCGATACAAGAATGTGATACAGAGCCGTACATGACCCAAACTGCTCGGAATCGAATTCTGTCTTTCTCATATTGTTCGCAAAGGTGTCAGCTATGCGCGCAGCTACTTTTCGTCCGCGTTCACATCTGGTCGCGAGCAGCCTTGTCCGGCAGGCCGGTGGCAGTACATGAGATGTGCGATAATTAGTGATACAAATCCAGATAGCGTCAGATTCGAGGCCGCGCGAGCTATTTCGAAGAAAGGTATCTCGGGACAAAAGGCTTATCGAACCCCTACTACAAGGTTGGAGGCTGCGCTTCAGCCTTGGCCTCGGAATCTACTGAAATGGCTGTACATCTCAAGATTTCACCTCCCAGTGGCCCACCACACCATGGCTCAGGATTAGGGTGTGTTTTCAATGATCTACCCCAAATCAAAAAGTGAGTTCAGATGTGGATGTTATAAGACCAATTTAAAAAAAAGTTTGTTTTCGGATTTATTTTTCGAAAATATTTGAATTTTGAAATTTCAAATTAAAAAAAAAAAGTTGTTCTCCACGCTACATCTCGAGACAGAGCAAAACCGAGGCCCAAAATGTTTCAATTAAGGCTGTGCAGCTCTGACCTAGACTTAGGACACCCACGAAATGTAAATAATCAGTGTTTTTGGGGTCTGTACTCAACTGTACTGCCTGTGTACTGCCTTCCAAGACCTTCTGTAATAACTACCGGTAGGGAAAGACTTTACACAACATTTGTACTCAGTGTTCTTTTTAAATGGCTTGTTTCGGTCGCGATAGGCTCCGTATCACTTCCTGCGTAAAACCCGTATCGACTTAGGGAACCCATAGTAACAAATTAGCATGTTTCACTTGACCTGTTTCCCACCATTTGAGAAAACCCAAATCTGAGTATTTGTATGTTGAACTGATGTGGTTGGGCAACTTATTAGCAAAAAATAATTGTTTTGGGACTTGAGGGCATAGGCTCAATCCATCCGTATCACTCAGGGTCTGACTTAGGCAGCTATGGAGATAGTCCACTTTGAAGGAGCTTAAACTGCAGTTAACAGCATCTTGCGTCTGGTGGCACCACTGTGTTAAATATTTCCATACTAACTCCTCCCACTGCCAACCACTGCCCCTTTCCTCCCTTTTCCCCTCCCCCCCTTGCCTTCATCCTTCCTTCATCCCTTGCACCACTCCCCCCTCCTTACTCCCTCATCCCTCCCTTCTACCCACTCGTAACTCCCCACTGGTCTGGCTCCCCCCCACCCCACCCCACCCCCCCCACACACGACCACCACCACAGTGCTACATATTTCACTCGCTCATCGTGTCTGGTCATTTGCTGTGCTCTCACGTATGCATATGGGTGGGTTTGAATTTGAATTTGAACGAAACATATTTAGTTAGAATTTGAATTTGAACACACCATCATGGTGTAGTTAGACTTCCTAAAGAGAACACCAGATCTTTCTGTTCACTTCAATGTTTGAGATTTTTGGCGGAGCCCCCTCTTCAAGGGGGTGGGAGCCTCCAGGATTACCCAGTTGTCTGTCCGACCGATCGACCAACCGTTTGACTGAGATAAAGCATGACACGTCAGCCAATGGTCTCGAAACTAACTTGCTTCCGTTGCCACCTGACGCTCAGTCGCAAGCACTCTCCGTCAAGTTTTAGCATCGCATGCGACGCTGCATAGAACTTGTTCTGCATTAGCTAACGACAAATTATTAAGACCCTGGAAGAGCTGGTAGAGCGTGAAATTTAACTTGAACTTGGTTACATGGTATGTGGTTCATGCTACATGGTAACATGGTTAGGGACCTGCATATCATAAGATGTAGACCAAAGGCGAGTATGATACCATATGATATAAAAATTGCACCATATGATATCCTCTATAAATGGTAACTTTACCCTAGTCAGACTGCCGGCATCATATGATATCATATTGCCATTCCTTACATATGGGTGGGTGTTGAGGGGGGAGGGGGGGGGATTTGTGGACACAATCCCAGGTATGTGGTCACACAATCCCTGGTATGTGGTCACACAATCCCAGGTATGTGGTCACACAATCCCAGGTTTGTGGTCACACAATCCCAGGTATGTGGTCACACAATCCCAGGTATGTGGTCACACAATCCCAGGTATGTGGTCACACAATCCCAGGTTTGTGGTCACACAATCCCAGGTATGTGGTCACACAATCCCAGGTATGTGGTCACACAATCCCAGATATGTGATCACACAATCCCAGGTATGTGGTCACACAATCCCTGGTATGTGGTCACACGATCCCAGGTATGTGGTCACACAATCCCAGGTATGTGGTCACACAATCCCAGGTATGTGGTCGCACAATCCCAGGTATGTGGTCACACAATCCCAGGTATGTGGTCGCACAATCCCAGGTATGTGGTCACACAATCCCAGGTATGTGGTCACACAACCCGATGTGGCTTTCTTGGTGGAGGGGCGCCCTTTTCATGCACATCGGATCGCCCTTGTGGGTGGGTCGGTGTTGGGGGGGGGGGGGGGGGGGGGGGTGAATTTGTGTAAGACGATCCAAATTGTAAACCCCATATGGAGCCTGTGTCTAATCACAAACCTTCCCAATGTGGCATCCCCACCAACCACGTCCTCACCAACCACATCCACACCAACCACAATCCAGGTATGTCAACAACCCTGCACTGGCCGATGTGACCTTCTTGGTGGAGGGGCGCCCTTTTCATGCTCATCGGATCGCCCTTGTGGCAACCTCAGATGCCTTCAACGCTATGTTCGTTGGTGGTTTCAGGTGCGAGCTGGGGGGTGGCATTCCTTCTCTGGGACAGCCTAAGGCACATATATGTAGTGACCGGCATTTCATATGATGTTGACCAGAGGCAAGTATGACATCATTAGGGTGCAGCAAATATATATATATATATATATATATATATATATATACTAGTACGGTAGCCCGTGTGGCTGGTGGCCACACAGACACACATCACCCCAACCCCAATCATAATAGGGTGCCCGTGGGGCTGGGTTACGTACAGAATGGGCTACACATATGTCCTCACCTCCACCCCTGTCATAAACACAGTCATCATGTTTCCCCCACTTCAAATGCTTATGCATCCCCCCCCCCCCCCCACACACACACACAGTCCCCACTCTGCCCAAACCTCGACCCAGGCCCAATCTCAAATTTGCCTCACCCCTTTACCCGCCAAGACACACGTATTTCCCTGCTTCTCCGTTCCCATTAATCTGATCTTTTCTCGGCCACTTTAGCAGATGGGTTTAACACAAGCGATTATGATGTTTCCAGCCGAGTTCGAAATCGCGCAGACGTTTGGACGTTTCGTCAGACGACGCGGAAATGCGAAGACTTTTGGAAAGTGCAAAGGAACGTCTGCCTAGTTTCAGACTCGGCTTGAAACATCGGAATTGCGCGAGGGCAAAGCTGCTTACCTGTAGCTTCTTCTTCGCGCATAGATATCTGGTTGGGCGTGCAACTGTTCCCCGAAAGGGCCTTCGTTCGGTAAACTCTGTTCAGTCAAGTTAGGGCGAGAATGCTCAGCGAGATTTTTCATTCGGTCAACTTTGATGCGGAGCGACATGTTTCTCAATGCAGTGGGAAGAATTTGCAGTCATGTTTGTGACATGGGATGGATGCGATTCGGACATTTCTGACAGGTCGGCTGACTCACCACGCCACCTCCCGTTGTGCGCAGCGACAGGTCTCTTGACGCAAGGGAAAGGTCTTGCAGAGATGCAGGGGGAAAAGCTTGTAGAAAGACGAACTGCAGCGCTACCGAAATCAGGTAGATGAACTCAGGCGGGAAAAGGAGAAATCGGGCGGGATGCGCAACAGGTAGAATACGCAGGAGGCGAAGGTTGCATAAGGCAGAATTTGCAGAAGGCCAAATCAGGCAGAAGTTGAAGCAGGAGGGATTAAAAGCGGGAATTGGTTGAGCGGGAATTGGCTGGGCGGTTACGCGATGACACCACCACGACCACGACCGCCATGATTTATATATATATATATATATATGTTCTGTCCCATGTGCTGATGTAAGTGGGCAGCCTGCCAACCAGGTCTGTAGGTGACCTGCCTTTCACTGGTAAGGGTGTGACATCACACCAACCAGGTCTGTAGGTGACCTGCTTTTCACTGGTAAGCGTGTGACATCACACCAACCAGGTCTGTAGGTGACCTGCCTTTCACTGGTAAGGTTGTGACATCACACCAACCAGGTCTGTAGGTGACCTGCCTTTCACTGGTAAGGGTGTGACATCACACCAACCTAAGAACAGACACTTCCTGCAAAATCGCCTCAGAGCCCTTGCTTCTCGCTCAGATACAGATTTGCGACCTGCATTGTGGGGCTAATTAAGTAGGCGCAATTAACCTGTTATGGAGGGAGTGCGGAAGCTTTGCGAGCTGGTGTGGATGGATTTTTTTCCGGGATACATCCGATCGGAATACGAGACCCCGTTTTGGCCCAAATTGCCGGAATAAGAAACCGTTTTTTTTACTGATGTTTACTAAAACATTTACTAAAAAATGACCACAATCGACCCAAATCGGAATAAGGATCCTGTTTTGGGAGGGAAATAGATAGGAATAAAATAAAAAGGAATAAGATTTCCTCTTTTTGATTTGAAAAATATATCCCTGAGCTGGTGTGGATGGAAATTGCGCTTTCCTGCTGTCGGCCTCACTGAGCCTGGAGGCTCAGTACGGGGCAGTAAGGAATGCGAAATGTCCTGATACGCAAACGTGAAGAGGAACGCAGGAAGGGAAAGAGAATTGCAAGTTTCAGCTACAGTCGACGACACCAACGGCCGAGATACATATATATAGATATATCGGGACCAGAGGGGGCGTTGAACAAAGGTTATTGAAAGATCTATCGGCTTCGTGCCTATTTGTCTGTATAGATATTTATATATATATATACAATATATCTATATAGCTCTATCGGTCCTTTGCCGCACCCTAGATATTATAAAAAGTGCATCATATGATGTTGTATATAATCGGTAACTTTAGCCTAGTCAGACTGCCGGCTCGTCAGACTGCCTGCATCATACAGTGACATGATATCATATGATATCATATTGCCGTTCCCTACACATTTAAGGCGTGAGCCTACTCAACACGGTCTGTGGATTGGTGGTGTTGACAAGTCCTTGCACAAGCGACGCGGAAAATTGGCGGAGAGTGTTGGCTTTTGGAGTGACAGGTGGCAACGGAATGGAGAGCTGCGGATCGAAACCAGGGCTTACGACAGGGCCAGGGGCCAGTAAGGCCTAGAGTTGGATCGTGACAGACAAACAGACAGACAATCGGACAAAAGGGTGACTCCGCCAAATAATGAGCTGTTCTGGCGCACAGTCATGTCTGACCAAATATGTATCTTATAAAATATAAATACACAATTATGAGCTGTTCTGGCACACAATCGTGTCTGACAAAAGGTGCATCTTATACAATATACATATACATTTATAAGCTGTTTTGGCGCACAATATATAAAATGTAAAATTATGAGCTGTTCTGGCGCACAATCATGACTGACAAAAGATGCATCTTATCAAATATACGTTTAAAATTATGAGCTGTTCAAGCGCACAGTAGATAAAATATAACATAATGAGCTGTTCTGGCACACAATCATGTCTGACAAAAGATTTTTCTTAAAAAATACAAATATAAATTATGAGCTGTTATGGCGTACAATAAATAAAATATAACATAATGAGCTGTTCTGGCACACAATCGTGCCTGACAAAATATGTATCTTACATTATACTTGTCATGTTGCTTTGGATATTTTGCAATTAATTTCACTGTCCTCATTTCTTACTACAGAGTTGGGTTGGGCTCATGGGTTGGGTTGGGTTCATAGGTTGGTCTTATATTATACTCGTCATGCTGCTTTGGATATTTCACACTTAATGCGATGTCCTCATTTCTAATACAGAGTTGGGTTGGGTTCATGGGTTGGGTTGGGCTCATGGGTTGGGTTATAGGCTCGTGGGTTGATCTTATATTATACTTGTCATGCTTCTTTGGATATTTCACATGTAATGCAATGTCCTCATTTCTTCCATAAGGGTTGGGTTGGGTTCATGGGTTGGGTTGGGCTCATGGGTTGGGTTAGGCTCATGGGTTGATCTTATATTATACTCGTCATGTTGCTTTGGATATTTCACACTTAATGCGTTGTCCTCATTTCTTCCTACAGAGAGAAGGAAATCAATTCTATCAGCATCCCCAACATCCCATGGGATGTCTTCAAGGCCATGATGGTATATGTGTACACTGGGGCGGTGGATGTTGAACCGGAGCTTGCGTCAGCCTTGCTTCAGGTACGTCTGCTGCCGCTGTTGCTGCTGCTGCTTCTGACCCTTGTGGGATGGCCTCAAGACAGAAAAATACAAATAAAACCAGGACAATTCCCCCGGAAATCCATTAAAATTCACCTGAAAAGCTAGTAAAATTCACCCCAAATCCAGTAACACTGGGGCAGTGGACGTTGAACCATGGCTTGCATCAGCCTAACTTCAGGTACGTCTGCTGCCGCTGTTGCTGCAGCTGCTTCAAATGCCTGTGGGATTGACTCAAGACAGTAAAAAAAAATCTAGTATAATTCCCCCGAAAACCCATTAAAATTCAACTAAAAGCTAGTTAAATTCACCTAGAAGGCAGTAACACTGGGGCAGTGGACTTTGTACGAGAGCTTGCATCAGCCTTTCTTCAGGTACGTCTGCTGTCGCTGCTTCTGACGCTTGTGGGATGGCCTCAAGACAGTAAAATTAAAATTAAACCAGGACAATTCCCCCGAAAATCCATTAAAATTCACCTGGAAAGCTAGTAAAATTCACAAAAAAGCCAGGAACACTGGGGCAGTGGACGTTGAACCATAGCTTGCATCAGCCTTACTTCAGGTGGGACACTAACACTTTCAGGAGAGGGCAGTGGCTGTGTTCACTGCTGTAGTTTTTGGCTACACATAGTAGCTTCCATCCCGGTCCATTAGCTAGACACTGAGTCAAGCCCAAAGAGGGTATCGGAAGAGGGCAGGGGCTGTTCAAACCGTTAAACTTCGACTCACTGAATCTAACCCAAAACTTCAACTGACTGAATCTAACCCAAAACTTCAACTCACTGAATCTAACCGAAAACTTCAACGGGGTCGATCCAAGGAAGCAACCATCTGTGAACTATGTCCAGAGGCATCAAACGTGGCTGTGTTCACCAGGGTACTTCCATTGACCAAATTGGCCAGCGCTTTAGCGCACTTGAAAAACAAAAGTGCGCTGTGTAGTGCAAAAAGCGCAAAAATTGCTTGCTGCGCCAGCAGGGGGGTGCCAAAAACTGGTCAAAACGCGCAGAGGGGCTCAAAAAGGTAGCGCGCCAGCGTGCAAAAGCGCGCGCTTGGAAGTACCCTGGTCTTCATTGCTTTTGTTTTTGGCGGATCCCCCCCCTTCTGGGGGGTGGGAGCTTCCAGTGTTACCCCGTTGTTCGTTTGTACCGGCATATCATATGATATTAACCAAAGGTGAGTATAATATCATATGATATCATACAAATTGCATCATATGATATTGTATGTAAATGGTAACTTAGGCCTAGTCAGATTCCATTCAGCATCACATGATCACAAGACGACTAATATGAATGAAAGGTTGAGACATGTGGTGATCTTCCTGTCCTTGTACTTGAACTGGTGAACTGAACCCCAACGTCAGATTCCATTCAGCAGCAGGTGACAGCAAGGTGATATTTAAATAGGGAACGAGTATATGATATGCCGGTCCCTAGCTATATTTGAAAGGTTGAGACATGTGGTGATCTACCTGTCCTTGTACTTTAACTGGTGAACTGAACCCCAACGTCAGATTCCATTCAGCAGCAGGTGACAGCAAGATGACTTATGAATGCAAGGTTGAGCCATGAGGTGATCTTCCTGTCCTCTTTTCCTGTACTTGTACTTTAACTGGTGAACTGAACCCCAACGTCAGATTCCATTCAGCAGCAGGTGGCCACAAGATGACAAGTATGAATGCAAGGTTGAGCCATGAGGTGATCTTCCTGTCCTCTTTTCTTGTACTTGAACTTTAACTGGTGAACTGAACCCCAACGTCAGATTCCATCCAGCATCAGATGGCCACAAGATGACAAATATGAAAGACAGGTTGAGGCATGTGGTGATCTTCCTGTCCTCTGTCCTTGAACTTGAACTACATGGCTCCAGCCAGCAATTTGGCTGCTCGCCGTCTTGGGCAGGAAAAACTACTAAAAAAAAGAAGCGTGAACAAATCTTTGTTTTTATCTCTGTACTCAGGCATCGGACCTCTGTCAACCTGTCGCTGTCAACCTCAGTCAACTTATTTTTATCTCTGTACTCAGGCATCGGACCAGTACCTCCTTGATGGCTTGAAGAGGCTTTGTGAGATCACTTTGGGCCAGAACCTGGACCTGGACAACGTCATGGACACATTCGAACTGGCTGAAGCATTTTCAGCTCCGCAGCTTGGGAAACGATGTGCTCTGTTAGCCTTGGAGCACTACAACGACATGCTGGAGGACTCAAATCCTAACTGCTTCACTACGGCAAGTATTGTATGCACCATAGCAGGGATTGTTTTTTCAATTTTGAAAGTGGTTATTTTTTAGCTTAGTGGTTATAGATCTCTTCCAGGGACAGCGATTCGTAGCTTTTTATGGTTTTATAGCTTATTAGGGCAATGTTTGTTTGCGGGGGGGGGGGGGGGGGGGGTATGTGGTGCAGGGAAACAAATCCCTGCACCATATGTGGGATTTTTGTGTAAATCCTGCTTTAGACATTTTATTGTCATTTATAGTCATGCATCCATATTTCCTTTCAAAAATATAATGCTTGAGATATTGCACAAATCCTGCTCTAGAGATGTTTAATAGTCATTTATCTGTATTTTCATTAAACAAGTACCATTATTCCCAAATTCTTGTATAGTAATACGAAGAACCCAGAATCACTTGCACAAATGCAACTGCCTGTATGTTGCTCATGCTGCGCATGTTGACCCTGTGCCAAGCTCTTCTCCTCCTTCTTCTTCTTCTTCATCTTCTTCTTCTTATTATTATTCTTCTTCTTATTCTTCTTATTCATCATCTTCTCCTCCTCCTCCTCCTCCTCCTCCTCCTCCTCCTCCTCCTCCTCCTCCTCCTTCTCTTTCTCCTTCTTCTCCACCTCCTCTTCCTTCTTAAGGTTTCGTCAGTTCGTTCAAAAACACCCACCAAGTGTCGACCATGTGATGCAAACAGGTGATGCAACGAATGGTCCCTCATCTTCGAGTGACTCTGCTGGACGACACCAACAAGATGGCAGGCGGCGCCCGCCATTCGCCGCCTGCCTGATCTGCTCCGCCCGCAAACTAAGGAAATGCAGGCGGCGCCCACCCTGCGCCTACCTGCCTGCTCTCCTCTCCCCTCGCCCGCCCTGCGCCGCTTGCCTGATCTGCTTTGTCCACGAACTAAGGAAATGCAGGCGGCGCCCACCCTGCGCCTGCCTGCCTGCTCTCCTCTCCCCTCGCCTGCCCTGCACCGCCTGCCAGCTCTCCTCTGCCTGCTAAACGGTAATGATAACGCCTGGTGGGGGCGTGGTGTTAAGGGAGCCCGTCGTACGCGGTTGGGAGCGGTCTCCTACCTCAACTGGACAAGCTACCATCGCGGTTGACAACGACCTGTAACGCCAAGAGCGACTGAAGGGGGAGTCGAACCCCCGACTCTTCATCCTCAAGCGATCTGGTCTACCACTAGACCATTGTATATCACTGAAAGGGGCTCTCTGCCTGCTAACTAAGGAAATACAGGCGGCGCCCATCCTGCGCCTGCTCCCCTATCCCCTCGCCCGCCCTGCGCCGCCTGCCAGCTCTCCTCTGCCTGCTAACTGAGGAGATACAGACATCGCCCTGTGCCTGCCTGCTCTCCTCTCCCCTTGCCCGCCCTGCGCCGCCTGCCAGCTCTCCTTTGCCTGCTAAGCAAGGAAATTCAGGCACCGCCCTGCGCCTGCCTGCTCTCCTCTCCCCTCGCCCGCCCTGTGCCGCCAGTCTGCTCTCCTCTGCCCGCGAACTAAGGAAACATTTCCTTGACAGGCAGGTGATAGGAATAGCCCTCCTCAAAAACAGGGCTACAGGCTTCAGTGCTAGCAGCGCCTGTCTGCTCTCCTCTGCCCACAAACTAAGGAAATATTTCCTTGTCGGGCAGGTAATAAGAATGGCCCTTCTCAAAAACAGGGCTACGGGCTTCAGTGCTAGCAGCAGGGTTTTCTTAAAGCCAACTTGTTCACCTTCCTGTTTTGGGGTGCTGCGGTGGAGCCTTTGGGGGCTATTTCTGTGTGCAGAGGGTTGGGGTTAAGGGGGGGGGGGGGGGGGGGGGCAAAAACCTGCTAGTAGCACCTCATATGCTACTGGAAGCACCATGGTGCTACGTAAAGACACTCGTCCATTTCCTTTGAAATTCCCTGGGCTGGCAGTGATTCAGGTGTAGACATTCAAGGGAGAGTCAAGGGCGGTAGAGCCTTTGGGGGGACAAAAAAGCAGCTAGTACCATCTTATAAGCTACTAGAAGCACCATGGTGCTATTAGATGACACTCATCCATTTCCTTTGAAATTACCTGGGCTGGCAGTGATTCAGGTGTAGATATTCGAGGGATAGCTCCTTGTCAGTTGATTAGGGTTGGATAGCAAACTCATATTTTGATTTTTATATGCCGTATAAACGTATGGACGTATGCATATAAACATATGATAACAACTCAGTTGAAGCACTTCTCTATCTATGTATGTATGTTACAGTCCAGGGCTAGGCCAAATAAGGTTAAGGCCTGAACCCTAAATCTAAAGGCTTGAAGGCTAAACCCTAAATCATAAATCTAAAGGCCTAAACCCTAAATCTAAAGACTACGAGTGTACCCATGAAGATAGGAGAGGCTGTGCGATTGTTTTCTATGCTCTTAGTTTGTCCACTGCTGGTTTGCTATAAATAGATGTTGCCAGCCACATGATGACTTATAGGGGTGGCAAACGAGAGTTAGGATGTTCTTCGGTTCTTCGGGTCGCTCTATGTGTATGGTGCTGCAAATGCATGTTTCTGGACTGACTAGATAAATCTATATATATGTACAAAATATAAATATTTGGTACAGGGGGGTGGGGGAGGGGGGCAAACAAAAAAGTTTCTTGGTGTTGGTGTTGGTCTCATGACCATTAGGCATGTTTGGAAAAGGGCAAATCGTCCTGATCAATGTCAAATTGTTTGGTGGGGCTGGAGGCCCTTGGCCCTTCATGTCCCCACCCTCAAAATTGTTTGGTGGGGCTGGAGGCCCTTGGCCCTTCATGTCCCCACCCTCAAAATTGTTTGGTGGGGCTGGAGGCCCTTGGCCCTTCATGTCCCCACCCTCAAAATTGTTTGGTGGGGCTGGAGGCCCTTGGCCCTTAATGTCCCCACCCTCAAAATTGTTTGGTGGGGCTGGAGGCCCTTGGCCCTTCATGTCCCCACCCTCAAAATTGTTTGGTGGGGCTGGAGGCCCTTGGCCCTTCATGTCCCCACCCTCAAAATTGTTTGGTGGGGCTGGAGGCCCTTGGCCCTTAATGTCCCCACCCTCAAAATTGGGGTGTCTTCAATCATTACTAATGTATGCACAGTCCAGGGGTAGCCCAATAGGAACCAGCCTAACCTCGACACAGCAAATGCGTAGCACGACAAGGAAAATAAAAATCATCACTTTTTGCAGACCATTTGATTTTATTTTTCAGTTATGAAAGGAATTTTACCATAGGGGTGGGTCTCCCGACACAAACCAGGGGCACCATCGGCGGATTCAGTTCGAATGTTGTCGCCACTCCTACAAAAGAGCAGATGCACAGTGGGGCGGCTGGAGTGAGGACTAATTTGCCCGACTGCCCACAGTCAAAACTGGGGGGGTCTTCAATCATCACTAATGTGTTTATGTTATGTATGTTTAAGTCCAGGGGTAGCCAAATAGGCTGAAGGGACCAGCCCGACCTCAAACATCCGCTGACTTGATTGACTGACGTGTACAAATTATTCCTCTGCAACACGTGGTCTTATATGTAGGGGCCGGCATATGATATGATGTTTACCAAAGACGAGTATGATATCATACAAATTGCATCATATAATATTGTATATAGGTGGTAAATTAAGCCCAGCCAGACCTATCGCACACACCCTGGACAGAACTTGAACTTGGTTGAATAGCTTCAGCCAGCAATTTGGCTGCTAGCTGATTCCGGCAGTACTTGAACTTGGTTACACTCCGGCAGTACAACAGATATATCAGGAAAATGTAAACAAATTGAAATGGTTACATCCGTGTAATACAGTTACTCACAGGACGTGAAGTTAAGGACACCATAGCGTAAACAAATCATTTGTTTCTTCTTCTGCACGATTAAAAAACAGTTCAAAAAACTAATCATACCACTGCACAACTTTAAAAAATACTTGATCCAATCTCTTCATACATTCATGGATGAGCAGAGGGAGCTTCGCTCGACCTACAACTTCTGGATTGCATATCAGGTGGTGTAGAGGAATCATTTTACTCTCGGATAGGGAAATCAGGTTCTGATACTTTCTTCTTGAATTCAGTAAGGCTTCGTCAGTGCATTCAAAGACCGCATGGTGTTCATCTTGAACGGTTCCAGAAACACGTAGGTGACAGTGTGACACACTCGATCCTTCAAAGAAACGATTGGACTTTTCCATCTACCAAATTCCAGTTTTTCCACTGTAAGGTATCGTAGTGGGAGGAAGTTATAAATATATACATAATACGCACCATCTTGTGAGGTACGTCTGGGATGAGATAATTGAAATACCCGAATGAAAAAAATCTCCAGATTTTTTGAAGAGGGATTAGCCCCATTAAAATGTCCGTTAGTTCGTCCGTGTGTCACCAACCACATTTTCAGGTTTTATGGAAAACATCAAAAAGTTGAACATTCTATATTTTTGATGAATTATAAGACTTATTTATACCGGACAAATTCTCACCAGAGCACATATGAGCATCGCAATTCACGAAAAGGAGCTCAGGTTGGGCCAAATAGCTACAATTAACGGTTAACAATTTGATTCCAGGGTGTTTGAGCTTACATTTCAAATTTGAACCACTTAAACATGTGCGTATAATTAGCCCACGGACCCCACCTCAGGGCCGTGCGTGGGGCAGGGGCGGGGGCCACCGGGCGGGGGCGGGTGCAGGGGCGGGGCCTGGGCTGGGGGCGGGGGCGGGGGCGGGGGCAACCTGGCGGGGGCAGGGGCAAGCCACGCCACCTGCCGCTGGCCAAAAAAACGTTCAGGAGGACGGGACATACCGTTCACGTCTGGGCTGGGCCGAAACATGCAATACCTTGAACAAATTCCGTAAAATCAACCAGACACCTGATTGGGCTCATTTTTCTTGCATCAAATTCTAAAACAAAGTCTATCTACATACACGCATTTCATTACATTACAGACACGTTCAATACTGCTTACAAATCAACAACCCTTCAAAAACCCTCTTTTTCGTCACTAAATAGTTAACAATGCTAAATCATCAATCGATTCATTGGGATTCAATTAATTTAAAACCTCCAGGCGCCCTTCAATTTTTATCCTATTCGAATTGATACAATTTAAAGCAATTACCGTACATGCATTCAAATCACGTTAATTAAATAAATCGAATTAAAATAACACAACATTAAATACAATTCAATTAAATTAATTAAAATACATTGAATTAAGAATTCGAATCATTTCATTCGGGACGCGCCTCCAGGCGCCCTTAATTAAAATTGTTACATCCGTGTAATACTGTTACTCACAGGACGTGAAGGATGAAATAATGTAGTTGTCCTTGCTTCTCGTAGACGATGGGGTAATGGGACAGTAGGTGCTACACAGATGGTTCAACGATTGGTGTCAAGATAATGGCAAGATGAACTTGCCAGAACTAGTACCGGTAGCGATCAGAGACGGCGGCCACGGGGCCTGCCGGTGCTACAATGTAAGAGCCATAGCTGGCTGGCGGCACCATCAAACCATATTTTGATCTTTTAAAGGTGCCCTATGCCCCTTTTCAAAAACCCAGCTTTTCTCAGATATATCTATATAGAGCTATTTATAAATTTAGATGTATCGGGTATTCGGATATTTGCCTCACCCTACATATTTTGCTGATGCAAATTCAGAAGTCACCAGTGTTAGCAGGGAGTTTGTCTCGGACGACTTTTCCGGGTTCTACATCCCAAGTCCCTACAGCTATAGCTCTTAAGGCTGAACAACACTGAGTATCTTTCCTTGGTCATCTATGTCAAGAGGTCATCACTGGCACAGTCGTTCTAGTTTCCATGTCTTTTAATTATTTGGGGTGTTTTTAGGGCCAGGCAGTGAAATGGTGGTGTGTGGGTGGGTGTGTGTGTGGGGGGGTGGTGGTGTGGGGGGTAGTGGCCCTGTAGCCCCCCTTCCAATCTCCCGAGGGCGTCAACCACCAGTATTGATACAATAACTCAACAATAGAACACAGCAAGCAACAGTACATTGAATGTCGTATCGAACATTCAAAGTCTTGTTATCATGTATAGCGGGAACTTGAACTTGGTTACATGGATCCAGCCATCAGTTTGTCTGCTCGCCGTCTTCGGCAGTAAAAAAACAGGAAAACATCTAAATGTGAACATTTATAAACAATCAAAATCGATTTAAAAACTAAGCATATGTATGCAAATATATAGGACTGTCAATTGTCGTACGATATATCGTGATGTATCGTACGATTACGATATCGTAAACTTGTTTTTTGATAATCAGTATGAGATCAAGGGAACATTATTCGTAATAGGCTTTACCTGTCATGTAGAGAAACTCAAGTCAAATGAACCGATCCTGAAGAAGATAGAAACGAAGGATTATATCGTGCTCTATTATTGTACAATATATCGCCCTATACAGGCGATACCGGTACTCCTGTTGGCTGGCCCACTCAAGTCTTCGGAGAGATTAAAAGGAACCTTTTAGTTGTAGCAGCACCTTCTAGCTGTGGCAGCACCTTCTGCCCGTACCAGGACCTTTTACTGCTAATAATTGTTTTGTGCTGCCGAAGGCGACGAGCAGCCAAATTGCTGGCTGAATCTATGTAACCAAGTTCAAATTTTGGAACCCCTCCTCGCTGTGGAAACACATTTATTTAGAAGCTAGATTTGTGTTACACTTAAAAACTTGCCTGTTATTTTTTGGTAAATCAAACAAAAGTTAATCGTAAATACAAGGTACCGAATGTATTATTCACTCTGATATAGACAAGATTACAAATCACATGTAGGTATTGTACATGGACAAAGCTGCGGCCACCCCGAGGGGGGTAATAAGACAATAATTAACCTACCTGCCCGCCCTTATCTAACACGAGTTGGCTTGGTGTGGTTATTTGTGGGTTTAGAGTTGCGTGAAGGCAACGGTCATCTGGTATCCTCAGGTGGCGTGAGACGAAGACTTCGTCCCTTGTCAAACCCTTAGGTATAACCAGCACCTCAACCGGTAGACGGCCAAAACAGTGGGGCCTCTGCTACATTGAGGGCGGTACAAATGAGACAGTGGGGCCTCTGCTACATTGGGGGCGGTACAAATGAAACAGTGGGGCCTCTGCTACATTGAGGGCGGTACAAATGAAACAGTGGGGTCTCTGCTACATTGAGGGCGGTACAAATGAAACAGTGGGGTCTCTGCTACATTGAGGGCGGTACAAATGAAACAGTGGGGTCTCTGCTACATTGAGGGCGGTACAAATGAAACAGTGGGGTTACTGGGGTCTCTACTACATTGAGGGCGGTAACTATTATGCGTTGCTTAGAGCCACCGGGTCCATCGCCAGGGGAGAGAATCAGGTTACTATTGCATTTATTGTATTGCCAAAGACGGCGAGCAGCCAAATTGCTGGCTGAAGCTATGTAACCAAGCTCAAGTTCAAGCTAGCAGTTGTAGCTTATTCTAGCTTAAGCAGCACCTTGTCCAGCTAGATTGTCCAGTTGAGGTAGGAGACTGGGTTACGCTATGGTGTCCTTAACTTCACGTCCTGTAAGTAACTGTATTACACGGATGTAACAATTTCAATTTCATTAGGAGACTGCTCCCCACCCGCGTACATCGGGCTCCCTTAACACCACGCCCCCCCAGGCGTTATCATAACCTATAGCTGTAGCAAAACCCTGTAGCTATACCTGTCTACCCGAAATGTAACCAAAAGCGGCGTCGACCTGGTAATGCTCATCGTTGTCTCAGGGTAGTCTCAAAACCTTCAACCTTTTTTCCTGCTAATAATTTGTTTACTGCTGAAGACGGTGAGCAGCCAAATTGCAGGCTGAAGCTATGTAACCAAGTTCAAGTTCAAAACCTTCAAGCTGTCGCTGCACATTCTGGCTGCAGCTCCTTCTAAATATAGGAGCACCTTCTAGTTGCGGTAGCAGAACCTTCTTGCTGTACCTGAAATGCAACCAAAAGCGGCGTCGACCTGGCACAGCTCAGGGTAGTCTCACGGTTGTCCAAGGGTTTTACTACAGCTAGAAAACCTTCAAGCTGTCGCAGCACATTCTGGCTGTAGCACCTTCTAAATGTAGGAGCACCTTCTAGCTGTAGCACCTTCTGGCTGTAGCACCTTCTAAAGGTAGGAGCACCTTCTAGCTGTAGCACCTTCAGGCTGTAGCACCTTCTGAAGGTAGGAGCACCTTCTAGCTGTAACAGCAGCATCTAGAAGTGCCAAGGCCTTGTAAGTGTATCAGCACCATCTAGCTGTTGCTGCACTTTCTGGCCGTAGCATCTTTAAACTGTAGGAGCATCTCCTAGTCGCTGCAGCACCTCCTAGCTTTAACAGAAACATCTAAATGTACCAGAGCCTTGTGGGTATATCAGCACCATCTAGCTGTCACTGCACATCCTGGCTGTACGAGCATCTTCCAGTAGTAGGAGCACATTCTCTCAGCACAAAAGGGTTTAGGGTTTAGAACCATTCACCCGAAACATATGGCTGTAGGAGCAACTTCGAGTAAAAGGGGCACATTCTCTCAGCACCTTAGGGTTTAGAATCCTACACCCTAATAAATGGCTGTAGGAGCTACTTATAGTTGGAGCACATTTTCTCAGCACCTTAGGGTTTAGAATCCTACACCCTAATAAATGGCTGTTGGAGCAACTTAAAGTTGGAGCACATTCTCTCAGCACCTTAGGGTTCTGAATCGTACACCCTAAACATATGGCTGTAGGAGCAACTTATACTTGGAGCACATTTTCTCAGCACCTTAGGGTTTAGAATCCTACACCCACAAATCTGGCTGTAGGCTCAACTTCTAGTAGTAGGAGCACATTATTGCAGCACCTTAGGGTGTAGGGTTTATAACCCTGGACATTAAAATATGGCTGTAGGAGCAACTTCTAGTTGGAGGAGCCCATTCTCTCAGCACCTTAGGGTGTAGGTTTTATAACCACACATCCTAAAATCTGGCTGCAGGAGCACCTTATGGTTTAGGGTTTATAATCCTACACCCTAAAATATGGCTGTAGGAGCAACTTCTCTAGTAGTAGGCGCACATTCTCGCAGGACCTTTGGGTTTTTAACCATACACACTAAACATATGGTTGTAGGAGCAACTTCTAGCTGTAGGGGCACATTCTCTCAGCACCTTAGGGTTTATACTCCTGCACCCCAAAATATGGCTGTAGGAGCAACTTCTCATTGTAGGAGCACATTATTGCAGCACCTTAGGGTTTAGGGTTTATAATCCTACACCCTAAACATATGGCTGTAGGAGCAACTTCTAGCTGTAGGGGCACATTATTGCAGTACCTTCTACAAGAACAATCTCACACACTCCGCTCCAAGGCATGCTTAGTTGTACGTGATGTAGTACTGCACAGGAGAAGGGTGCGGGTTGATTTCAGGTTGTGGGTTAAAGGCTGTTGGATGCTGGTTGCAGGTTGCTAGCTGTTGGCTCAAGGGTGTGTGGGTTGATTGTAGTTTGTTGGTTGCAGGTTGTTGGATGTCAGTGGAAGGGTGTGGGTTAAAGGTTGTGGGTTGATTTCAGGTTGTGGGTTGCAGGTTGTTGGATGTCAGTGGAAGGGTGTGGGTTAAAGGTTGTGGGTTGATTTCAGGTTGTGGGTTGCAGGTTGTTGGATGTCAGTGGAAGGGTGTGGGTTAAAGGTTGTGGGTTGATTTCAGGTTGTGGGTTGCAGGTTGTTGGATGTCAGTGGAAGGGTGTGGGTTAAAGGTTGTGGGTTGATTTCAGGTTGTGGGTTGCAGGTTGTTGGATTTAAGCTGCAGGGTGTGGGTTGAAGGGTGTGGGTTGATTTCAGGTTGTGGGTTGCAGGTTGTTGGATGTCAGTGGAAGGGTGTGGGTTGAAGGGTGTGGGTTGATTTCAGGTTGTGGGTTGCAGGTTGTTGGATGTTAGTTGAAGGGTGAGGGTTGGTTTCAGGTTGTGGGTTTCTGATTGTTGGATGTTAGCTAAAGGGTGTGGGCTGACTTAAGTTTATTGGTTGCAGCTTGTTGGATGTTGGTTGAATGCTGTTGGATGTTGGTTGAATGGTGCGCTTTCATTTCAGGTTGTTGGTTGAAAGTTGTTGGCTGTTGGTTGAAGGGTGTGGGCTGACTTTGGGTTGGTTGCAGCTTGTTGGTTGCAGCTTGTTGGATGTTGGTTGCAGCCTGTTAGTTGCAGCTTGTTGGTTGAAGGCTGTTGGATGTTGGTTGAAGGTTGTTGGCTGGTGTTTGAAGGGTGTGGGTTGACTTTGGGTTATTGGTTGCAGCTTGTTGGATGTCGGTTGAAGGCTGTTGGATGTTGGTTGAAGGTTGTTGGATGTTAGTTGAATGGTGCGCTTTCATTTCAGGTTGGTGGTTGAAGGTTGTTGGACGTTGGCTGAATGGTGCGCTTCCATTTCAGGTTAGTGGGTGAAGGTTGTTGGATGTTGGTTGGAGGTTGCTGGCTGTTGGTTAAAGGCTGTTGGGTGTTAGCTGAATGGTGCGCTTCCATTTCAGGGAGTTGGATGTAAGGTGAATGGTATGGGTTAACTATCTCCTGGAGGGTGACCCTTACTTCGTCTGCCAGGGCTTTTTTTTCAAACCCGGAAGTGGTTTTTTTTCTAGCTTGTGGATTTACGCCTCCTCCAGGGACAGCGTTTTAATGCTTTTAAAAGCTTTTTAAAGCTTGTATAGCTTTGTATAGCTTTTTATAGCTTTTTAGGGCCATTTAAGGCACACATACAACTTTCTTTTTTACTTCAGAATACAGGGCATATGCTGTTGGGTATAGGGTTGGTTTAGCTTTCCGGAGCGTTATGTCGTAAGCACTGACACAGGGAATGGACTAGGGCGTATGCTTACAATCGTGATAGCATGTCAGGCGACATGGCAGGTATAAGAAGAGAAAGGCGACAGTACCTCAGGGTACTGCCGCAGGTAGGTGCTGGCCCTATCGGGCAGAGGCACTACAATGGAAGCTTCCAGGCAGAGGGCCTGGCGCACTAAGACACTCTAGCTGGACCGGGAGAACCGGTCTATAACAGTTGGGGAACAATGTGTCGGGTTCAGGGTTCGGGGTTAAGGATTTGTGTGCACTCACCCTTGTTCACTAGGCCACAGTGCAAGCAAACGGGCTACCCCCCTCCTCAACCTCACGCCTCGTAATAAGGCGTACTGCTTATGCATTTATTAGTGTGTGGCTTGGTGGTTGGGCCCAGTGCCAGTAAACGGGCTACCCCCCCCCCCCGACCCACCCACCCACCCCCTCAACCTCACGCCTTGGCATAAGGCGTACTACCTATTTATCTGTTACTTATCTGTTACTTATCTGTTATTCATCTGCTATTTATTTGTCGTTTATTTGCTATTTATATGTTATTAACATGTTATTTACATGTTATTTATCAAGTATTTATTTTCAATTTGTATTTTATTTATTTGTCATTTATTTGCTATTTATATGTTATTTACATGTTATTTATCTGTCATTTATCAGGTATTTATTTTCTATTTATAATTTATTTATTTGTTTTAAGCAGTTGTAAACTCACCCTCAAGAACCATTCCAAGACCCTGAATGGAATGGCAAAGAAGTTGAAAGGGAAAATGAGCTCAAAGCCTGTCTTGATTTGGAAGAAGAATCCCATGACGCCGATCGCTGTGACCAGAACAGGGAAGAGCTGCATCCAATAAAAGAGGGGGTTTAGAACAGGGAAGGACTGCATCTAAGAAAAGAGGAGGTTTGGAACAGGGAAGAAGTGCATATAAGAAAAGAGGGGGGGGGGGGGGGGGGGGGGGGGGGGGGGGGGGTAGGGTTAAGGGAAGAACTGCATCCAAGAAAAGGGGGGTTAAAAACAGGGAAGAATTATTGCCAAGAAAAGAGGGGGGTTAGAACAGGGAATAACTGCAGCCAAGAAAATAGGGGGTTTAGAAAGGGGAAAACTGCAGCCAAGAAAAGAGGAGGCTTAGAGGATTGGTGGTTGGCCCCAGTGCAAGCATGGAGCTGGCCTCCTCAACATCACGCCTCATAATAAGGCGTACCATATATTTATTTAAGATTAGAGGACTGGGTTGTGTTCAGGGAAACTCTTGCTGTTGCGTACTTGTGCTCGTTGCTTTATCTTGCCATTCTTTTCTAAGCACAAGAGCAGCAGCCAAGAAGAGAGCAGGTCAAGAGGACTTAGTGGTTGGCCCCAGAGCAAGCAAACGAGGTGGCCTCCTCAATATCACGCATCTTAATAAGGCGTACCATTTATTTAGTTATTTAGGTTTAGAGGACTGGGTTGTGTTCAGGGAAACTCTTGCTGTTGCGTACTTGTGCTCGTTGCTTTATCTTGCCATTCTTTTCTAAGCACAAGAGCAGCAGCCAAGAAGAGAGCAGGTCAAGAGGACTTAGTGGTTGGCCCCAGAGCAAGCAAACGAGGTGGCCTCCTCAATATCACGCATCTTAATAAGGCGTACCATTTATTTAGTTATTTAGGTTTAGAGGACTGGGTTGTGTTCAGGGAAACTCTTGCTGTTGCGTACTTGTGCTCGTTGCTTTATCTTGCCATTACTTGCAAAGCACAAGAGCAGCAGCCAAGAAGAGAGTGGGTCTAGAGGACTTGGTGGTTGGCCCCAGAGCAAGCAAACGAGCTGGCCTCCTCAATATCACGCTTCATAATAAGGCTTGCCATTCATTTAGTTATTTAGTACGCTAACAGTGCATGCTATTTACATTGCTGTTCACATTAGTAGTACATTAATAGTACATGCTATTTACATTGCTGTTCACATTAGTAGTACATTAACAGTACATGCTATTTACATTGCTGTTCACATTAGTAGTACATTAACAGTACATGCTATTTACATTGCTGTTCACATTAGTAGTACATTAACAGTACATGCTATTTACATTGCATGTTCACATAGTAGTACATTAACAGTACATGCTATTTACATGCCGTTCACATTAGTAGTACATTATACAGTACATCCGCTATTACATTGCTGTTCACATTAGTAGTTACATTAACAGTACATGCTATTTACATTGCTGTTCCATAGTAGTACATTAACAGTACATGCTATTTACATTGCTGTTCACATTAGTAGTACATTAACAGTACATGCTATTTACATTGCTGTTCACATTGCTAGTACTGACCTTGTGTGAAGCATCAAAATCCATAGGGACACTCTTGCCGTTGGCCTTCAAGGTGTTCACGACTCCCAGCACCAGCATCTGAGCACCACGAATCGCACTGTGGAAGGCACTGCGCAACCGAGTGTGTGGGGATGGAGGGGGTGGGGGGTGGAGGGCAGAACTAAGAAGAGGACGGTGGTGAGGTGAGGTGAGGTCACGATTCCTAGAAGCAGCATCTAAGCACCACGAATGGCATTGTGGAAAGCACTGCGCAACCGAGTGTGTGGGGATGGAGGGGTTGGGGGTTGGAGGGGTTCGGGGTTGGAGGGCAGAA
Source organism: Chlamydomonas sp. ICE-L (assembly GCA_013435795.1). Classification (NCBI taxonomy): domain Eukaryota; kingdom Viridiplantae; phylum Chlorophyta; class Chlorophyceae; order Chlamydomonadales; family Chlamydomonadaceae; genus Chlamydomonas; species Chlamydomonas sp. ICE-L. The sequence continues at coordinate 158,971,560 of JACBWV010000610.1, read as the reverse complement.
GCAAGGATAGGATGATGGTGAGGTGAGGTGAGGTCACTATTCCTAGCACCAGCATCTCAGCACCCCGAATGGAAGGCACTAAAAAAAATTGGATATGGGAATGGAGGGGGCGAGGGTTGGTCGGTAGAACTAAGGATAGTACTTATTTTGTCTCCGGCGAAAGAAGATAGAGCCCGCCTTCTAAACACTCTCCCAAATATGGTTGTGAGGTGAGGTCATGATTCCTAGCACCAGCATCTAAGCACCCTGAATGGCGATGTGGAAGGCACTAAGAAAAACGGGATGTGGGGATGGAGGGGTTGGGGGTTGGAGGGCAGCACCAAGGAAAGTGGTTGGGATGGGTTGGGATGGGTTTGGTTTGGTTTGGTTTATTTTGGTTGGGTTGGGATGGGTTGGGTTGAGAAGGGGAGGGGTGAGTTGGGTTGGTTTGGTTTGGTTTGGTTTGATTTGGGTTGAGGTGAGAAGGGTTGGGTTGAGGTGGTGGGGGGGGTGGGGGGTGGGGGGAGGCAGGTGGGGAGGGGGGGGGGGAAGGTGAAGAGCCCAACACTAGACAGTATCCGGCCCGTGGAGTGAAGTAGACGTGTATCCACTCCAGAATACCAGCTAGCACCAACATGCAGCACCAACGTTTTGAGACATGAATCCAACCCTGAACACCAGCTAGCACCAACATATTATCCCAGCATGAATACTGACTGATCGGTTGGAGTGGCAATATTTATGTTTTTTGCTTCACGTAGCAGCTTCCACGTAGCTTCCACGTAGCCAGCCACTGGATCAAGCCCATAGTCTTCAGCTGAATGGGAATGCCTGTCATGTCAGCTTAAAGACGCACCAGCTAGCTTCAGGTTTGGTCCAAGGACACGGCACGGGAGCTGCCTAGAAGCTGCTACGCATAGCTGAAAAAATAAACAGTGAGTGGCGGGCTGCAGTTTGTTCAGCTTTCTGTGGGTCCAGTTGTGTAGCAAAAGTTGCGACGCAAGCCTGATTTTAAGATTATGGCGTAGCACTGTACAGGGCTGCGCCAGGCCCCCCCGAGCCCTGGGGGGTCCAAGGTGCAGCGTGATGCACTGGGGTTGCACCGAGTCGCTCAATTTGCTAAGCGTTGCACAGATAAAAAACTGGCCTCCTCCTCTCTAAGGAACCGTAGAGTAACGGTAGCTTAGAGAGATGAGGAGCATCAATATCTGCAAGAGAACGTAGAGGGTAACGGTACCTAAATGAGACGAAATACACTACCAGATGAGCTAACTTACAGTTAATTTCATGGGGTCGGGGTCCCCCCTCCTCCTTCCCTCCATAAATATTTCAACTTTTTAGACCCTGTCAGGAGGTATTTTTGTTCCCCTGTCCTCCTGGTGTCGCAAAAAAAAAATGTCGGGCTGGCGGCTCACCTCATGATGCGCTGCAGCCACCAGACGACGGAAACCGCAAAACTGCGGCAGAAGTAACGAATGGTCATGTCCAGCCACTTCTGGTACTCCTTGGGGGTCACCACGACCAGGGCGGGCTTGATTACTGAGCGCAGCAAGCAGTACCGCCAAGAAGGGAAGTGTTTGAGGATGGACTTGAGTATGGGTGTGGGTATGGGTTTGAGTATGGGTGTGGGGATGGGTGTGAGTACAACCACCTCCAGGATGAAGTAACGAATGGTCATGTCCAGCCACTTCTGGTCCTCCTTGGGGGTCACCACCACCAGGGCGGGCTTGATGACTGAGCGCAGCAAGCAGTAACGACAAGAAGGGAAGTGTTTTGAGGGTGGACTTGAGGATGGCTATGGCTATGTGTATGGGTTAGAATATGGGTGTGGGTATGGGTTCGAGGATGGGTGTGATTATGCTCCCCTCCAGTGTTGGCTTGATCTCTGGGGGGCAGCAAGCAGCAACGACATCAAGGGGGGTGGCACCCCTAAGGATAAGGCTGTCTGATCACCCACCGCCTCCACCAACATAGGAAGTAAACATGGCGGTCATGACCATCAGACCCAATATCCAATCCCGCAAGCACTCAAGTCCTGAAGCCTCAAGCACTGGGATCCCCAAGTCCTCAAGCCCTCAAGCACTGGGATCCCCAAGTCCTCAAGTCCCCAATTCCCCAAGTGCAATTTATGACAGAAAGCAGCAACAACAGTTAAAAGATAATGATAACGCCTGGTTGGGCATGGTATTAAGGGAACCCGTCATACGCGGGCAGAGAACGGTCTACCACCTCGACTGGACAAGCTACCATCGCGGTTGACAACGACCTGCAATGCTCAGGGTGACTGTAGGGGGAATCGAACCAATGTATGACAACAAGCAGCAACGGCAGCTCTACCCTTATGTCTCCTTGATTCCGCCTCTAACGACCATGGCAGGGAGCTTGTCTGCAGCAAGCAGCAACGGCAGCTCTACCCTTATGTCTCCTTGATTCCGCCTCTAACGACCATGGCAGGGAGCTTGTCTGCAGCAAGCAGCAACGGCAGCTCTACCCTTATGTCTCCTTGATTCCGCCTCTAACGACCATGGCAGGGAGCTTGTCTGCCGTGGTCAACAGGGGTAGTGGTGAATGTTCGTTTGGTCGTGGGTTGGGATCTCTCACCAACCCTAAGTGCGCCTACTTTGCATATTGTAGGAGGGGCACCACCATTCGAACTGAATCCTCCATGTTGCTGGTTTGTGTCGGGAGAACCACCTCCTGGGGTGAAAGTCCTGTCACAACTAAAAAAAAAAAAACTAACGCTCACACATCCTTGCATGTTCTCCACTTACCATGGAAGGACCATCTCGCCAGCTGCAGCCATCATCAGCCAAGGTTTCCTATCTAGATGGTGTTAGTTTACCATGGATTGGCTTAGTTATGCTGTCAAGGCTGAATTGTCTCTTCCCAGAAGGAGGGAACTGTTTGTTGCTGGTGAATCATGTATGATTATACTTGATCACAAATCCCGTTTTGGCGAATGGGTCAGTGGTTCATCATTTTGCTGGACTGAAGAAGGTGCTGGGTTCGAATCCCTACGATGCGCTTTAGTGTTCGCGGTCGCTGTCAACCGCCATGGTAGCACTGTCCAGGTAAAGTAGCAGCCCGTTCTCTACTGCCGTAAGACGGCGCTCCCTTAATACCGCGCCCCACCAAGCTTTATCATGACTATGATTCTATTTCACGTGCTATGAATGACTTTTTTATTTTGGGCAGGTTTCTCCTTCTCCACCAGCTCCATCACCACCATCTTCACCCACCATCACCACCACCATGTGTATGCATACACATATACGCATACACATGCATGTAATACCTTGGTAGTGAAGTCAGTGATAGTATCTCTTTGCACCGCCATCTCCTTCTCTTCCACCTCCACCACGACCAGCTTCACCACCACCAGGTGTATGCAAACACACACATGCACATACACATGCTCATGCACGCAATACCTTGGTAGTGAAGTCAGTGATAGTGACTCTCTGTACCGCAATCTCCTTCTCCACATCCACCACCTTCACCACCATCAGTACCAGGTGTATGCAAACACACACATGCACATACACATGCTCATGCACACAATACCTTGGTAGTGAAGTCAGTGATAGTGACTCTCTGTACAGCCATCTCCTTCTCCACATCCACCACCACCACCACCATCACCACCACAATAACCATCTCCACCATCACCATCTCCACCACCACCAATACCACCACCACCACCATCGGGGATTAATATTGTTTCAGTCAGGTTTCAGTTTTGCACTTTTGCTACATGTAGCAGCTCCAAAAGCCAAAGGCAAAGGCATAACAGGCTGCGCGTGGTGCCTTTTTCCCGCTTCATATAGCGATTGCTAGTTTTTACTCCGTTTTGGCAAAAATATCGCTATAAAAAAGAGGGGGGGAAATGTTTGTTTTGATTTGCCCTACATGGCCCTAAAAAGCTGTAAAAGGCTATCCAAGCTATAAAAAACACTAAAACGCTGGAAGAGGTCTAAAACCATTAAGCTAGAAGAAAAAACTTTCAGATTGATATAAAAAAAGTCTTGAGGCTGCGCTCGGTGCTTTAAAAATTAAGGGTAGCAAAGGCAAAGGCAAAGGTCATTAAAAGACAATGGCACAAATTGTTTGCGCCAAAACTTGCTGCCCTGTCTTGCAAGCGAATGCCTTTTCGACAAGTCCTATGCAGCGTCGCAAGCGACGCGGAAAATTGGCGGAGTGTGTTGGCAACGGAATGAAAGGTGGCAACGATGGAGCTGACCGAAGCGAGTTATTTACGCGACCGTTGGATGACGTGTCAGGCTTCAAGAAACTTTTCGGTCGGGCGGACAAATGGGTGACCCTGGGGGCTCCCGCCCCCTTGAAGAGAGGGCTCCGCCAAAAATACGCCAGGCCTTACCACAGTTCGAAGCCTTTTCAAAAATGTCAGTCATTGACACGCCCAGCGTAATTAAGGGTAGCCCAGGCAAAGGCCTTTAAATGACAGGGGCACAAATTGTTTGCGCCAACACTTGCTGCCCTGTCTTGCAAGCCCCTGTCTTGCAAGCGAATGCCTTTTCAAAAATATGCCAGGCCTTACCACTGTTAGAAGCCTTTTCAGCAAGGTCAGCCAGTAACACACCCAGTGCAATGGACTGAGCAAAGGCAAAGGTCTTTAAGAGACAGGGGCACAAATTGTTTGCGCGAACACTTGCTGCCCTGTCTTGCAAGAGAATGCCTTGCAAACGAAGGCCTTTTCAAAAATACGCCAGGCCTTTCTACTGCTGGAAGTATTTTCAAAAATGCCAGCCAGTGACACGCCCAGCGTAATGGACTGAGCAAAGGCCAAGATATTAAAAGACAGGGGCACGAATTGTTTGCGCCAACACTTGCTGCCCTGTTTTGCAAGGGAATGCCTTTTTCAAAAATACCCCAGGCCTTACCACTGTTAGACGCCTGTTCAAAAATGTCAGCCAGTGACACCCCCAGTGTAATGGACTGAGCAAACTGCAGCTTCAGGGTAGTTACCACGCCTAAAAGACCTGGGATGGGAGGGGGTGCGCTAATTATGATTATGATTACGATGATGATGATGATGATGATGATGATGATGATGATGATAAGGATGAGGATGATGAGGATTACGATGATGGTGATTACAATGATGATGATGATGATGAGGAGGAGGCTGGTGATTACGATGATGGTGATTACGATGATGATGATGAGGAGGAGGAGGAGGATGGTGATTACGATGATGATGAGGACGATGATGATTACGATGATGATGATGATGATTATGATGATGATGATGATTATTAAATTTTTCCTGGTGCCCTACTGGACTCCAAATGTGCCCCCGGCTGGACGGATTCAAGGGGGACTTACTAACATCAAGAAACGATGCAGCTCATCAGGGCAGATCGGGGGGGGGGGGGGGGGGGGGAAACTGAGGGTTTAGGGTTTGGGTCTACCCTGGGTTGTTAGCCTCGTGGAACTTTAACCTCAAGGGACCAGCTAATAGATTTTCTTTAGAGTTTAGGGTTTAGGGTTAAGGGTTTGGGTCTACCCTGCGTATGTCAGCCTCGTGGAACTTTAACCTCAAGGGACCAGCTCATAGCTTTTCTTTAGGGTCTAAGGTTTAGAGTTTGGGTATACCCTGCATATGTTAGCCTAGTGGAACTTTAACCTCAAGGGACCAGCTCATAGCTTTGCTTTAAGGTTTAGGATCTGGGTCTACCCTGCATATGTTAGCCTCGTTGAAATTTAACCTCAAGGGACCAGCTCATGGCTTTTCTTTAGGGTTTAGGATTGGGGTCTACCCTGCATATGTTAGCCTCGTGAAACTCAAACCTCCAGTGACCAGCTTATAGCTTTTCTTTTCAGCTATGATTTGCTGCTTCTAGGCAGCTCCCTGACACCTTGACCTGGTGATGCGTAAGGATTTCGACACGTGTAGAGAAAATTGAAAATTAGTACGCCATGCCACAGGCGTGAGACTGAGGGAACCTTCCCGTTTGCATGCATGTGTACATACTGGAGATTAGCTACCATGTTGGGTTTTGTATGGTTTCGCAGACCCTCTGCGCCTGAGCTTGGACTACCGCGCTACAGCACGGAGGGAAGTTCTCTATCTCTTCCAAGGCGGCAAATCTGAGCTTTGGTGAACCTGGCCAGGGCTCGAACCTCAGACCCGTCTGATCGTTGACTGGGTAATACTAGAACATGTGTAGAGCATCGTTTTTGGTGGAGCCCCCCCCTTAAAGGGGCTGGGAGCCCCTAGGGTTACCCATTTGTCCGTTCGTCCGACAAAAAAAAACTTGAAGCCAAACACGTCAGCCAACGGTCGCGAAACTAACTCGCTTCGGTTAGCTCTATCTTTGCCACCTTTCGTTCCGTTGCCAACACACTCCGCCAATTTTCCGCTTCGCTTGCGACGCTGCATAGGACTTGTTTATTTCAGATTTCTGTAGGCAAGTTTGTGTAGCTACTTGGGCTACTCAAGCCTGATTTCAGGAAAGTTGAGTCTTAATAATACCTGACCATACCTCCACAACATTCCCCCACACCACCAGCACCACCACCTCCACGCACCCGTTGAGGTACCCTGGATACCAGCCTGGAGCTTGTCTGGATCAATGCTCTTAATAATACCTGACCACACCTCCCCCCCTTCCCCCCCCCCCCCCCCCCCCCCCCCCCCCACACACACACACCTCCACACACCTGTCATAACACCTTGGATGCCAGCCTGGAGCTTCTTTGGGTCAATGCTCTTAATAATACCTAAGCACACCTCCCCCCCCCCCACCACACACTCTCACACACACGCACCACATCCACAACCCACCCACCCAACTAACCACACACACACCTCCACACACACACACACAAAACACCTCCACACACCTGTCATGACACCCTGGATGCCAGCCTGGAGTTTCTCTGGATCAGTGCTCTTAATAAAACCTGACCACACCTCCACCACACCCACCCACCACCCCCCACACACACACCACCACCTCCACCCCCCCCCCCCCACACACACACACCACCTCCCCCCCCCCCCCCCCACACACACACCACCCCCACCGACACACCTCCACCCCACCTCCCCCTCCACCCCCACCCCACCCCCCACACACACCACCTCCACACACCTGTCATGACACCCTGGATGCCAGCCTGGAGCTTATCTGGATCAGTGCTCTTTGCGAACACCTGAAGTTTACGAGTCGCAAGTGCCCGCTTCCCGATCTGCTGTACATCAGGAATGCCGTCCTTGTCATCATCAATCAGGTCATCCTTGTCAGAGGCAGCTTTAGCTAACTTGTAGCTCTCCCAAAGAGTGATGAGTGAAGCCTTGGTGGTTTCCCAGCCGGTCAAGCGGAAAGCCTCAATCGCAGCTGTGGAGGTCATACAGGGTTGATAGGGTATTTAGGGTTTGGGGTTTAGGCTCTAAAGCCTAAACCCTGATCGGAGCTGTGGGGGTCATACAGGTTTGATAGGGTATGGAGAAAAGTACATATGCACTTGTGCAAGAGTCACTTATGCGTGTGTGTATGTGTGCGTGTGTGTGGGTATGGGTGGGTGGGTGGGTGGGTGCGTGTGTGTGTGTGTGTGGGTGGGTGGGGGTGGGGGGGGGGGTCTGAGTGTGTATTTAACTGGCCAAGTGTGTGACGACGGGAACATATGATTTGTGTGATAATGATTCAGTTGTACATCAAGGAGTCACGTGTCTGAGTGTGTGACCCAAGAGTGACTGTGCATGTGTTGGTGATCGTTGTTTGTGTGTTGGTGATCTTGACCTTGACAAGTCTTTAACTAGTCTGCAGCCCTGAGCTTACATTCTGTACTCTGGAGTGTGGTGTAGTAGTGTTTATCCTACCCATGTTTTACTCAGCCAGCAGACAGTGAGCAGCCTGGAGGCTCATAGACCATGTTATACAAACGAGCTGTTGGCTGTATCGAGTGTGCCCCGTGAGGGGGCGTGGGCGAGACATCGGTCAGACATTGGTGAGACTAGACCCCCGCTGACTCAGATCTGCTTAGACATCCGTGAGCCATCGGGGGCCGCGGTCGTCAACACGATGGGTTAACCGTTGATCTCTAGGTCGGCGGTTACCATCCGGTGCCAGTTATGTGGGCCCAAGGTTGAAATAAATCCGGTAGCGGTGGAGGTGGGAGAACAAAGCGCAGTTGAGTAGAGAGGGCATATATGCCCGCAAGGATGAGAAACTTTGCGATGGTTAGTTACGTGATGCCCCGGTCATGAAAATGGGTGCTTACGATTAGCGGCAACCGCGCGTAGCTGAGTTGCGCATGCATGTTCTCGGCGATGGCGGTAGCTGCGAGGCTTGGGGAGAGTATGCAGAATAGCACTCACCCACGATGAGCGGGAACTGTCCGCCGAAGAAAACAAGGAATAGGCCAAACACTCCAGGAAGAAATGCCTCCGGGTGGTAGGGCTCGAGCTTCTTCCAGACCTGCAGAAGAAGAAGCATGAGGGCAGCAACGCAAGATTGGATTTGGATTGATTGATTGCATGGTCTATCAGCCCTCGGGCTGCTCACCGTCTGCAGCTAAGCAGGTGTTACATTCGCAAGCAAATGGATCGAATCGACGTCGCATCAATCGATTGTTAGCTTTGTTCAGCAAGGCTGGCGCTATCAAGGGCCACTGTGCAATTAATGCCGCTCATGCGAACCGAGGGTTTCAAACGAACAGAGGTATCGGTAGCAGTTGCTGGGGTATAATGCGCACCAAAATATATATATGTAGTTTAAACCTTGCAACCATGGGATTTCGTTACACCTTGCGCATCGGCAACACTGGCATAAGCAACAGAAGTGCAGTTACCCAAAACGCTTCGACCATGAGATACCAAAGATCAAGCACGCAAGCGATCTAGGTCACATGCCTTTTGACAAAGCTCCCATCCCTTATCGAGGTAAGGACTAGCAGCATCCATAGCCTTTCCGGCTGCGACCATGTAAGGCTCGAACTGATGGGCATAGGGAGTCAACACTCCCTGCACATCTTCCGCGATGCCTCTATCTTTCTGCATCTTTGCTGTATATGCTAATGGCTTGAATACAGAGAACGCAATGGACAGCGCGATGGGTCGTTAATCAAGCAGCGAAGCACATTTGGGGTCTTAAGCAAGAAGCTGTTGGAGCCTGCTGGCTGTCGTACGTTCCTATGTGCTCAGGTGCTCCGGTTTCTCCGTAAGCAGGTGGGTTCCCAGCGTTCCTAGTCAGATCCGGTCAGGTGGTCTGGGCCAGAGGTAAGGGGCCAGTTGGCTAGGGGTAACCAACGTGATTGCACTACATAATCTGGAGTAAGTTGTAGTACTGTTTCTAGTGTACGATTGTATTTATTTTGGAGACCCCTCAGAGTTTGTCAATTAGCATTCCATGGCCAAATTACCAACAATAACAATATTACAGGTCATTCCCGGGTCATTTGTTACGCAAGTCACGTTATTCAAAATGACAGCAAGCCGATGTACAGGGTAGCTTATGAAAACTACACAAATTATGAGTCATGCACCGAGAAGGATTCATTTTTTGAAGGGAAACGAACCGGCGTCTTTACACAGCCTCGTGGTGCTCCTGGCAGCCCTCGGGGTGATACTGGCAGTCTTTTCGTCCCTTAAAGCAACCCCAAGTTTTGTAACGTAAAAAGCACTCCTAAAGCGCCAAAGCACCATAGTACTACATTACATTACATTACATTACATTACATTACATTACATTACATTACATTACATTACATTACATTACATCCATCACAATCACATCACATTACATTAAATTACATTACATTACATACATTACCTTACATGACCTAATTACATTACAATTACATTACATTTACAACATTACATTACACATTACATTCAGTACATTCAATTACATTACAATTACATTTTTACATTTCATTCATTACATTTACTTACATTAAATTACATTACATTACCTTACATTGCCATTAAACATCACTCACATCACTCACATACATTACATACTTACATTACATTACATTACATACAGTACTTCCATTACATTACATTACATTACATTACATTACATTACATTACATTACATTACATTACATTACATTACATTACATTACATTACATTACATTACATTACATTACATTACATTACATTACATTACATTACATTACATTACATTACATTACATTACATTACATTACATTACATTACATTACATTACATTACATTACATTACATGACATTACATTACATTACACCAATGCAGTCAGAGACATTACATTACATTACATGACACCAATGCAGTCAGAGACATCCCTGATGAGAGAAGGGTTGGCTTTAAACGCCTACGATACCAAAAATGGTTCGCAGCCAACAGCAATGATGAGAATAGATTGATTCCCTTTACATCTGCCTTACATAAGCAGGATCAGATTCGTTCTATAGCACAGTTTAGAATGGTTTCCCATAGGCTGAACACAGAAAGAATGAGGGTAATGGATAGAGCACACATCCCTCGTTCAATGAGACACTGTCAAATGTGTGGGTTCCAAAAACCTGAGGATGAAATGCATATGTTTGATTGCCCTTTTTATAATGATATCCGCCTCCGCTACCAGAAGCTGTTTACAGATATTTATAGGCATGTCCATGAGGATACCGACTTAACCGTATGGAATGTGGAATTCTGCGATTCCACATTCAGAACCTTTATGAATGGAAATGGCACTAAGACTTTCTGGAGCAACCTAGCCGACTATCTTTCTACTTGTAGAAGAGCAAGACAGGAAGCCCTGGACTGCTTAGTGGCACCGTAATTTATTATCCCTTTTTTTTCTTTTCTTCTTGTGACTTCTCATTTGTTAGCTTCTTACCTCCGCCACTGTAAGTGGTTGAGATCTGGGTCCGGCTCTTGGGGGTTTAATACCTACGCCACAAAAATGGTGGTTGGGAGCTTGGTTTGTTTGTCCTCGACACACCCCTGATGTAATGGGGTTTTTTGCTTTGTGGGTGCTTTTTCTTTTTGTTTAAAGCACAGAGTCTCATACACCCTCGCGGTGTCAAGTAGACTTTAACATGTAAAGTAGAAAGTAGAAGTAAAAAGTAGATTACATCACATCACATCACATCACATCACATCACATCACATTACATTACATTACATTACATTACATTACATTACATTACATTACATTACATTACATTATATTACATTACATTACATTACATTACATTACATTACATTACATTACATTACATTACATTACATTACATTACATTACATTACATTACATTACATTACATTACATTACATTACATTACATTACATTACAGTACATTACAGTACATTACAGTATACTGTCATCGACAGGCCATTGTTGGCCCATGACAAGCCCGCTCCGCAACATCTGGGAGGGGTCTTTCAACAAATCCTCACAAATATTGCAGCAAGCAAACAATTATTCTCCTTATTCTTCTAGCGCAAGGGGACCCACCCTTGTAGGCCTTTTGGGTGGTACCATATATCATGGTGTCCACGTGACATGTAACCAGGTGCAATTCCACGTGACAGTTACAGCAATTCATACGTAACCACTTAACTCACCGCCTTTTGGTTTGAATTGGTTATCTTACTGACGAAGACGGCGAGCAGTCTTAAACGCTGGAGCGATGTAAGTATGTAACCGAGTTCCAAGTTCACGTATTGATCTGAATTCTTTATGCTACTGCCGAAGACGGTGACCAACCAAATTGCTGGCTGAAGGCATGTAACCAAGTTCAAGTCCAAGTTTAAGTATTGATCTGAATAGTTTATGTTACTGCCGAAGACGGCGAGCAACCAAATTGCTGGCTGAAGGCATGTAACCAAGTTCAAGTCCAAGTTCAAGTATTGATCTGAATAGTTTATGTTACTGCCGAGGAACATACCACACTGACTTAGCTGCCCTCTTCACCAGATACAGAGCTGCCCCTGCCGCCACCAACATTCTTTCTCCTTTTCTCTACCAAGCTGCAGCTGCTCTGGGCATTACTCACCATCGTACTTCTAACCCCCTTAGCTACGACCAAAGCCTCACCAGCTTCTCTTCTACCAGCCCTGCTGACCAGCTCTTTGGCTCCAACCAAGACCCCTTTCTTAACACCTGGAATGGGGGCTCACTGGTGGACGTTCCCAACTCCACCACACAAGCACACCAAGCTCTAAGGTGGGCCCTAGCCAGTGCTGACCATGCTGAAAATACTCTCAGCCCTACCTGCACCCTGATGCTCCTCCCTGATGATCTTGCTGCCCCTTACAAAACTCTTCTCCATCACTCCTGGATTCACTATATTGACTCTAGACCACAGTCTGAATTTTATACTACCTCTGAAATTTGGCTTGGCAGCAAATCTCACACTCCACCCTCCACTCAAAAACTACATCTCATTCTTATATGCAACCCCCACAGCCAAGCTACTTACTTTCCTAAACTTCCAGATTTTATTGACCAATGGACATACTACATGCAAAGCCTTTCCTCATCCTGGGAGCCCTCTACTATCACACCACCTCCCACTCTTACCTTCTCTGACATTGTCATCACCTACCCTCGGAAACTTAAATCTCTTGCCAAAAATCCTTGGCAAACTCCATTCCACCAACACCCTCCTTCCTCCCCTCTTACTATTACCCACCCTTGTCTCTACCTAGCTACCCCCTCCTCAGGCCTCCAGGTCTACACAGATGGCAGTCTAATAAAAGGTAAACCAGGGCATCCTAGCAAAATCGGTGCTGCAGTCTATGTCCTGGCTGCAGGGCAAAGTTACACCATCAACCCTGGGGGAATAGGGGCCACCAAAACTAACAACCGGGCAGAACTGGTAGCCATCCACCAAGCCCTTCTCAACATTGATTATGACAAATCTCTTACCCTCCATACAGACAGCCTCTGCTCTCTTCAACTTATAAAAAAAATGATTCACGACCCTACCACTACAACCCGTTCTATTCATACTGAATTACTGCAATCAATTCAAAAACACCTCATTCAACGCATCCTGCATGGCTCACACACCACTCTTTGCAAAGTCCGTTCCCACACAGGTATCCTTGGAAATGACAGAGCAGACACTCTGGCACGCAAAGCAGCTGAGCACCCCACCTTAACCAATTTTACTGACACCACTGGGGAAATCCCCCGCCACAATGTTTACTGGCCCACAGTTCAACCTCCTCGCACACCCATGGGAGATATTCCCCCACGAATTTTAGCACCTAACAATTTGGCCTGAATTTCTAAAATGTCATCTCACCGCATCGGGTGTCGCGCACGGTGTTATACCGACGCGTATCTAACACAAATCCGATGTACATCTAACACAAATCTAATTCGGATCTATCCTAAAACTGTCTGTACGGGGGCGAATTCTGGTTTGTTAGCGCGCATTGAATGAGTCGCATTTCGACAGAGAGAGATTCGAGTTTGTATGGCTGTAATCTGTATGGATTTTGCGTGGTTTACACTCGTTTTTCGAAGCGCACACGAAACACTTGTCGTCGATTAAAGCCGCATTGAGTCTTACGCAACCGCATTCACTGTGGTCCGGTCCTCCAAATAAACAGTATGGTCTCAAGCAGGCTTCTGCTTGACAACACTATGGGAATTCTGAAGGGGGGATCGCGGGTCCCGCGGAGCGGGACAGTGGAATTGAGCTGCTGACTCACTGACTGATCCCATGTGGCGCCATCAAGCAAGCAACAACCCAGCTGCGGCTTGGCTGTTCCGTATACAAATTCAAAAAGACCCATCTTAACAACAAAAAGGAATAATACACCCTATTACATAAACTAAATGGCACTACTTTCCTACCGGATGAGGAAGAGTACCAATGACCATTTTGAAAACAAAAAACATTCAGATACCTACAAAACCGCGGGGAGGCAGATGTGATGCAGGGAATGTATTCAGTTCAGCAAACTGTGCGTCAATGATGAGATGGCATGCCCTTGCATCGGATAAATTCCATGCACACCTGAGGCAGCGACACATCGTTGCAAAGTGCTCGCAGTTGTTGAATGCGGCGTTGTAGACAAATGGGGTTTGCTCAGCATCTTTGACCAGAGCGAGGGCAAGGCTTGCCGAGAGGGTCTGATCCAGAGCAGCCCCTTCGGGGTACAAAGCCTCCGCAAAGATAGAGCCGTTGGCAACGAAGTCTTCGTAGGATCGCAAGGAGACGTTGGCCTGCTCCTTCGAAATTCCCCACACATCAACGACTGTCGGGACTTCGATATCCCCTGGTGCCACAACTTGCTGCCCGACAAAGATGCCATGGTGCCTGTAACCGGATGCGTCTTTGACCATGATCTGGGCGCCAGGCTTAAGCTTGCCGAGCATAGCATAGCCGCTCTTGTACGGCGTCAGGGTAGCATATGGGTGCCCGAGGTCTGGTGGTGACCAATCTGGAAGCATTCGCTTGATGTGGGCGATTGCCGATGTGAGGATGTCGGCAAGGGGATCTTCCCGAGCTGCCATGTTTGTCTGAAATTATGTGAGATAATAATGTTGAGAATCTAACTTTGTAAACTTGAAACTGGTGTTTGAAGAAGAGAGTACACTCGTATTTCGATGGCGCGAGGAACACACGTGTCGGATATTCGATTATCGATTAGGATTTCTAATAGGGAATTATATAGGGATCTTTTTTTAGACAATGTTTTTACTCTGTTTTGTTCATTTATAGTCCTGTGATTGTGTTTTTTACCCCAACTTGCATACCGAAGATCTTCTAATTCGTCTTCCTCTTGTTCAGTCCGTACACACCACCACCCAGTGACAACACCCCAACGTTGCCAAAAAGCAACGATCTGCAAGTTCGATTATAAAGGGTGTCCCACTTTATTTGAGAATAACTGTATAGAATGACAGATTACGCTTCGGACATCACTGTGTCGGGTACGTCCGACTTGATTTGCACTGGGGTCCAAGATGTTCATCTTGATACAATTGAAAAGCAAAAAACATTGGAATTGGCCCGCCTCATGAGAGGCCTCGTGCCTGAATGGGGTAGTGATTACATCGAACGATACATTCCTAACGAGCTCCAGTGCCAGTTGCACAACAAGAGAACATGGATGGATGAAGATGGATTCTGGTGGGGATTTGACAAAGTCTGTGCTAGGAAGTATAAGCAGACTAACGTCATTATTCTTGCTACGAAGCATCACGGACTTGGGACATATGAACATAAAGTACTGGTCACTCTAAATAGTTCGGTACAAGTGGTGTGGGAAGACGATTTATCGTGATCAACACAATGTTCACTTGATATGCTCTGGGATGCTCTCCCGAAAGATGCAAAACTCATACGCATCGCTGCCAATGGTCGATGACAAGGTACTCCTAAAGACCCCGTGTACACCAATACTGTGAAGTGGTGTCACGATCAGGTGGAACATATCATTCTCAACCGACACGTTGGCCCCAGTGCCAGTGGAAATGAAGAGAGAAATAAGCAGATCCGGAAGATCAGAAAGCCGTGCACACTCTTCGAGTGCGTCCACCGTATCACGATGTGTCATGTCCAAGACACGCAAGCCCTCGGAGCAGAACTTGTAGATGGTATGAGGGTGGAACTTCGAGTACTTGACAGCTTCCCCGACATCAGAAGTGAAAAAAGCAACAAGAGAGTTGCATGCGCCATCAGGGTACAACCGGACACCTCTGAACAGTGTCGGGGGAACAGTCTTGTATACAAGCTTCGTTGAAGCAGTCAACAACTTATCCTTGAAGATATCTCTGCATACGGTCGACCTCAACGGAGTGCAATTATATTCGTAGCCGTCCATCACCTGTATCGCATCCGCGAGAATGGTGATTCTGATGCTCTCTGAATCATACGGGACATCGCATGTTTTGCATGGCAGCCAATGGCCCCAAATAGCAATGGGGTACTATGGGAATTCTGAAGGGGGGATGGGTAAAACGGGTTACACCGCAAAAATATTTTTATTTAAAATATATACACTTTCATTCATTCATTGAATGCCAAAACTACCTCAAGCGAAAAAAGAAACGAAGAGTCGATCTGATGTCGTGTGCTACACAGGTCCCCGTCCACGCGGAAAGAAGGACGACTCGTACACGTCCGAAGAGTTCGTCGCGTTTATGAAGCATGAGGCCTCTGACAAAAAAGAACGGACGCTTGATGAATGGATAGAGTGGGCAGGCGCGCTCCGCATGAAAGCATCGAAGTGCAGAAAAGTAACAAAATGCAACGATAAACTCTCGGCTGCAGGTGAAGTCATTGAGAAAACTTTAAAGCCCCTCACATCTTGTATCGAGAGCAAATGTCATAGTCGTTATGAACTCATGGCGAGGCTGACCAATAATTCCAAAACCGCCATGAGCTCGTTCGATAAACACGCAAGCACCACGCGATGCGGTGCCGTCCATTGCTCGAATGAAGGCGTGAAATATGGCAAGGCGACCAAAGCATGGGACGCAATATCGAAGCGATGCGATATTCCCAGAAAGGGATGTGCCGGTGATTGTTGATGCAGGGTCTTACGCAACCGCATTTACTCAAAAGAAAGCCGTGTGTATCAGCAAGCTTCTGCTTGACAACCCTTTGGGCAACGTTGGGGGGTGCATGAGCTCACCTACGTGCGAGGATATTTAGCTTCGTAAGAGCATGGATCGATACAGAATATACAACTGCACGAAAAACATAACAGCAAGCAGCTCCAGAATGCCCTTTTCCTGAGCGGACGATACCCGAATAGCCTTACGTAATCGTCCATGTATTCCCACGTGTTTGCCGTGTACGTCTTTTCTATCTCTACAATCTTCTTCAATCGAGCAGCATTCTGGTCGTACTCAATTGTGGCACCAGATAATAGGTGGATTGTCGTGCCGTCAAACGTGAACATAGTCTTATTCATCACGTTCGATGTACACCTGAAGTAGAATGTCTCTTTGTACAGGTCGAGTATTTCTAAACATTTCTTGGCGTCATCCTCATTATCGAATACCACCATTCCATGTAAAATAAACTTGTTGCTCCTGTCATTCCACGTACTGCCTGAAACTGTGAAACACGCATACATGCTTGTCTCCAACTTCTTGAAGTTATCCATTGTTTCTGTTTTACACAGAAGAGATAGGGTGCGCAAAAGCAATATACTAGACATAGTCTTGATTTTTATACTTGTGAAAAATAAACATGGTATCATTCTCATCAGACAGGTGTCTGCCAGGTGTAGCCAAGTCTGCGTGTGTAGCGTTGTAGACATCTTGACAGATGACACACAAAAGCACACGACCTGTATTGTCAGAGTGTAAGTAAGTGGATAAACTCAACGGAACATATAAATGAAACGTCTCTGTGTACGGCCACACGCGGTATTACTTAAAGCCTACAGTCGGCGGAACAGTATCTTGTTTGTCAGAACTGCTTTCATTTGTTCATGCACACAGATAATAAGCATGGACTTCACTAATACATCACCAGCTCAGCTAGGCATCATCATCGCTGACGGAGGGCCACACAAGAATGCTGCATTGGCTGCACTTGTCCAAACTGCTGAGCGAGCTGATGAGGCAGTGCGGGTGGCGCATGCGGCTGTTGAAGCTGCCGTAGCCCTGCTGCGAAACAACAACCGGTATAATTTGCTTTGTTGTCTCTATAGCCATTTGAACAACCTAGACAACATCATTAGTATAACACACAACGCTTGTGATTGTGATTGCACACAGGTGGGTCATCAACTCAACGGAGAAATCGGTGCTTCAGACTGCCCTGCAAGTCCTTCAACCAAGTGGCCATGCCGCTCTGGTGCAGGGAGATATTGGAAGGCAGGCATGGGGTTGATCCATTGCGTCATGGAGTTGTACATGATAATTGGATTAATAGGGAATGGTACTACTTTGCCTCCTGGTATCACCGGATGAGGAAGATGCTCAGGCCCCCTATTTTGAAAACAAAGTTAAACTTGACAACCCTAGTGAATTTCCTTCATTTCATATTTGCTTATTAATCGGTAAATAGATACTTGTTCAAGTGCAGTTTATGTTTACTGCAAATTCTAAGAAAGTGCAGCTCAGTTGAATGTAGTCCGAATATGTTAGCAAATTGGAGGGCTTTTTCGATAATATGTGGACACGTTTGACTCATGTTATTAATTGCATGCAAGAAATCATTTTCTTTGAACACCAGCAATCTCCCTGGTTCTCTAGTTGTTTGCATGTAAGGTAAATCAACTTGTATTTCGTTGAAGTCTTCACATATCTCCCTGTTCAGATCGACATGTATGTAGCAGTCTTGACGCGAAACAACTCTATCTATATCAGACACGGGGTGAGTGGATGCCTGAATAACCAAGCGACAAGCGTTCATCTTAGTTTTCTTTTTAGAATTATCATCGCCGTATGCTTTTTGACCTGATTTACTTAAACCCATTAAGCAAAATAGTAGTGAATATTTTGCAACATTTATTTACTTGGCGGAGTGTAAGATTAAATTTACAAATTTCCGGGTGTTCCTATCATACCGGATAGGATCAACCCTGTCAACGACCAGATCAAACTGTATATCACACTTTAGTGAACGTGTTAGCCAATTCAGTCCATGACTTGCAATCGGCAGGGTGTCGCATGTCTCGTCCAATGAAATTAATTGTGAGTTGGTTAGCTGCGTTCTGGTCACACCACTTCCAGAATTGTACCGCCGCAGTGAGACATGCAGAGGATCCATGTTTGGCACAATACGACTCACCGAACTTCAGCCCACCATTGATGTAAATTACAAACACTTTGTTTGGGGAGGTTTGCTGCTTCGTCCAATGCTCTAGCGCTACGTACGAGTCAACAACTTTTGTCTCGACATGGTGCACTTGAGACAGCCTAAGCCACTCGTCCACCGAATGGGGCTCGATATGGCTATCCATGAAAATCGCTGTATTGATGTTATAACCGGTTTGAATGAGGGCTATTAACACATTCCACTCATGATATCCGCTGCCACACTCTGGAAATACAATGATTGATACCTTACTTGTGCATTTGTTTACATAATGGAGCACATTATTGACGATGTGGTTACTGTCATTGGGGGTCAATAGATAATCCCTGTGATTTTTATACTATAGTACGGAAATAAGCCGATAGATAAAGAGAAGGTTGTGTTTGATCACTCAGAAAGGAGAATAAAGTGCCTAGTGTGAAGAAGACAGTCTAGAGAGAGAGAGTAGGGAAAATGAAGGGATAGTAAGGGGGGGTGTCGGGAAAAAATAAGGCTGGCGATAAGTGTCCTGCCCTGGCATTTCACACGGGTGCTGAGGCATGGATGCTTGGTGAGTGTGGCCACTGATCCGTAGGACAAGGAAAGCCGAGGGTAGGACAACACAGAAAGCACCGGAAAGTGAAGCCTGAAGGGAAGTGCATCTTTGGTTGGAATCAATATAACCGGAAGAGTGAGGTTGGCCTGAAAACAAGTTACGATGATAGGGAAAAAGAGGGGAATGTTTGTACCAATGAACTCGGGCTGGATGTAGGGTTCAAAATGCATGATGAAAAGAGGAGGAAGAAGAAACGGGGAGAGAAAAAATTCTTTTCTTTTGGTGATAAAATCATGCACCACATTTCCTTAAGCACACTTTAGCATGAAATACAAGGTGTCCCACTACTCCCTGCTCGCCCACGGTATACACGCAGTGCGGACGATTATGCATGTAATGGGCGTTCCTTCCTCCGGGCGGATTTTTTAAAATGTCTACTCAGAATTTAGAGCCTCCAGAACGACTCATACAAATTCAAAAAGACAAAAGACAAAAGACAAAAAAAACTGGAGTGTCACAGGGACAATGAGTGGGACAAGGAGAAGAGTGGGCGGATGCAACTGGTTATAATAGCTCTCAATCAATAGATCTCCATCTCCATCCCCCACCTCATCAACCTCCAGCCCCACCCGCCGCCATGCTAAGTGGGCATACACCACAGTTACAGGCTCCGAATGTAGTCGAGTGATCGACTGTCAAAACTGCATTTGCAGGGCAATCCCTGCAATTCACCAGCAAAGGGAGAGGCATACCAAACATCTCCATAATTAGGACACGAAAATCTGGAGATGACGAGTGCTTCAAATCTCGCAGGCGAACCCCTTCTCTGTCGACATCCTCGCCACCATCCTCGTCGATGATGCAAAAGTTGCCATGCTTTATGTACGGCAAACTTCCTACATACTCGAAATCCATACACATTGCAGTTCGGAGCCGAATCTTGATAGACCCTTTCTTCTTCATAGCCATCTTCAGTGCCTGCGAACATGGGTGGATGTTTGGTCAGCTCATGCTTTCGCAGCCAGCACAATCTTCGCAATCAATTACTGGATAATGCTTTCGCAGTGGAGCCATAGAGCTAGCAAGCCAGCGCAATCCAAACGCGAACTTCGCAAATACTAGCAGCAATGAAAGTAACCATGACTGGATAATGCTTTCGCAGGTGGAGCCATAGAGCTAGCAAGCCAGCGCAATCCAAACGCGAACTTCGCAAATACTAGCAGCAATGAAAGTAACCATGACTGGATAATGCTTTCGCAGGTGGAGCCATAGAGCTAGCAAGCCTCGCAAATACTAGCAGCAATGAAAGTAACCATGACTGGATAATGCTTTCGCAGGTGGAGCCATAGAGCTAGCAAGCCAGCGCAATCCAAACGCGAACTTCGCAAATACTAGCAGCAATGAAAGTAACCATGACTGGATAATGCTTTCGCAGATGGAGCCATAGAGCTAGCAAGCCTCGCAAATACTAGCAGCAATGAAAGTAACCATGACTAGATCTCGATGACTGCTACTATTGAACTCACCCTCGGAATTAGCTTTCGGAGTTCGCTGGATGCTCCCTAACACACTGAGTTCACCCTCGGAATTAGCTTTCGGATTTCGCTGGATACTCCCGAACACACTGAGTTCGTGAGCGAAGAATTGGAGTACTTCGGTACTTGGTTAAGATTGACATGGCTAGGTGTGGCTTGGCCTGGGTGCGTCAAGTAGGGTTCGTATTTTTCGAGGCGCATGGGGACATGTGTCGGATATTACTTGTTTACACACGTGGTTCGAGGCGCATGGGGACACGTGTCGTCTCAAGCAGACTTCTGCTTGACAACTATGTCGGGAGTATTAAAGATTAATCGGGGGAACCACGGAGTGGGGCAGGGGAATTCAGTTGCGGACTTGTGTGAAGCTTCGAGGCGCGCGAAAACACCTTGGATTACGCATTGAGGGATAGGGATGCTGATAGAGAGTTGGGACGCGCGTCATCATGCGGCTTTAGTCGACGACAAGGGTTTCGTGTGCGCCTCAAAAAACGAGTGTAAGAAACGCAAAATCCGTACAGATTACAGCCGTACAATAGCTACACTCAATACTTTTAAGGGGGCCTTGGCCACGCCTAAGTACAGTCCATCGAAGCTCGAAGACAACTCTTGCAAGCCCCAAAGTGCTTCTTCAGATCAGCAAAAGCAGGCTAGCGTGTCGGAATCAAGTCGGAATCAAGACCGCCTTATGATCGAATTCCGTGGTGAGCGCAAGCAAATGCCGCGTCTACGAGGTTGGTTGAGGCCGGGAGCCGATAGGCTTTGGTGCAACATCTTTAGTATCGAGCCAAGACTTCGCTTCAAGTACGTGGACCATGTTACATTCGATGACGATATGTGGGAGTGCAACGCAGTATGGTTGCATTGCCTACATTTACCAAACGGATCAATTTATACAGCGTCGGTCTTTGAGATGCTGAAGGAGGCAGTCAACATTTTGTCACACACACCCGGTGCTGCAAGGTACACACTCATCGACTCGCATGATGATGCGCACCGTTTGGGAGGAGCGCACCTAATTCTCACAAGGGGGTGGTCATTCGTTTTCTACGCCATGACCGGGAGCAGGTTAGGGGGCAAGGTCTTACTGGCCGTAGCAAGGCCAAAGTAAGTAGTCCTCGGTGCCCGTCTTAAGCCTGTTTGAGACAACAAGTGGAAAGCTATACTTTATAAACAATCAATCAATCGCGGGACCCACGGAGTGGGGCAGGGGAATTCAGCTGCGGACTCGCGGAAACACGTGTCATAGGATCTGACTTGTCCATCGGAGGACACACGCAAACGGCGGAACACTGTCGAATGTATCGGAGGACACAAGAGGCCGAACCCCGTTCGTCCATTCATTCTCACACACATATGCCACGGCGGCTTGCGCATGCCCCCCCATTCGTCCATCTGTTTCCACAAAACACCACGGAGGCTGCGGCGGCGGTTTTCTAAAAACGAGTGTAAACGGAGGGAGGAAAACATTCCCATTCATCCGTTTTTTATGAAAAAATATTGAAAATCCAACAGCAGCAGCATCGATAATCGAGTGAAGATGATAGCTTGCAGTCTCACTGAACGCTTTTCGCGCGGCGCACTCGAACATGTCAAGGAGCACTGGGAGTCGTGGGACTTCCGAAAGGATAAGGACAAGTCGAAATCTCTAGACACCATCAAACGATACTTTGCTGCAGCTGACGGAGACTCGGTCCACGTGGAATACGCAAAGAATAAACACGGAAGGGGGAGGCTGTTTGCGAAACGCGGGCTTTCTATGCAGTGTGTCATGCGGGAGGTCAGGAACGCGGTGGCGCACCCGTTTTATGTCGACCTCGATTTTGTCAACTGTCACCCCACGCTATTCTCGCAACGCTGCAGGAAACGGGGGGTGGCATGTCCGCTCCTCGATCATTACTGTGGAAACCGGACGGAGGTCCTAGGCGACATCGATGCGGACGCGGCGCAGGGGAAGACGGCTGTCCTATCCGTCATGAATGGAAGCAAGACTGCCGTATACACGCATCAGGATTCAGTATGGCTGCGCGACTTTCAGAATGAGATGAATCAGGCCAGGGATGAGATCATGGCTCCGGGAGGCGCGGACGAGTTTTACATAGATATTGCGCGCAAGGACAGGAACACATATGCATCGGCCGTGAACCTCATGCTATGCGATTTGGAGAACGAGTGCCTCATGGTGATGCTAGAATACCTCGACAAAAAATCGTTCAAAGTTGGTGTGCTGGTATTTGACGGAGCAATGGTCGAGAAGAAAAAGGAGTTTGCAGACTCCAAGGATGGAGGGGTCACGCAGGAGATGCTCGATGAGGCGTCAGATTACGTGTGGGACAGGACGGGATACAGGCTTCAAATCAAGATTAAGGACATGACGATCGATATGCTGGACGTACCGGCATCTGCGTACATGGGCGCACCCGTACATGCACCTAGGTACGCAGGAGGAGACGACGTTGCAGCAAAGATACTGCTCAAGGATTTGGGAGGGAAGCTGGTCAAGTCCAAAGGGGTCGTCTTTGTAAAACATGGAGACGTTTGGACCAATGACAAGGATGTCGTCGAATCCTTCATGTTCACGGCGTGTCAAAGGGCGAACATTAAGTTTGTCGACGAATCTGGGACTTCAAGGAAGTACAGCTGCCTGTACACAAAGGCTATCAACATTGTGAAGACGGCCAAGCACTACATCCCGGTCGACGACAACTTTGTAAAGAAGATATGGGAGTCAAACCTGGGAGTCCTATGCTTCCGAAATGGCGTTTTCAGGTTCCGGGACAAGTCATTCGCCCCCTTCTCGGAGAGGCCGGAGGTCATGCCCGTCATTGTCATCGACAGGGACTTTCCAAGCGAGAGGCCGACTGACGAATTATTGGAACACGTCAAGGAGAAGGTGCTCGTATCGACTCTGGGGGAAGAGGGGAGGGTCAAGACCTACCTTCAGATGATTGCCCGCGCGATGGCAGGGAAGCACGGGGACAAGAACTGGGGGATGATGATCAGGGAGCGCAACTCAGGAAAGGGCCTGTTGCAGGCGCTGAATGAGAGGGCCTGGGGTCAGTATGTCAACACGATCGATTCAAGCGTCCTCATGCTCAACAACTTTACGAACGACGTCAAGTCGCAGGGTTGGATGATCGAGTGTGAGTTCACAAGGCAGACGTACACCAATGAAATCAAGGTGGATCCAGGGAACAAGCACATCAAGCTGGACGGTGGGCTCATCAAGACATTTCAATCTGGAGGCGACGTCCTGAAGGCACGCCAGTTGTACGAGAACGAGAGGGCGCTCAAGAGCGCTTCACGATTATTCATGAACCTGAATGACCTCCCAGAGATTTCAGCAGTGGATGCTCTGGACACGGTGGTTGTTATAGAGTTCCCGCACAAGTTCGTCAATCCTAAGGACGTAGATGACGCAAGGTGGTTGAAGTTCTTCAGGCCTGCAGACCCCTCGCTCAAGGACGGATTCTGCGCCCGGGAGGACGTGAGGGATGCGTTCATATGGCTCGTGATAGATGCCTTCGATCAAGAGCAGCCACTCAAGATATCTGATGTCGTCAGTCGGGACACAGAGAAGCTCAGGATGGATGAGGGCGACGAGCTCTCGCTGATCAATGCGCACTTCAAGATAACAAAGGACCTTGCAGACGTCGTGACGGTGGCTGATGTCAACGAGTTTGCAAAGGATAAAAAGATGAAAACGCGCGGATTGAGGGGAAGGTTGGAGAAAATGGGGGCAGTAGCGGATCGAATGCGTCAGGAGGGGGGGATTCAAGTTCGTGTACTCAGGAAGATCGTCTTATCGCTACTTGGTGATGATATTGATGACATGCGAGTATGATTTTACAGAGATGAAGATTGACAATTGTGACAATGTGACAAATGTGACAGGTTATAGACATAACTATTATCTGATAGACCTCCTTAACAAATATAGTATGCCATATGTCAATTTATAGTTTGGTAAAATAACTGTCGCATCTGTCACATCTGTCATATTTGTAGTTCAGATTGGTGAAGGAATCAGGTGGTTGTTGGTTGCCGCATTTGTAGTGTGTGAGCGACCGACCGACCGCATCATCCATCATCATTGTACTCGTTTGTTAGTTCGTTGAGTGTCCATTCTCACACAGTAATTTCTGTATCAGACTGTATGGTGACTTTTGCATACTCGTGCACGCTCACATATGACATTTCACGGCAACTTAAAGCAGAGAAGTGCTTGTGTGTGCAGAGCTATTCTCCCCCTCCCCAAATAACCAGAAATAACAAAATTCAGGAAACATACCCTCTCTGTCGTAGTGATAGGCGGAGGCTGGATGTCTCAGACTTCTGCTAGACAACTAGATTGTGGGAAAGGGGGGAATCAGGTGTGTGTGCTCAGGAAGATCGTCTTATCGATGATGATGACAAATTGTGACAATGTGACAAATGTGACAGGTTATAGACATAACTATTATCTGATAGACCTCCTTAACAAATATAGTATGCCATATGTCAATTTATAGTTTGGTAAAATAACTGTCGCATCTGTCACATCTGTCACATTTGTAGTTCAGATTGGTGAAGGAATCAGGTGGTTGTTGGTTGCCGCATTTGTAGTGTGTGAGCGACCGACCGACCGCATCATCCATCATCATTGTACTCGTTTGTTAGTTCGTTGAGTGTCCATTCCCACACAGTAATTTCTGTATCAGACTGTATGGTGACTTTTGCATACTCGTGCACGCTCACATATGACATTTCACGGCAACTTAAAGCAGAGAAGTGCTTGTGTGTGCAGAGCTATTCTCCCCCTCCCCAAATAATCAGAAATAACAAAATTCAGGAAACATACCCTCTCTGTCGTAGTGATAGGCGGAGGCTGGATGTCTCAGACTTCTGCTAGACAACTAGATTGTGGGAAAGGGGGGAATCAGGTGTGTGTGCTCAGGAAGATCGTCTTATCGATGATGATGACAAATTGTGACAATGTGACAAATGTGACAGGTTATAGACATAACTATTATCTGATAGACCTCCTTAACAAATATAGTATGCCATATGTCAATTTATAGTTTGGTAAAATAACTGTCGCATCTGTCACATCTGTCACATTTGTAGTTCAGATTGGTGAAGGAATCAGGTGGTTGTTGGTTGCCGCATTTGTAGTGTGTGAGCGACCGACCGACCGCATCATCCATCATCATTGTACTCGTTTGTTAGTTCGTTGAGTGTCCATTCCCACACAGTAATTTCTGTATCAGACTGTATGGTGACTTTTGCATACTCGTGCACGCTCACATATGACATTTCACGGCAACTTAAAGCAGAGAAGTGCTTGTGTGTGCAGAGCTATTCTCCCCCTCCCCAAATAATCAGAAATAACAAAATTCAGGAAACATACCCTCTCTGTCGTAGTGATAGGCGGAGGCTGGATGTCTCAGACTTCTGCTAGACAACTAGATTGTGGGAAAGGGGGGAATCAGGTGTGTGTGCTCAGGAAGATCGTCTTATCGATGATGATGACAAATTGTGACAATGTGACAAATGTGACAGGTTATAGACATAACTATTATCTGATAGACCTCCTTAACAAATATAGTATGCCATATGTCAATTTATAGTTTGGTAAAATAACTGTCGCATCTGTCACATCTGTCACATTTGTAGTTCAGATTGGTGAAGGAATCAGGTGGTTGTTGGTTGCCGTGTGTGAGCGAGCAAGCGAGCGACCGACCGACCGACCGCATCATCATTGTACTCGTTCGTTAGTTCGTTGAGTGTCCATCATCAGGCTCTCTCACCGTGATGATAGGCGCCCCCGCACACACGCACGGCGGGGGATTATGTCTTGTCGTTCCATGGCCACCCACCCCCCTCAACAGGACACGGGGGGATCCTCACACCCACCACCCCCCACACGCCATGGCGGGGGGGTTCGAAGCCCCAAACGGAGTATAACTACTGGGGGCATTCACTTCCATCAACAAATCTGAATGAGAATAAAGGACATGACGACTATCGATATCGTCACGCCGTCTGCGTGCATGGGCTCACACGTACGTGCGCCTCGGTACGTGGTAGGAGACGACGTTGCAGCAAAGATACTGCTCAAGGATTTGGAAGGGAAGCTTGTCAAGTCCAACGGGGTCGTCTTGGTAAAACATGGAGACGTTTGGACCAATGACAAGAATGCCGTCAAAGACATCATGTTCAGGGCGTGCGAAGAAGCAAACATACATATGATAAACGATTCGGGGAAATCAAGAAAGTACAGCAGCACGCGCGCAGGTGCACGAAATATTGTGAAGACAGCCAAACACTACATCACGGTCGACGACAACTTAAACTTGACACAAAAGATGATACATACATGATCGATCATGTCGGCAGTCGTGCCGATTGCGGGGATCACGGTGACATACTCACATACTCACATACTCACATACTCATTCTCACACGGCGGCTTAAAGCAGACTCCTGCTCGATTGGTTTCTGAAGGGGGAGCGCAGGCGGTTTCATTTTAGTATTCTGTTGACTGTATCGCAAGTCAGCAGCAGAATCCCTCTGCACCGCTCCGCGGTGCCCGCCCTCCCCCTTCAGAACTTCACTAGGATTGTCAAGCAGACGCCTGCTTGATGCAAGGCTTCTTTTGAGTACCGAACCACAGTGAATGCGGTTGCGTAAGACTCAATGCGGCTTTAATCGACGACAAGTGTTTCGTGTGCGCTTCTAAAATCGAGTGTAAACAACGCAAAATCCATACCATATACATGACCTTATAAAAACCATTGCGCGATTGCGAGAAGAAAAAGAGTATTCATCGACGCGATGCCGACCGATATATATATCCCGCCTTGTCAGCCTATTTCAAAACCAGTCCGCAAACTAGGAAAGGCGTTGTCGATGGACATGGACAGTCTCGGCACAACCAAGTTTCTTAATCGCCTCCACTGCCAGAATGTCAGCCGTCTCCATGCACTGCGGGCGTCATCGGATGTTTCCGGTGATCCACGCATCTTGAAGTATAACGCATTGCTTCACCTTATTAAACAAAGACACCACACATCCCCACCGTCACGTTTGTTCCTCGTCGCTGTGGAGTACTTCTTCGATGACGGCTGCTGCAAGATCGCCAACGGGGGCGCCCTTGTATTCTCACATGCTATCAACACCCTTTTCGTTGTGGAGACGAAAATCCTCAAAGACCCCCCTGCCCAGTATGGACATGACAAGGTGTTGAAAGCCATACAGCAGGCCACTATGTGCGCGACTAGACTTTTGTCCTGGCTACCGCATCTCATAAACATGGACCTGAAAGACGGAACCTCACTTGGATATGTGACAATTTCTCGTATGATCGTGACAGCTGTGAATCGCGGTGGACGCGTCTTCTGTCAAGATATCCACAGCCAGGAAATTTACTAAGAATTGGAGGAGCAAAATTGTGGAGTTGCCGAGAATCGAACCCGGGTCTGTTGGTATCGGGCACCATGAGATTGACGGGAAAGAAGAAAATCCTAACTCGCGTCTCAAGCCACCGCTTCCATTTTGCAGGGATGCGTGTTGTTGATGGGCTACAAAAAAACATGATGGTGTTCCACTGCAATGTGGGTTGCTACACCATAAGGTTACACCATAAGGTGTACCGTACACTTCAGAATGCGGTTTCATTTTAGTATTCCGTCGAGTGTAATACCTATCTGCATCGCTACCTTTGCTTTTATTTACATAGCTCGACTGAAGATTGAGATTGAGACTGAGCGCGCTAGAAATAAGGCAGATGCTGCTCGACTGAAGATTGAGCTTGAGACTGAGCACTCTCTTAAGAAGGCAGATGCTTCTCGAGTGAATAGTCTGGAGAATGAGCTTGAGACTGAGCGCGCTCGAAATAAGGCATATGTTGCTAGACTGAAGATTGAGACTGAGCGCGCAGAAGAACTTGAGAAGCAACTGAGGTACGAACTGTCAAGCATGACTGCCGAGCAATGGAATTCCCTGAACGATCATGACAGGCGTCTCAATGAGGATCTTTGCAAACAATACGGAATCCCCTTCCCCAACATTCAGGAGTCATTCCTCGATTCCGCGATTCATCTTTCATGAGCGCATGGGGACACGTGTCGTCTCAAGCAGACGTCTGCTTAACAATTGTAGTAGTAGTAGTAGTAATCTATAATAATAGATCGCTATATAATTGTAGAAATCTATAATAATAGATCGCAGGTAGTAGGCGCAGTACGGGTACACCTTCCACCTTAACAATTGTAGTAGTAGTAGTAGTAGTAGTAGTAGTAGTAGTAGTAGTATAGTATTAGCATATTAGTTTCCATCTGATGTAGTAGTAGTAGTAGACGAAGGACGAAGGACGAAGGACGAAGGGCGAAGGACGAAGGACGAAGGACGAAGGACGAAGGACGGGTTCGTCGGAATGCTGGCTGACCGCAAACGTCGCGAGCTTCAGCTGAAACATGATAAGGGTTTGGTAGGTTCAGCGAGGATATACTCGGTCCAGCGAGGAAGCACCCCATCTTTCGCTGGTTACCACTCAATTCCTGGAAATTCGGAAGCCCAAGGTGAGGTGTCTTTGAAATAGCTTCCAGGATTTCGCGACGAGTTGCATGTTCGCTAATTTGAATTGCATTGCCGGATTGCATTGCTCAGGGAGTGCTCGCTCGCTCGCTCAGGAAGTGCTTGCTCGCATCGCTCAGGAAGTGCTTGCTCGCATTGCTCAGGAAGTGCTTGCTCGCTCGCTCAATCGCGTTTGTTCAATCAACCAGGTGAAGTTGGTAGGATCTAGCTTACAGGATAGTTGTTAGCTGCTGCTGCTGCAATGCCTGCCTGCACTGTCGCGACTGTTCGATAACTGACAGGATGCTAGATCGAGTTGATATGGTTGGATATAGCTTACAGGATAGTTGTTAGCTGCTGCTGCTGCAATGCCTGCCTGCACTGTCGCGACTGTTCGATAACTGACAGGATGCTAGATCGAGTTGATATGGTCGGATATAGCTTACAGGATAGTTGTTAGATGCCGCTGCTGCAATGCCTGCCTGCACTGTCGCGACTGTTCGATAACTGACAGGATGCTAGATCGAGTTGAGCTGGTCGGATACAGCTTACAGGATAGTTGTTAGATGCTGCTGCTGCAATGCCTGCCTGCACTGTCGCGACTGTTCGATAACTGACAGGATGCTAGATCTAGTTGAGATGGTTGGATATAGCTTACAGTATAGTTGTTAGATGCTGCTGAAATGCCTGCCTGCACTGTCGCGACTGTTCGATAACTGACAGGATGCTAGATCGAGTTGAAATGGTCGGATCTAGCTTACAGGATAGTTGTTAGCTGCTGCTGCTGCAATGCCTGCCTGCACTGTTGCGACTGTTCGATAACTGACAGGATGCTAGATCGAGTTGAGCTTGTAGGATCTATATTACAGGATAGTTGTTAGATGCTGCTGCAATGCCTGCCTGCACTGTCGCGACTGTTCGATAACTGACAGGATGCTAGATCGAGTTGATATGGTCGGATATAGCTTACAGGATAGTTGTTAGCTGCTGCTGCTGCAATGCCTGCCTGCACTGTCGCGACTGTTCGATAACTTACAGGATGCTAGATCGAGTTGAGCTTGTAGGATCTATATTACAGGATAGTCAAATGCTGTTGCTGCACTGCCTGCCTGACTGATTTAATGCTCCATTTTTTTGTAACACAGGAAACATGCCCAAGTCAACCCAGGTAGCCCAGAATACTAAGGGACCCTCGAATAAGTCTCGAGGTGGGAGGAAAGCTGAAAAGCTAAAGGCTGCAGCCTTCGAGTCAATGTGTAGTCCTTCATTTTTCGGAGCAGCCTTGGTAGTTGAAGGAAGGGGGGGGGCTGATGCTTTTAAAGAAGACACATCCAATCTTGGTGAGTAATTTGAAATGATAACAATGAATTATGAGTAGCCAGATGTGTGTGTATGTATGTGGACGTGCATGGATATTAATTTGTATTGTGCTTGCATATCCGTGTATTTGAGTGTGTTTGTGTTTGCACGGGGTCATCTTGTAGTGCATGGACATCCAGATGTGTGTGTATGGGCGTGCACAGTGAAGTGTGGAAGTGTAAGGATGGCAATTTATTTTGTGCATGCGTGCGTGTGTATTTGAGTGTGTTCATGTTTGCATGGGGTTGTCTTGTAGTGCATGGATAGCCAGATGTGTGTGTATGTACTAGCACATGGCTGTGCGACCATGTATGTGTAGCCAGTTGTTTTTTGTGTGCATGCTTGATTGGCTGAATGTGTTTGTGTTTGCAAGTGGTCATCTTGTAGTGCATGGATAGCCACATGTGTGTGTATGTACTAGCACATGGCTGTGCGACCATGTATGTGTAGCCAGTTGTTTTGTGTGTGCATGCTTGATTGGCTGAATGTGTTTGTGTTTGCAAGTGGTCATCTTGTAGTGCATGGATAGCCACATGTGTGTGTGTGCGTGCACAGTGCTGTGATGTAGTGCATTGATGGCCAGATTTTTGTGTATGTGCGGTGTGGGACAGAGTTTGTTTGCTTGAGGCCTCTGATGACCCCCCTGGGTTCCACCTGTCTCGTTGTACATTAGTTCGTCTCTCTCCATATGTGCTGCTGATACTGGCAAACTCTGCACCAAAACATTTGGCTCGTATTTGGAGTGCGCTTGACTAAAGATATCAGCTTTGCAGCGGTCATGATCCTTCTCAATAGTTGTCAAATGTTTTGTATCATATTCTGCTATGAGTACCTACTTACTCCACTACTTCTGAAACTCCCAGCCTCCCTCCTCTCACTTTCTCGCATTCTGCATAGCAACTATTTCTCGACTATTTGCCCCATTTCCTGCCCGTGACTTCTAATGTGTTCAGGGTTTAGTTGCTTATAGCCATCTGAGGAGAGGTTCGATGAAGATGATGAAGAGTAGGGGGGAGAGGGTGTCACCTTGGATGGTGCCTCTTGTGATTTGAATTGGTTTGCCTTGAGTGTTGTTGAGGTACATGTGGGTAGTAGCCCCGTTGTAAATTCCTTTCACTGTTTCAATGACATCTACGGTGATTCCAAGGTCATACATAGTTTGGAGCAGCTTGTCATGGTCCACCGTATTACAGGCAGATGAGAAGTCAAAGTAGGCAGCAAACAGGTCTTCTTGAGTGGGCCGCATCCTCGATGTCATGTATGAGGTGGGTGAGCTGTCTGTGGGTGCTTCTGTTCTGTCTGAATCCCTCTTGGGAGTCACTGAGGACTTCGTATCGTTCCAAGTATATTTACCTGGAACGATACGAAGTCCTCAGTGACTCCCAAGAGGTTTTAATGCCAGCGGTTGACCATAATTCATATGCCACATGTCCAGGCTGTCAAGACTATGTGTTCAATCCTACGCACGCCAGGGACACGCCCAGCCGACTCTACAACCTCATTAGCAAAACACCTGTCCGACCGCAAATCACACTGCGAAATCGTAATACGATATTGTATTAGGCAACAAGCGGCTTGTGTCCTGGTGGTCCCGAATGAATTGCCATAAATGTGGGGAATGAAGCCACATCAAGCTTGCGGCTGACCAAAAAAAATCAACTATACCTCTAATTGGTTTCATTTCCTTTGCATTTTCATTTCCTGTGCATCAACCCGAATGAAAACAATTACAAAATTTTTGATTGAGGGATTAGCCTGTCATAACTGTGTGTGTGTGTGTGTGTGTCCGAATCACACTGACACACACCCTGACACACACTGCATTCCCCATGAAACCCCATTGCACAGGGATGTCCGTGAAGTCCATCCTGAAGTCCTCACGAAGAGGAGAGTTGTTGATGTGCATAATGACCATCTCAATTCTCATGGGAGCAGCCTTCATTGAGGTTAACACCAAAGGAATCCTGCACGCTACATTCAACCCAGAAGCAGATTTCTTCACGCAACCCCTAGTGAGTGTGTTTTTTGTTATCTACCTTAACAATTGTAGTAGTAGTAGATTATATAGCGATCTACAATTCCTATTCTACAATTATATAGCGATCTACAATTTATTATATATAGCGATCTACAATTCCTCTTCCCTAGCGCGTCATTCGCACACCACCCTCCTCTTTCCTTTCTTCCATCTCCATCTACAAATAACGCAAAATACAAACACACGCGAATACAGACATACACACGCGAATTTCTCTCCCTCTCTCTCTCTCTCTCTCGCTCTCTCTCTCTCGCTCTCTCTCTTTCCACACGACACACAGACGGATATGTAAAGCCTTCTTTTGAGATTGGAGTCATAAGAACCATTGCCACATCCACGTATGCGCGAAGAAAAGAGTCTTCATCGACGCGATGCCGACACAACATTGTCAGCCCATTTCAACCTAGTAAGACCTAAAACAATGGGGATGTCAAGCTGAGTTGTAGACAACAATATGAGACAACGTCTGAAGAGGAGAATGATTTAGTAAAAGAGTCTTCTGCGTTGTTTACAACACTTCATTCGAGGACGTGTGTCATGAATGTACGGACGGGGGTCTGCGACAGCCGCCATGGTATGTGTGTGAGCGAATGAATTATGGACGGGGGGATGCGAAAGCCGTCGTGTGTCATGTAAGGATGCAGGGGGGGTGGGTGTGCGCTGCTGACACACGTGCCGCGCGGGTCTGTTTTGCCCACCAGCGTTTGGGGGGGAGGATAGGGGTGTTCCATCATCATGCACCGGATCGTGTCTTAGGGAGCGTCTACAAAAGAAACCCGCAAGGTTTCAAGCAGGCGCCATGCTCTACAAAACATACATCTCCTCTCTCTCTTTTTTTATTATTAAAAAAAAGTGTAGCGCTTGTATCGGTTGTAGCACCTACAGCAAAAGGCTAATATATGGAACGACAAGTTGAAACTATTGCTGAGAGCCGTACAAACGATGCAAATGCTACAGGACACCGGATCGTGTCTTAGGGAGCGTCTACAAAAGAAACCCGCAAGGTTTCAAGCAGGCGCCATGCTCTACAAAACATACATCTCCTCTCTCTCTTTTTTATTATTAAAAAAAAGTGTAGCGCTTGTATCGGTTGTAGCACCTACAGCAAAAGGCTAATATATGGAACGACAAGTTGAAACTACTTCTGAGAGCCATACAAACGCTACAAACGCTACAGGCCCACACCCCTCGTCTTAGAGAGCGTCCGCACAAAAGAAGACTAAAGTGTTTAGGGCGCTCGCCGGAGGCGACAGTGTCAAACGATGGATCGATCGCGGTACGAATGCGGCGCCGGCGGATGTGTCGAGTCATCACGCACACGCACGGACACGCGCAGGCTCAAGAAGGCGTCTGCTTGACACAATTCATCATCATACCACCGTTTTCTATCGAGTCAGGTTCCAATTAGCATGGTGATTCCACTCCCTTCATAAAAACCAACAGAGATTTCAAAATAAGGTGTCTGCTTGAGACATCGCCATCTGTTAGAGACGGATCTGGAGAAGCTTGAGGGTGAGGCATGAAAAATCATACTTGACCTCTTTATAAAACTTCTAAACCATAATTTAATCTTACCGCATTTTTCTCGTCCTTATTCCGTTGCCTCCACTTCCTTGAGTTCTCCTCAAGCGCCTCCCTGACCTCCTCACTGTACCTTGATACATTCGGGTCGAACTTCATGATCTCACGCATCGCCTTCATGACCATGCCCGCCTCTTCCTGTAATTTACCCCCCAGTATCATCTTCACTCTCTCTTCCATCTCGAAGTATCGTTTCTTTGACAACGTTGAAATCCCCTTGTCTCCATTTTGGTTTGTTGGCGTGACGAACTTCGTCACCTTCCTCGACGAGTTCATTGTGTGCGATTTATCCAGTCTTTTTTGTTCAGTTGTTTGTGTTTACAATTGTAATAACGGTCACTAGCAGTTATGCTCCCTTAAAACCTTCAAAGTCGTAGAGAAGCTTTTACAAACAAATAAATAACCCAACCAACACTCAATCTCTGTCATGCCATGAGCGGTCGTCTGAAGAAGTCTTGGTCAGCCATTGGATATGATTCCGTCACTCATCATCCTGTAACACCTCCCTAGATCCGTCCCCCCATCTCAAAAACCTAAATGGATGTCGAGCAGACGCCTGCTCGAGGAAAAACTATTGGTAAGATTGAGGTATATTAATATATTACTATATAATATTTGTTTCACTTGTTTCATCAAAAAAGAAAAGTCTATATAGGAGAAGAAAATAGGAATAGTTTTGATTTTGGTGAAACTAGTGAAACAAAACAAAAACACAAACACAAACAAACAGATTGGATGTGATTCGATGACGGTGGACGTCGTCTAGAGGTGTTGGTGTCTCCTTGGTGGATTGGATTATGTGACGACCTCGTCCATCAGACAGACCAGAACAGACCATGGAGACTCACACACACAATAATAGTCAGACAGGTAGGAGCAGACACCTTATTGAAAAATCTCTGTTGGTTTTTATGAAGGGAGTGGAATCACCATGCTAATTGGAACCTGACTCAATAGAAAACGGTGGTATGATGATGAAATGTGTCAAGCAGACGCCTGCTCGAGGAAAAACTATTGGTAAGATTGATGTATATTAATATATTACTATATAATAATTGTTTCACTTGTTTCATCAAAAAAGAAAAGTCTATATAGGAGAAGAAAATAGGAATAGTTTTGATTTTGGTGAAACTAGTGAAACAAAACAAAAACACAAACACAAACAAACAGATTGGATGTGATTCGATGACGGTGGACGTCGTCTAGAGGTGTTGGTGTCTCCTTGGTGGATTGGATTATGTGACGACCTCGTCCATCAGACAGACCAGAACAGACCATGGAGACTCACACACACAATAATAGTCAGACAGGTAGGAGCAGACACCTTATTGAAAAATCTCTGTTGGTTTTTATGAAGGGAGTGGAATCACCATGCTAATTGGAACCTGACTCAATAGAAAACGGTGGTATGATGATGAAATGTGTCAAGCAGACGCCTGCTCGAGGAAAAACTATTGGTAAGATTGATGTATATTAATATATTACTATATAATATTTGTTTCACTTGTTTCATCAAAAAAGAAAAGTCTATATAGGAGAAGAAAATAGGAATAGTTTTGATTTTGGTGAAACTAGTGAAACAAAACAAATACACAAACACAAACAAACAGATAGGATGTGATTCGATGACGGTGGACGTCGTCTAGAGGTGTTGGTGTCTCCTTGGTGGATTGGATTATGTGACGACCTCGTCCATCAGACAGACCAGAACAGACCATGGAGACTCACACACACAATAATAGTCAGACAGGTAGGAGCAGACACCTTATTGAAACATCTCTGTTGGTTTTTATGAAGGGAGTGGAATCACCATGCTAATTGGAACCTGACTCAATAGAAAACGGTGGTATGATGATGAAATGTGTCAAGCAGACGCCTGCTCGAGGAAAAACTATTGGTAAGATTGATGTATATTAATATATTACTATATAATAATTGTTTCACTTGTTTCATCAAAAAAGAAAAGTCTATATAGGAGAAGAAAATAGGAATAGTTTTGATTTTGGTGAAACTAGTGAAACAAAACAAAAACACAAACACAAACAAACAGATTGGATGTGATTCGATGACGGTGGACGTCGTCTAGAGGTGTTGGTGTCTCCTTGGTGGATTGGATTATGTGACGACCTCGTCCATCAGACAGACCAGAACAGACCATGGAGACTCACACACACAATAATAGTCAGACAGGTAGGAGCAGACACCTTATTGAAAAATCTCTGTTGGTTTTTATGAAGGGAGTGGAATCACCATGCTAATTGGAACCTGACTCAATAGAAAACGGTGGTATGATGATGAAATGTGTCAAGCAGACGCCTGCTCGAGGAAAAACTATTGGTAAGATTGATGTATATTAATATATTACTATATAATATTTGTTTCACTCGTTTCATCAAAAAAGAAAAGTCTATATAGGAGAAGAAAATAGGAATAGTTTTGATTTTGGTGAAACTAGTGAAACAAAACAAATACACAAACACAAACAAACAGATAGGATGTGATTCGATGACGGTGGACGTCGTCTAGAGGTGTTGGTGTCTCCTTGGTGGATTGGATTATGTGACGACCTCGTCCATCAGACAGACCAGAACAGACCATGGAGACTCACACACACAATAATAGTCAGACAGGTAGGAGCAGACACCTTATTGAAAAATCTCTGTTGGTTTTTATGAAGGGAGTGGAATCACCATGCTAATTGGAACCTGACTCAATAGAAAACGGTGGTATGATGATGAAATGTGTCAAGCAGACGCCTGCTCGAGGAAAAACTATTGGTAAGATTGATGTATATTAATATATTACTATATAATAATTGTTTCACTTGTTTCATCAAAAAAGAAAAGTCTATATAGGAGAAGAAAATTGGAATAGTTTTGATTTTGGTGAAACTAGTGAAACAAAACAAAAACACAAACACAAACAAACAGATTGGATGTGATTCGATGACGGTGGACGTCGTCTAGAGGTGTTGGTGTCTCCTTGGTGGATTGGATTATGTGACGACCTCGTCCATCAGACAGACCAGAACAGACCATGGAGACTCACACACACAATAATAGTCAGACAGGTAGGAGCAGACACCTTATTGAAAAATCTCTGTTGGTTTTTATGAAGGGAGTGGAATCACCATGCTAATTGGAACCTGACTCAATAGAAAACGGTGGTATGATGATGAAATGTGTCAAGCAGACGCCTGCTCGAGGAAAAACTATTGGTAAGATTGATGTATATTAATATATTACTATATAATATTTGTTTCACTCGTTTCATCAAAAAAGAAAAGTCTATATAGGAGAAGAAAATAGGAATAGTTTTGATTTTGGTGAAACTAGTGAAACAAAACAAAAACACAAACACAAACAAACAGATTGGATGTGATTCGATGACGGTGGACGTCGTCTAGAGGTGTTGGTGTCTCCTTGGTGGATTGGATTATGTGACGACCTCGTCCATCAGACAGACCAGAACAGACCATGGAGACTCACACACACAATAATAGTCAGACAGGTAGGAGCAGACACCTTATTGAAAAATCTCTGTTGGTTTTTATGAAGGGAGTGGAATCACCATGCTAATTGGAACCTGACTCAATAGAAAACGGTGGTATGATGATGAAATGTGTCAAGCAGACGCCTGCTCGAGGAAAAAATATTGGTAAGATTGATGTATATTAATATATTACTATATAATATTTGTTTCACTTGTTTCATCAAAAAAGAAAAGTCTATATAGGAGAAGAAAATTGGAATAGTTTTGATTTTGGTGAAACTAGTGAAACAAAACAAAAACACAAACACAAACAAACAGATAGGATGTGATTCGATGACGGTGGACGTCGTCTAGAGATGTTGGTGTCTCCTTGGTGGATTGGATTATGTGACGACCTCGTCCATCAGACAGACCAGAACAGACCATGGAGACTCACACACACAATAATAGTCAGACAGGTAGGAGCAGACACCTTATTGAAAAATCTCTGTTGGTTTTTATGAAGGGAGTGGAATCACCATGCTAATTGGAACCTGACTCAATAGAAAACGGTGGTATGATGATGAAATGTGTCAAGCAGACGCCTGCTCGAGGAAAAACTATTGGTAAGATTGAGGTATATTAATATATTACTATATAATATTTGTTTCACTTGTTTCATCAAAAAAGAAAAGTCTATATAGGAGAAGAAAATAGGAATAGTTTTGATTTTGGTGAAACTAGTGAAACAAAACAAAAACACAAACACAAACAAACAGATTGGATGTGATTCGATGACGGTGGACGTCGTCTAGAGGTGTTGGTGTCTCCTTGGTGGATTGGATTATGTGACGACCTCGTCCATCAGACAGACCAGAACAGACCATGGAGACTCACACACACAATAATAGTCAGACAGGTAGGAGCAGACACCTTATTGAAAAATCTCTGTTGGTTTTTATGAAGGGAGTGGAATCACCATGCTAATTGGAACCTGACTCAATAGAAAACGGTGGTATGATGATGAAATGTGTCAAGCAGACGCCTGCTCGAGGAAAAACTATTGGTAAGATTGATGTATATTAATATATTACTATATAATATTTGTTTCACTTGTGGGGGATATAATATTTGTTTCACTTGTTTCACTTGTTTCATCATCCGAAAAGTTTTTGGAAAGACGTGCGTGAGCCTAACAAGGCCACTACGGCAGATATCACAATTCATGATTGGACTGATTATTTTGCAGACCTCTTTGATGTGCAAGTAGGTATTGATCCAAGTCTGGATGCTAGGGACTTTGTCCCTCAAGCTGATGGACCTCAGATAGAGGCCGCACCAACATGGTTATGTCAAGACTTTACCACCCAGGAGGTGTTTTCTGTTCTCCAATCCCTACGGAAAAACTCCTCCCCCGGGGTAGATGGTATCCCTGCAGAATGGTACAGATTTGCTTCCCATGAGGCCAACTCCCGATTTGTACAAGCTATGACTAACCTGTTTAATCTCATCTGGAAGACTTCTTACCCTAGCCAATGGGCTGCAGCTGCCTTGGTACCCGTACCCAAATCCAAAGGCAGTGTGTATGACAAGGACAACTATCGAGGTCTTGCGGTGAGCAACTCCATAGGAAAGATCTTCTCCCTTTGCATGCTACGTAGACTAGATGATTGGTCAGAAGAATTCAACCTCAGAGCCGCTGGCCAATATGGATTTAGAAGTGGTAGGGGTACTGCAGATGCATCATTCATTCTTAACCATATTGTAGATAAATATAGAGAAAAGAAAAAACCACTCTTTGTGGCTTTTGTTGATTTCAAGAAGGCTTATGATTGGGTCAACAGAGACTTGCTATGGGATTGCTTAGCAAGGCTAGGAGTCAAGGACCCCTATCTCAGTATTCTGAAGTCCATGTATAATCATGTTGTTTTCCAAGTTCGCCTACATGGGGACATTGGATCCTCCTTTCCATCCCTTGTAGGAGTTAAACAAGGAGACCCCCTATCCCCACTCCTATTCGGTCTGTTCATTGATAGAATTGAATCGTTCCTCCAATCCAAGCTCCCAAATGTAGGGGCTGAGCTTAGGGGAAAGATTCTGCAACTGTTACTTTATGCTGATGACCTAGCTATAATGGCAGAATCCCCGGCAGATATGCAAGCGATGCTTGACTGCCTGAGAGATTTCTGCGAGGCTACTAAGATGGCTGTGAATATAAAGAAAACTGAGATTGTCGTTTTCAACAAACAATTCTGTGATGAGGCCCGCATGGATCCTGATTACAGATTTGTCTATGATGGAGCACAACTTTCTACAAAGTTATCTTTTATCTACTTGGGATCCCTCTTTGTGGATGGTGACTCAAGCAATCGTGCAAAAGCTGCTTTTTCTAGGATGCTCACTAAGGCCCAAAAGGCACACCACATGCTTCGTAGGCGATGCCATACTATGGAGATATACAATATTGATATTCTCACCCACCTGTTTGATTCTCTTGTACAACCTATCCTGAATTTTGGCTGTGAGGTGTGGGCTCCTTCTATTCTGAACAACACACTTATCTCAAATGACCATGCTTGTGAGAAATGGCATAGAGGTATACTTAAACAAATGTTGGGTGTTTGCCAATCTACTACATCTAATATTATCATGGAAGAGCTGGGTAGAACCCCGTTGTGTTTTGCTTGGCTTAAACAAGCTTTGCGCTTCTGGAACAAGACC
This sequence comes from Chlamydomonas sp. ICE-L, assembly GCA_013435795.1. NCBI lineage: Eukaryota > Viridiplantae > Chlorophyta > Chlorophyceae > Chlamydomonadales > Chlamydomonadaceae > Chlamydomonas > Chlamydomonas sp. ICE-L. The sequence goes on along the minus strand of JACBWV010000610.1, from coordinate 158,931,027 downwards.
ATACATAAAGAACCTGAGGATCTCATTAGAATGGCTCTTGAGGAATCTTTTGACTCCAACACTGGCTGGGTTCATGACTTGCGTTGTGCTCTCCACAAGCTAGGATCCAGTAAAAACATCAACATTTTGGAGGCTGTCGATGTCGAAGGTATTATGTCTGAAGTTTTTGAGTCATGGAGGTTTAAGTACCCAAGTGACACCAATGCAGTTAGAGACATCCCTGATGAGAGAAGGGTTGGCTTTAAACGCCTCCGATACCAAAAATGGTTCGCAGCCAACAGCAATGATGAGAATGGCTTGATTCCCTTTACATCCGCCTTACATAAGCAGGATCAGATTCGTTCTATAGCACAGTTTAGAATGGGTTCCCATTGGCTGAACACAGAAAGAATGAGGGTGGTGGATAGAGCACACATCCCTCGCTCAATGAGACACTGTCAAATGTGTGGGTTCCAAAAAACTGAGGATGAAATGCATATGTTTGAGTGCCCTTTTTATAATGATATTCGCCTCCGCTACCAGAATCTGTTTACAGATATTTATAGGCATGTCCATGAGGATACCGACTTAACCGTATGGAATGTGGAATTCTGCGATTCCACATTCAGAACCTTTATGAATGGAAATGGCACTAAGTCTTTTTGGAGCAACCTAGCCGACTATCTTTCTACTTGTAGAAGAGCAAGACAGGAAGCCCTGGACTGCTTAGTGGCACCGTAATTTATTATCCCTTTTTTTTCTTCTTGAGACTTCTCATTTGTTAGCTTCTTACCTCCGCCACTGTAAGTGGTTGAGATCTGGGTCCTGCTCTAAGGGGTTTAATACCTACGCCACCAAAACGGTGGTTGGGAGTTTGGTTTGTTTGTCCTCGACACACCCCTGATGTAATGGGGTTTTTTGCTTTGTGGGTGCTTTTTCTTTTTGTTTAAAGCACAGAGTCTCATACACCCTCGCGGTGTCAAGTAGACTTTAACATGTAATGTAATGTAATGTAATGTAATGTAATGTAATGTAATGTAATGTAATGTAATGTAATGTAATGTAATGTAATGTAATGTAATGTAATGTAATGTAATGTAATGTAATGTAATGTAATGTAATGTAATCAAAAAAGAAAAGTCTATATAGGAGAAGAAAATAGGAATAGTTTTGATTTTGGTGAAACTAGTGAAACAAAACAAAAACACAAACACAAACAAACAGATTGGATGTGATTCGATGACGGTGGACGTCGTCTAGAGGTGTTGGTGTCTCCTTGGTGGATTGGATTATGTGACGACCTCGTCCATCAGACAGACCAGAACAGACCATGGAGACTCACACACACAATAATAGTCAGACAGGTAGGAGCAGACACCTTATTGAAAAATCTCTGTTGGTTTTTATGAAGGGAGTGGAATCACCATGCTAATTGGAACCTGACTCAATAGAAAACGGTGGTATGATGATGAAATGTGTCAAGCAGACGCCTGCTCGAGGAAAAACTATTGGTAAGATTGATGTATATTAATATATTACTATATAATATTTGTTTCACTTGTTTCATCAAAAAAGAAAAGTCTATATAGGAGAAGAAAATAGGAATAGTTTTGATTTTGGTGAAACTAGTGAAACAAAACAAAAACACAAACACAAACAAACAGATTGGATGTGATTCGATGACGGTGGACGTCGTCTAGAGGTGTTGGTGTCTCCTTGGTGGATTGGATTATGTGACGACCTCGTCCATCAGACAGACCAGAACAGACCATGGAGACTCACACACACAATAATAGTCAGACAGGTAGGAGCAGACACCTTATTGAAAAATCTCTGTTGGTTTTTATGAAGGGAGTGGAATCACCATGCTAATTGGAACCTGACTCAATAGAAAACGGTGGTATGATGATGAAATGTGTCAAGCAGACGCCTGCTCGAGGAAAAACTATTGGTAAGATTGATGTATATTAATATATTACTATATAATATTTGTTTCACTTGTTTCATCAAAAAAGAAAAGTCTATATAGGAGAAGAAAATAGGAATAGTTTTGATTTTGGTGAAACTAGTGAAACAAAACAAAAACACAAACACAAACAAACAGATTGGATGTGATTCGATGACGGTGGACGTCGTCTAGAGGTGTTGGTGTCTCCTTGGTGGATTGGATTATGTGACGACCTCGTCCATCAGACAGACCAGAACAGACCATGGAGACTCACACACACAATAATAGTCAGACAGGTAGGAGCAGACACCTTATTGAAAAATCTCTGTTGGTTTTTATGAAGGGAGTGGAATCACCATGCTAATTGGAACCTGACTCAATAGAAAACGGTGGTATGATGATGAAATGTGTCAAGCAGACGCCTGCTCGAGGAAAAACTATTGGTAAGATTGATGTATATTAATATATTACTATATAATATTTGTTTCACTTGTTTCATCAAAAAAGAAAAGTCTATATAGGAGAAGAAAATAGGAATAGTTTTGATTTTGGTGAAACTAGTGAAACAAAACAAAAACACAAACACAAACAAACAGATTGGATGTGATTCGATGACGGTGGACGTCGTCTAGAGGTGTTGGTGTCTCCTTGGTGGATTGGATTATGTGACGACCTCGTCCATCAGACAGACCAGAACAGACCATGGAGACTCACACACACAATAATAGTCAGACAGGTAGGAGCAGACACCTTATTGAAAAATCTCTGTTGGTTTTTATGAAGGGAGTGGAATCACCATGCTAATTGGAACCTGACTCAATAGAAAACGGTGGTATGATGATGAAATGTGTCAAGCAGACGCCTGCTCGAGGAAAAACTATTGGTAAGATTGATGTATATTAATATATTACTATATAATATTTGTTTCACTTGTTTCATCAAAAAAGAAAAGTCTATATAGGAGAAGAAAATAGGAATAGTTTTGATTTTGGTGAAACTAGTGAAACAAAACAAAAACACAAACACAAACAAACAGATTGGATGTGATTCGATGACGGTGGACGTCGTCTAGAGGTGTTGGTGTCTCCTTGGTGGATTGGATTATGTGACGACCTCGTCCATCAGACAGACCAGAACAGACCATGGAGACTCACACACACAATAATAGTCAGACAGGTAGGAGCAGACACCTTATTGAAAAATCTCTGTTGGTTTTTATGAAGGGAGTGGAATCACCATGCTAATTGGAACCTGACTCAATAGAAAACGGTGGTATGATGATGAAATGTGTCAAGCAGACGCCTGCTCGAGGAAAAACTATTGGTAAGATTGATGTATATTAATATATTACTATATAATATTTGTTTCACTTGTTTCATCAAAAAAGAAAAGTCTATATAGGAGAAGAAAATAGGAATAGTTTTGATTTTGGTGAAACTAGTGAAACAAAACAAAAACACAAACACAAACAAACAGATTGGATGTGATTCGATGACGGTGGACGTCGTCTAGAGGTGTTGGTGTCTCCTTGGTGGATTGGATTATGTGACGACCTCGTCCATCAGACAGACCAGAACAGACCATGGAGACTCACACACACAATAATAGTCAGACAGGTAGGAGCAGACACCTTATTGAAAAATCTCTGTTGGTTTTTATGAAGGGAGTGGAATCACCATGCTAATTGGAACCTGACTCAATAGAAAACGGTGGTATGATGATGAAATGTGTCAAGCAGACGCCTGCTCGAGGAAAAACTATTGGTAAGATTGATGTATATTAATATATTACTATATAATATTTGTTTCACTTGTTTCATCAAAAAAGAAAAGTCTATATAGGAGAAGAAAATAGGAATAGTTTTGATTTTGGTGAAACTAGTGAAACAAAACAAAAACACAAACACAAACAAACAGATTGGATGTGATTCGATGACGGTGGACGTCGTCTAGAGGTGTTGGTGTCTCCTTGGTGGATTGGATTATGTGACGACCTCGTCCATCAGACAGACCAGAACAGACCATGGAGACTCACACACACAATAATAGTCAGACAGGTAGGAGCAGACACCTTATTGAAAAATCTCTGTTGGTTTTTATGAAGGGAGTGGAATCACCATGCTAATTGGAACCTGACTCAATAGAAAACGGTGGTATGATGATGAAATGTGTCAAGCAGACGCCTGCTCGAGGAAAAACTATTGGTAAGATTGATGTATATTAATATATTACTATATAATATTTGTTTCACTTGTTTCATCAAAAAAGAAAAGTCTATATAGGAGAAGAAAATAGGAATAGTTTTGATTTTGGTGAAACTAGTGAAACAAAACAAAAACACAAACACAAACAAACAGATTGGATGTGATTCGATGACGGTGGACGTCGTCTAGAGGTGTTGGTGTCTCCTTGGTGGATTGGATTATGTGACGACCTCGTCCATCAGACAGACCAGAACAGACCATGGAGACTCACACACACAATAATAGTCAGACAGGTAGGAGCAGACACCTTATTGAAAAATCTCTGTTGGTTTTTATGAAGGGAGTGGAATCACCATGCTAATTGGAACCTGACTCAATAGAAAACGGTGGTATGATGATGAAATGTGTCAAGCAGACGCCTGCTCGAGGAAAAACTATTGGTAAGATTGATGTATATTAATATATTACTATATAATATTTGTTTCACTTGTTTCATCAAAAAAGAAAAGTCTATATAGGAGAAGAAAATAGGAATAGTTTTGATTTTGGTGAAACTAGTGAAACAAAACAAAAACACAAACACAAACAAACAGATTGGATGTGATTCGATGACGGTGGACGTCGTCTAGAGGTGTTGGTGTCTCCTTGGTGGATTGGATTATGTGACGACCTCGTCCATCAGACAGACCAGAACAGACCATGGAGACTCACACACACAATAATAGTCAGACAGGTAGGAGCAGACACCTTATTGAAAAATCTCTGTTGGTTTTTATGAAGGGAGTGGAATCACCATGCTAATTGGAACCTGACTCAATAGAAAACGGTGGTATGATGATGAAATGTGTCAAGCAGACGCCTGCTCGAGGAAAAACTATTGGTAAGATTGATGTATATTAATATATTACTATATAATATTTGTTTCACTTGTTTCATCAAAAAAGAAAAGTCTATATAGGAGAAGAAAATAGGAATAGTTTTGATTTTGGTGAAACTAGTGAAACAAAACAAAAACACAAACACAAACAAACAGATTGGATGTGATTCGATGACGGTGGACGTCGTCTAGAGGTGTTGGTGTCTCCTTGGTGGATTGGATTATGTGACGACCTCGTCCATCAGACAGACCAGAACAGACCATGGAGACTCACACACACAATAATAGTCAGACAGGTAGGAGCAGACACCTTATTGAAAAATCTCTGTTGGTTTTTATGAAGGGAGTGGAATCACCATGCTAATTGGAACCTGACTCAATAGAAAACGGTGGTATGATGATGAAATGTGTCAAGCAGACGCCTGCTCGAGGAAAAACTATTGGTAAGATTGATGTATATTAATATATTACTATATAATATTTGTTTCACTTGTTTCATCAAAAAAGAAAAGTCTATATAGGAGAAGAAAATAGGAATAGTTTTGATTTTGGTGAAACTAGTGAAACAAAACAAAAACACAAACACAAACAAACAGATTGGATGTGATTCGATGACGGTGGACGTCGTCTAGAGGTGTTGGTGTCTCCTTGGTGGATTGGATTATGTGACGACCTCGTCCATCAGACAGACCAGAACAGACCATGGAGACTCACACACACAATAATAGTCAGACAGGTAGGAGCAGACACCTTATTGAAAAATCTCTGTTGGTTTTTATGAAGGGAGTGGAATCACCATGCTAATTGGAACCTGACTCAATAGAAAACGGTGGTATGATGATGAAATGTGTCAAGCAGACGCCTGCTCGAGGAAAAACTATTGGTAAGATTGATGTATATTAATATATTACTATATAATATTTGTTTCACTTGTTTCATCAAAAAAGAAAAGTCTATATAGGAGAAGAAAATAGGAATAGTTTTGATTTTGGTGAAACTAGTGAAACAAAACAAAAACACAAACACAAACAAACAGATTGGATGTGATTCGATGACGGTGGACGTCGTCTAGAGGTGTTGGTGTCTCCTTGGTGGATTGGATTATGTGACGACCTCGTCCATCAGACAGACCAGAACAGACCATGGAGACTCACACACACAATAATAGTCAGACAGGTAGGAGCAGACACCTTATTGAAAAATCTCTGTTGGTTTTTATGAAGGGAGTGGAATCACCATGCTAATTGGAACCTGACTCAATAGAAAACGGTGGTATGATGATGAAATGTGTCAAGCAGACGCCTGCTCGAGGAAAAACTATTGGTAAGATTGATGTATATTAATATATTACTATATAATATTTGTTTCACTTGTTTCATCAAAAAAGAAAAGTCTATATAGGAGAAGAAAATAGGAATAGTTTTGATTTTGGTGAAACTAGTGAAACAAAACAAAAACACAAACACAAACAAACAGATTGGATGTGATTCGATGACGGTGGACGTCGTCTAGAGGTGTTGGTGTCTCCTTGGTGGATTGGATTATGTGACGACCTCGTCCATCAGACAGACCAGAACAGACCATGGAGACTCACACACACAATAATAGTCAGACAGGTAGGAGCAGACACCTTATTGAAAAATCTCTGTTGGTTTTTATGAAGGGAGTGGAATCACCATGCTAATTGGAACCTGACTCAATAGAAAACGGTGGTATGATGATGAAATGTGTCAAGCAGACGCCTGCTCAAGGAAAAACTATTGGTAAGATTGATGTATATTAATATATTACTATATAATATTTGTTTCACTTGTTTCATCAAAAAAGAAAAGTCTATATAGGAGAAGAAAATAGGAATAGTTTTGATTTTGGTGAAACTAGTGAAACAAAACAAAAACACAAACACAAACAAACAGATTGGATGTGATTCGATGACGGTGGACGTCGTCTAGAGGTGTTGGTGTCTCCTTGGTGGATTGGATTATGTGACGACCTCGTCCATCAGACAGACCAGAACAGACCATGGAGACTCACACACACAATAATAGTCAGACAGGTAGGAGCAGACACCTTATTGAAAAATCTCTGTTGGTTTTTATGAAGGGAGTGGAATCACCATGCTAATTGGAACCTGACTCAATAGAAAACGGTGGTATGATGATGAAATGTGTCAAGCAGACGCCTGCTCGAGGAAAAACTATTGGTAAGATTGATGTATATTAATATATTACTATATAATATTTGTTTCACTTGTTTCATCAAAAAAGAAAAGTCTATATAGGAGAAGAAAATAGGAATAGTTTTGATTTTGGTGAAACTAGTGAAACAAAACAAAAACACAAACACAAACAAACAGATTGGATGTGATTCGATGACGGTGGACGTCGTCTAGAGGTGTTGGTGTCTCCTTGGTGGATTGGATTATGTGACGACCTCGTCCATCAGACAGACCAGAACAGACCATGGAGACTCACACACACAATAATAGTCAGACAGGTAGGAGCAGACACCTTATTGAAAAATCTCTGTTGGTTTTTATGAAGGGAGTGGAATCACCATGCTAATTGGAACCTGACTCAATAGAAAACGGTGGTATGATGATGAAATGTGTCAAGCAGACGCCTGCTCGAGGAAAAACTATTGGTAAGATTGATGTATATTAATATATTACTATATAATATTTGTTTCACTTGTTTCATCAAAAAAGAAAAGTCTATATAGGAGAAGAAAATAGGAATAGTTTTGATTTTGGTGAAACTAGTGAAACAAAACAAAAACACAAACACAAACAAACAGATTGGATGTGATTCGATGACGGTGGACGTCGTCTAGAGGTGTTGGTGTCTCCTTGGTGGATTGGATTATGTGACGACCTCGTCCATCAGACAGACCAGAACAGACCATGGAGACTCACACACACAATAATAGTCAGACAGGTAGGAGCAGACACCTTATTGAAAAATCTCTGTTGGTTTTTATGAAGGGAGTGGAATCACCATGCTAATTGGAACCTGACTCAATAGAAAACGGTGGTATGATGATGAAATGTGTCAAGCAGACGCCTGCTCGAGGAAAAACTATTGGTAAGATTGATGTATATTAATATATTACTATATAATATTTGTTTCACTTGTTTCATCAAAAAAGAAAAGTCTATATAGGAGAAGAAAATAGGAATAGTTTTGATTTTGGTGAAACTAGTGAAACAAAACAAAAACACAAACACAAACAAACAGATTGGATGTGATTCGATGACGGTGGACGTCGTCTAGAGGTGTTGGTGTCTCCTTGGTGGATTGGATTATGTGACGACCTCGTCCATCAGACAGACCAGAACAGACCATGGAGACTCACACACACAATAATAGTCAGACAGGTAGGAGCAGACACCTTATTGAAAAATCTCTGTTGGTTTTTATGAAGGGAGTGGAATCACCATGCTAATTGGAACCTGACTCAATAGAAAACGGTGGTATGATGATGAAATGTGTCAAGCAGACGCCTGCTCAAGGAAAAACTATTGGTAAGATTGATGTATATTAATATATTACTATATAATATTTGTTTCACTTGTTTCATCAAAAAAGAAAAGTCTATATAGGAGAAGAAAATAGGAATAGTTTTGATTTTGGTGAAACTAGTGAAACAAAACAAAAACACAAACACAAACAAACAGATTGGATGTGATTCGATGACGGTGGACGTCGTCTAGAGGTGTTGGTGTCTCCTTGGTGGATTGGATTATGTGACGACCTCGTCCATCAGACAGACCAGAACAGACCATGGAGACTCACACACACAATAATAGTCAGACAGGTAGGAGCAGACACCTTATTGAAAAATCTCTGTTGGTTTTTATGAAGGGAGTGGAATCACCATGCTAATTGGAACCTGACTCAATAGAAAACGGTGGTATGATGATGAAATGTGTCAAGCAGACGCCTGCTCAAGGAAAAACTATTGGTAAGATTGATGTATATTAATATATTACTATATAATATTTGTTTCACTTGTTTCATCAAAAAAGAAAAGTCTATATAGGAGAAGAAAATAGGAATAGTTTTGATTTTGGTGAAACTAGTGAAACAAAACAAAAACACAAACACAAACAAACAGATTGGATGTGATTCGATGACGGTGGACGTCGTCTAGAGGTGTTGGTGTCTCCTTGGTGGATTGGATTATGTGACGACCTCGTCCATCAGACAGACCAGAACAGACCATGGAGACTCACACACACAATAATAGTCAGACAGGTAGGAGCAGACACCTTATTGAAAAATCTCTGTTGGTTTTTATGAAGGGAGTGGAATCACCATGCTAATTGGAACCTGACTCAATAGAAAACGGTGGTATGATGATGAAATGTGTCAAGCAGACGCCTGCTCGAGGAAAAACTATTGGTAAGATTGATGTATATTAATATATTACTATATAATATTTGTTTCACTTGTTTCATCAAAAAAGAAAAGTCTATATAGGAGAAGAAAATAGGAATAGTTTTGATTTTGGTGAAACTAGTGAAACAAAACAAAAACACAAACACAAACAAACAGATTGGATGTGATTCGATGACGGTGGACGTCGTCTAGAGGTGTTGGTGTCTCCTTGGTGGATTGGATTATGTGACGACCTCGTCCATCAGACAGACCAGAACAGACCATGGAGACTCACACACACAATAATAGTCAGACAGGTAGGAGCAGACACCTTATTGAAAAATCTCTGTTGGTTTTTATGAAGGGAGTGGAATCACCATGCTAATTGGAACCTGACTCAATAGAAAACGGTGGTATGATGATGAAATGTGTCAAGCAGACGCCTGCTCGAGGAAAAACTATTGGTAAGATTGATGTATATTAATATATTACTATATAATATTTGTTTCACTTGTTTCATCAAAAAAGAAAAGTCTATATAGGAGAAGAAAATAGGAATAGTTTTGATTTTGGTGAAACTAGTGAAACAAAACAAAAACACAAACACAAACAAACAGATTGGATGTGATTCGATGACGGTGGACGTCGTCTAGAGGTGTTGGTGTCTCCTTGGTGGATTGGATTATGTGACGACCTCGTCCATCAGACAGACCAGAACAGACCATGGAGACTCACACACACAATAATAGTCAGACAGGTAGGAGCAGACACCTTATTGAAAAATCTCTGTTGGTTTTTATGAAGGGAGTGGAATCACCATGCTAATTGGAACCTGACTCAATAGAAAACGGTGGTATGATGATGAAATGTGTCAAGCAGACGCCTGCTCAAGGAAAAACTATTGGTAAGATTGATGTATATTAATATATTACTATATAATATTTGTTTCACTTGTTTCATCAAAAAAGAAAAGTCTATATAGGAGAAGAAAATAGGAATAGTTTTGATTTTGGTGAAACTAGTGAAACAAAACAAAAACACAAACACAAACAAACAGATTGGATGTGATTCGATGACGGTGGACGTCGTCTAGAGGTGTTGGTGTCTCCTTGGTGGATTGGATTATGTGACGACCTCGTCCATCAGACAGACCAGAACAGACCATGGAGACTCACACACACAATAATAGTCAGACAGGTAGGAGCAGACACCTCATTGAAAAATCTCTGTTGGTTTTTATGAAGGGAGTGGAATCACCATGCTAATTGGAACCTGACTCAATAGAAAACGGTGGTATGATGATGAAATGTGTCAAGCAGACGCCTGCTCGAGGAAAAAACTATTGGTAAGATTGATGTATATTAATATATTACTATATAATATTTGTTTCACTTCTTTCATCAAAAAAGAAAAGTCTATATAGGAGAAGAAAATAGGAATAGTTTTGATTTTGGTGAAACTAGTGAAACAAAACAAAACAAAACACAAACACAAACAAACATATTGGATGTGATTCGATGACTGTGGACGTCGTCTAGAGGTGTTGGTGTCTCCTTGGTGGATTGGTGTCGTCTGTTTGTTTTATAATCGAGGGCAGCATGCGTCACAGAAGAAACCGGAGCCGGACCCAAGCAGCGCAGGCCGGCCGACTCTTTCATATTGACACAACTTCAGACACATAGACCTCATGCACAGACTCACGAACGCACGCACGGTAAATCGAAACAACGTTCATGGATGCACATACAGCTAGGGACATCATCATCGGAGGGTGCTTAAAGGACTACCTGTATGAATGCATACATCAACACAACTAAAATCAACACAACTAAAATCAACACAACGACATGGCATCCTACGAAGAGTTGCAGAAGCTCAGAGCGTGGCTGAAGAGATCTGAGGTGAGTGTGGGAAGAACAGTATTGATGCCCATGACTGATTTTAAGGCGCCTAAACACAAGCATTTAGGAAAAGCGAAGTGGGGATGGGCAGAAGCGGACGCGTACGCGAACAACAACCCAACACACAAGGCATGGGGAATGTTGTTGGATGGATTGGTTGTGATCGACGCGGACGACGCAGAGACAGTGCAGTGGTTGGAGAGGATGGAAGATGAAGATGGTGAGGTGGGTGAGGCCATGCAGAGGTGTGCCATTCAAGAGACTAGGAAGGGACGCCACTACATGTTCTTGCGCCCGACATGGGCAGACGAGGAGGGGTACTATGACGGTGCACGACAAGTCGATGATGATGCAAGGAAGGTTGATATGAAGAGCCTGTGCCGGACAGGGACCAGGGGTCTGCTTTCTGTTGCGCCCACTGAGGGGAAGGCATGGAAGGAGGGAAGGGCTCCGTGGGAGCTGGAGTCGATACCGTACATTCCAAAGGCGCTGATGGAGAGGGTGGCGGTGGCGAAGAAGAAGAATAAAAGGACGAGTAAGGGAGTGGCGGGATACTCAAAGGCAAAGGTGGAAAACACATCACCAACAACAAAGGAGGTAGAGCAGGGGAAAATGATACCGACAAGCTTCATGGAGAGCACGCATGTAGAGAAGATTCTACTGCTCCTAGGAAAAAACAGGTGGGATTCCAGAGACACATGGCGAGGAGTGGCGACGGCATTGAAGAACGAGTACGGCGAGGCGTACAAGGCGCTATGGAAAAACATGTCCAAGGTGTCGCCAAGATACGATGAGGAGGACGCAGAGAAGCTATGGGAGACAGTGGGAAGGCCCGACTATGACGGGCCGAAGATGACAATGAAGTCGGTGGTAAAGTGGGCCGGTGAGGACGACCCGCACGGGTACGCGGTGTACAGAGTGTCTTCGATCCCCAAAATAGTGAAGGATAATTGGGACAAAGGGGACCGAGGTCTTGGGCAGATAGTGCACTATCTGCTGAACGGGACCGTGAAGAAGACGGGGAAAGGCAGCACCGAATATTGCATCTTCCAGGAGGACACGTGCAGGTGGGACAAGGTGGAGGAGGGGTGGGTGAAGAACGTGGCGAGCAAGGTCTTGGAAGGGATGCTGCGGGACGTCAACTTGTGGATATCGACACAGGCCGCGCAGATGTTGTGCATCGGAGTGGTGGGGGCAGGGGAAAAGGAGGAACAAGAAGACTCCAGGAGCAAAGCGGATCTGGATGCGAAGAAGAAGAAAGTGGCCACACTGATCAATTACGTGATGTCTTACCGCGGAGTGACGAACGCGATGGCCTTCGCGGGACCACTGCTCATGGACGAGACGTTCGAGCAGCGCCTGGACAGCAATCGGCACTTGATAGGGATCAAGGGGCGGAGCGTCGTGGACCTCAGGACAGGCCAGAAGTGACAGAGGGTGGCAGAGGACATGGTGCACAACGAACTGGACGTGGCGTACGGCGGCGACCATGTCACGAACGAAGCCGACGCCACAGGCGCCGAGTGGATGCACAGGATCGTCGAGAAGATCATGGGCGGGGACGAGGCCATGGCAAGGTTCCTTCAACGTCTTTTAGGGTACGGCATCACAGGCGAAGTGAGAGAGGAGGTTTTCCCCGTATGGACGGGGAGCGGAAGGAACGGAAAGGGCCTGCTGACGCAGGCGCTACAGCAGCTGCTCGGGGCCTACTACAAGGAGATGAACTGCGCAATCATAAGCGATTCTCGATCGTGCAGTAATATTGACGCGGAGCGGGCAAAGCTCATAGGAGCGAGACTCGCGGTCTTCAACGAGCTCAAGAATGGGGAGAAGCTGAAGACGAACGAGGTCCAGCTTTTAACTGGCGGAGATGGCTTTCCGGCAAAGGCGCTTTATAAAGACCCAGTAACTGTAATGCCACGGCATCTCGCAATCCTAGTGACCAACTACATGCCAGAGATGTCCGATGTGATCGTTGCAATGATTGAGCGGCTTTTAGCCATTGAATTTCCGGTGACTTTCAGGGATCTCATCCCTGGGGAGAGAGAGACCGCGACGCTGCGGCAATGCGACAGAACCATGAAGGATAAATTGAAGTCTCCAGAGGGTTAGTCTTCTCTGTTTGCCTGGCTGGTCGAGGGCGCGATGGCGTGGTACGGGGGGGCGGAGGGCCTGAAGGCCGTGGCGCCAAAGAAGGTAACCGAATTCACCAGACAATACTTGGCGGAGCAGGACGGCGTGCAAGCGTTCCTCGCCGAGAACTGCGAGTTTGCGGAAGATTTCAGGGAGTCGAGCGTTGCCTTGTTCCACATGTATCTCGAGGAAAGCGGGGACAGTAAAGATCGAGACAAGTGGTTCCACAGGCAGATGAAGAACAAGGGGTTTGTAAAAAAGACGATTCGAATCGGAAGGGAGGGGACACAACAGGGATATATTGGATTGCGGCTACGACATGATGATGGTGAATGCATGAATAAATGAATGCAAGCAAACACACGTACGTACGAACACACGCAAAGGGATGAACACTGTCATCGTCCATCTGACTCCACATGCAAACGGCGGAAACATGTCCTCGTCTCCAAAAGACACCACGGATCCTCATTGTCTAGTCCATCTGTCTCCAGGCTCGATGATATTTGTAACCATTATTCATATCCCTTCATTCCGTATTTCAGCATTTAAGCTGATGAACCCTATGCAGTTGGATGGGCAGGCGAAGTGTCATGCGACAATACAAGAACTTGAATCAACTGCTCCCGTTCGCAGAAGAATGGACCTCTCCCCCTTCCGCAGATCATCGCTGATGGCTTTTAGGACACGCTCAACTTGGTGGGAATGCGCATTGATGTCACCAGTTTTGCAGACCCAAGCAAAGCACTCGCAATTCCACGCAATCAGATTGTACTTCTTCCGAGCAAACTCAGGTGATTCCACCATCCACTTGGCAAGGTCAACTGCGCGTTGGCGTTCGAATTTCTCGGCCTCGGAGTTGGCAGAGGCATACGGCACGATACCAAAAGTCGCTCTTGCTCCAATGAACTCGGTGTGTGAGCCGATCTGTAATCGAGCATCTCGCATCAACATGTCACCAGTCGGAGACACGAAGTGCGCAACCTGAGGATCTTGACCAGGGCCATAAGGACTTATCACAATGCCATGGTGTGCATAACCACGGCGCCACCCTCCGATCATCACGACCACATGATCACCAGGGTTCAAGAGCTTCCAAGCATCTGTGCTAAAATGCTGCACAGTTCCCTCCGGGGCTAGAGTCCAGTGTCCCTGTGACTGCCCCTCAAGAAGTTCAAGGAGCTTAGCCATTCGCCTGCAAGCACGATGCAACAAATAGCGTTGGTAGGTAGCAACTGCAAACCGAAAACTATCCGGAAACAGGCAATTTTGTGTGTGCACATCCAATCCCGCCCAACCTGTAGATGGTATCTTGCGCAGTGCCAACACGTCAAGCCTTGGTACAATGTGCATCTAATGGTGCTACGTCTGGTGGAACGTCTTAGATCGCACTGGTCTGAAAGGTGAATCAGGCTCAGGCAACTTATTGAAACTTATTGAAACCCCAAGGATAACGATCGAGTGCTACCTAAAGACCCGCTTTGTGGAATCTATTGGTTGTGGGCACTCCTAATACCTAATACATTTCGATATGGCATACGTCGAAATGATGATGATGATGATGATTGCATGTCAAACATATTTATACTCATGCAAGTGAACACTTCGTTCAAATCTGTGCACCACAAACTGAGCACACTACCTGTGCTTCCATTAGCTCTCTGCTCCAAAACAATTGCCGCAAAGAGCTCCGCATAGATACAACAATACAGTCAGAGACACAAATTGTGTGTCCCATCTGCTGCATGGCATGCAGGAGAACCGAGCCATTGCCGTCTCAAGCAGACTTATGCTTGACAACTATGTCGAGATTATGAAGGAGGAATCACGGAGTGGGGCAGTGGAATTCAGCTGCTGACTCGTGTGAAGCTTCGAGGCGCGCGAAAACACGTGTCAGAAATGGGTGAAACAAGTGAAACAAAACAAAACAAAACAAAACAAAACAAAACAAAACAAAAACAAAAACAAACAGATTGGATGTGATTCGATGACGGTGGACGCCGTCTAGAGGTGCCGGTGTCTCCTTGGTGGATTGATGTCGTCTGCTTTTTTTTATAATATAAGATGGCGACTTTCGCATCAGGCGGAACCAATCGCCAGGCGGCGCATGTGTCGAGCAAAGGATCTCTCTCGCCACGCCGGCGGCTCCTCGTCCAGACTCATCACATGCAAACGGCGGAAACATGTCCTCGTCTCCAAAAGACACCGCGACGGCAAGCGCATCCTCATCGTCTCGTCCATCTGTCTCCAGGCTCGATGATAATGATGCTTATGGATTATCTAGATTTGTTCAGAAAATAAGGATGGAAGCAAAGGAAAGGAAAGGAAGGACTAAGGCGGCTTCAAGGAACCCTCAAGGATCGTACAGAGTGCCCAGGAGACTTTCACAGATTGGAAGGAGAGAGTCTGACGATTCCTCTTTTGACAGAGGAACTGCTCGTCTTCGCAAGCGGTGGCGGCTACCTTGACAGCACTCTCATCGATCCGAGAGGTTAGCCAACCTCGAGTGTGTTATCAGACATCGGGGTTTTGGCAATCCCCATCGATGCTGTCGGGCGTGAGCCACACACTTCACTCGAGGCTCGATGAATGATGCTGCTTATGGAAAGGAGGAAGATGTCGGTCGGTCGTGTTCGAAGGAAGAGAGAGGAGAACAAAACAAAAGGAAATTATGCAGTTTCGGGGATCGTCGGGTCTTTTATCATGTCCGGCAATCGATTGTACCGCCGCCAGCACTACACAGGATTTGGGTGAGGGGGCTTATGCCACTCACTACGTTTACACTCGTTTTTAGAGGAACGGCGACCACTCTCATCTGTGTCGAGTCGAGTCGAGTCGAGTCACATGGCGACATCTCGCATCACGGCGGCACGTGTGTCGAGTCGAGTCACAGAGTCACATGGCGACATCTCGCATCACGGCGGCACCTGTCGTGTCGAGTCACAGAGCGACCTCTCGCATCAGGCGGCACCTGTGTCGAGTCACAGAGCGACCTCTCGCATCACGGCCGCACCTGTGTCGAGTCGAGTCACAGAGCGACCTCTCGCATCATGGCGGCACCTGTCGAGTCGAGTCACATCACACGGCGACCTCTCGCATCACGGCGGCACTTGTGTCGAGTCACAGAGTCACACGGCGACATCTCGCATCAGGCGGCACCTGTGTCGAGTCACAGAGCAACCGACCTCTCGCATCAGGCGGCACCTGTCAAGTCGAGACCACTCTCATCAGGTGGCGGCACCTGACCATAACGCTGGCGGCGGGGCACTTGTTGCATGTGAGCTGTTTCCGGCATGATCAGTCTGTAATCCACGATCTCAATCTGAGTCCCACTACAACTGTCGGGTCATATCCATATGTCGAGACCCCTTCCTTTCCCAACAAAGTGATAAATTTTTTGTCAAAGTGATATGGCAGCGGAACACAATGCTTATGCATGTACTGCAAAAAAGCAATCTTTAAAATTTTGTAATCCATGTAGGCGCCTGACTTCTTCTCACATTTCTCGAAAAAGGCAGCAATTATGTCGTTTAGTTGTTTTGTTGTCTCCATAATGTGTAGTTACACACAGACCGGTCAATAATGTTACAGCTCAAAGCTTTATACAGTTGTTCAATTTGGCCTGAATTTATTTTTTCTCATTGCACCGCATGGGGTGTCTCGCGTGGTGTGATACCGACGCGTATCTAATATCAATCTGATGTAGATCTAGAACAAATCTAATACGGATCTATCCGAAACTGTCTGTACGTGGTTGGTGCTAAGGAAGATCGTCTTTTCAGAACCAACAGATGAGGATTGATGTCATCATTTAATTATGTGAGATTGATGTAATAATGTAGTTTTATGTGAGATTGATGTAATAATGTAATAATGTAGTTTTAATTCAACGATTGACGGAAACACGGTAAAGTGGTCGAAAATGTCTAGAGCAAAGCCGCGTCAAAAGCCGCGGAAACGAAAATTTGCGAGGGGTTTTCAAAGGATACAGGCTGGGTGGATTCTCGTCCCTCATCGTCTCGTATCTTAGTCCTCGAATTAAGTGTAAATAACCATTCTTCAGTGTAAACAACCATCAGCACAGCACACTTCACAAACAAATGAGTTCCTTTGACGAAATCAATGAAGATGTCGCACGAATGAGTGAAGATGTCAAACGAATCAATGAAGATGTCAGACGAATCAATGAAGATGTCAGACGAATCAATGAAGATGTCAAACGAATGAGTTCCTTTGACGAAATCAATGAAGATGTCGCCTCTCGTTTGCGGAAAGTGGAGATGCGTCACACCCCGGTGTGTCACAAGGATCCACCTAAGACATTATAAAAGTTTGGAATACGCATTATCACGCATTTGCACTGTAACGCTTGAGCTTCTTTCTAACTGGAACGCTTGGGCGTTTCCGATGTGTTGTCTTCAAGCAGAATTCTGCTCGACAACTATGTCGGGAGTATGAAAGAGGAATCGCGGGACACACGGCGGCACCTGTCGAGTCGAGTCACATCACATGGCGACCTCTCGCATCAGGCGGCACCTGTCAAGTCATCATACACGTACACACGCAAACGGCGGAAAACTGTCGCATCCACACCGTCCGTTCGTCCATTCATTCTCACACGGGCCACGGCGGCTTTCGAAGAGTAGTGTCCGTACATTCATTCTCACACACACGCCACGGCAGCTTTCGCAGCCTCGTCCATTCAGTCTCACGACCGCATGTGCTTTATCTGTGTGTGTGTGCGTGCGTGCGTGCGTGCAGCAATGGATAACAGAGCTCAATCCAATACAGGCCACATCTTCTCACGCATGTCATTCATGACATCCGTAATGCAGAAAGAGTAAACAGCACCCGTGTTGCAGCGTCGCTTGGAGACGCCCCTCAAGCCAAGCTTGGACATCTTGAGACCAAGCTTGATCAAGGTGGTTCATGTTTAGGAGAACCAACGCTTGAGCTTATCACTGCAACGCTTGAGCTTATCACTGGAACACTTTGTCGGGATTGTGAAGGGGAAACTGCGGGCCCCATGGACACTGTCAGATTTCGTGCAGCGTAGCATCGACTTTGTCGAGCTCACCTTGATTCGGACGTGCCTTCCACCTGCGACTGTTGACAAGTGGATTGATGTGTAAAGCGTCTCGTGTGAAAAACGGGGCTGTTCACTGTTTTTTGGAGATCGATGACTGATTGTGTGATTATATCTCGCTGGTACTGTGTGAAATACGTAGCATCAATTGAACTTTTGATATTATGTAAGGCCAATATACTGTCCCGTAAGCTTTCTGTCCACGCATCAACACACATTTGCATTATTTCTGGCGTTGTCATATGGATGTTTACAACAGTTTTTTGCTTATGATCAGAGACCATTATTAACGCCAATTTTCTAACGGCGATGTCGTACATTTATTTCCATCTGATATATGTTTCATTTTACTGTTCCGCCGACTGTAGTCATTACTATTACGATAGCTTTGCTTCTATCCATCTTATGAATTCAGTGTTGCCATTTTGAGTCGCAATTCTGCAAGGAGCGTTGTCCATAATGTCGATATGAGCTCCTGCTTTCCACAACAATTCCGCAATCTTAACGTCTCCATCCTCAGCTGCTGATATCAGCGGTGCTCCACACCGTTCGTTGGGATCGCTACCAGCTATCAGCAACAATTGTACAACATGGATCTGTTTACATTGCACAGCATAGGTCAGTGGAGAGTCTTCTTTACTAATAATACCAACACCTTGTAACAAGAGTCTTCTCAAAGCCTTGATATCACCTTGTTCAATGCATTGCAACACTGTGTGTGACATTATACCAGATTGGGACATTATACCAGATTGCGACATTGTACCAGATTGCGACATTATACCATAGCCATTATAATTCTGCCGTAATTATAGACGCGAATGGGTGTTGCATGAGATTGCACTCAAGCGTCAGCACCCGTCTTGTCCACATAGAGCTACCAAGGTTGGCGGATCCTCCCACAAAAGGTGACGGGTTCATGGGGATTTGGCCTGAATTCGGGGTTTCTCATCTCACCGCATCGTGTGTCGCGCACGGTGTGATACCGACGCGTATCTAACACAAATCCGATGTACATCTAACACAAATCTAATTCGGATCTATCCTAAAACTGTCTGTACGGGGGCGAATTCTGGTTTGTTTGGTGCATTGAATGAGTCGCAGTTCGACAGAGAGAGATTCGAGTTTTGTATGGCTGCAATCTGTATGGATTTTGCATGAATAAATGAACGCCTCAATTAATGTATCTTCCATGGTGACCTGTACAAATGAAGAAAGTAGCTATGTTTTGGTTGCGCAAGTTGTACATAGAGAAATATGTGTGATTCAAGATTAACAGGTATAAATAAGTGTAACCCCCACAGATGCAGAGACAAAAGCGTGCCTTGCTGGTCAGCCCCAGTTACGCCACGCCTGGGTTAGATATCAGGACTCGATACGTGATGGAGAAAGCAGGAGTGCTCCCCAGTGACCTGGGCAAGTATAGCACTGAGGGTTTTGCGCGCAACGCAGCAGTGCTACGCCGACAGTTAGGGCCGGGTTTCAGTTTTGAAACACTGGAGGGCGAGGTGTTGTCCAGCGCTGTATTGGACCACCTGAAGTGGTTGTTGTCCCACGACACAGAGGTGGCTGTGTTGTTGTTCTGCGGCCATGGCATGTGGCAGGGGTCGCCGCAGCACGGTAGTCTCGTGTGTTCATTCAAGCAGCTGGTCACAGCTGATGCAATTGAGTGCGTGGCGGCGAAGTTCAAAGGCACATTTGTGAGGTTGCTGAACATGTGCGAGGCCGAGGGGGAGTCTATGTGGCAGGATGGGCAAGGTACCAGGGACGCAGTAAGGCTGCGAGGTGCTCAGATGCAAGGGGGGGCAGGCGCGCCAAGCACCTACTACGGCATGACAGTGGCAGCCACGCAGCAGTTTGGCAAGACCACTGGTAACAGCCGGGGCAGCAAGACCACTGGTAACAGCCGGGGCAGCAAGTTCGGTGTCGCACTGGGGCGCATGTTTGATCAGGAGGTGCTGGTGACGTACGATGGGTTCGAGACGGCATTGGACAAGTATTGTAGTGGGGCGCAAGTACGGATGACGCACGCTTTCCGGGGTGTGTTCGGGACGCCCGCTCTCCCGGTGGGTTCTTGTTGCATCACTAATGATGATGCGGGTTCTGAGTCTGAGTCTGAGGTGGAGTTCTGAGTCTGAGGTGGAGATTGTGTGGGGAACGTTTTGACACCATCTGTGCTACTGCCAAAATAAAACGGGGGGCTAATGTTTTCATTTCGGCAGTGAAACACCTAGAGTTTTTTGAGATTTAGTGTACTGTATGTGCTGCCATCTTGACGCACACACATGTGTACATGGACATGCATGGCTTCATGATTGCTCAAGTCAAGGGAACGCGCACCTTCACAGACAATGGGAATACATTATGTGTTTCGACATCAGAGGCAACGGGGGTTAAATCCATAGTTGAGCAACTGTATCTGATACAGTCGGAGACGCAATTTGCTAGCATGTTCTACGGCAAGTAGTGTGGCGTAACACATATCGTTCGGCTATCATCAGGCAAGCATGTACAAACCTTAGCCTCTCGATGCGACGCTCATATGCCGCTCTTGCAGCCGGGTGTTGTGCAAGCAAAGCATCTAGTTCAGCGTCGCCATCCATGACCTGCAATAAAGAACATGAATGGATACTTTTTATACCCCCATGCAGTCAAAGCCATCAAAAAATCCGCTATCGAGCCTCCGGCATTCTTCAGTATTTATTTTTTGTTGAAATAATTGTTGTTCCCGAGATGGAGAGTCTTTTCAGAGGTGTTCATGTGAACACGTTTAAAATAGGGATTGATGTGCCCACATCTCTTCGTGACTGGATTCTGGAATCGTAACCACCGCGCATGTACCTGAGCAGTGTCGCCTCTGCATCCACGCACGCTTGTGCATCTCGAACATGGATGGCAAAACGCACACTATAACGTCTGTCGCCGCCTCATACCGTTTATTGGGAGGTTTCATTTTACTGTTCCACTGACCTCAGGGTTGCATGCATTTCTGTATTTCGCAGGGGGGCGTGACCAAGCGTAGACATGCCCACGAAGCAGGCATTTGCCGGCGGCATTCTGGTGCGTTTCGGGACGGGTGATCAACCCTCTTACAGGTCCGTGGTTCACTACAAATATTTTTTGAGGATCCCCCAACGTCGCCAAAAAGCAACGACCTGCAAGTTCGATTATAAAGGGTGTCCCACTTTAATTAGAGAACAACTGTAATATGGAATGATGCAAGAAATAAAACAGAACATGCTGACTCTTGCATATTTTTTGCAGGGGGCTGGAGACTTGTTTGAGCCGGTGGCCGGGCTAAATGACCCCGGTGTCATGCGTTCCTTTCACAATGCGCTCCGCCATATCCGGGCTCACTTAATGGCTGCAGCTGCTGCTGCTCTGCCGGGCGGCAGCCAGGACGATCTGTGCTACAACTTTCATACCGGCACAGCGTTGCTTGTAGCATTGCTGGATGGAATTGCAGTGTACGTTGAGAAGAAGATGCAGGAACCTCCTGCTGACGGCGATGTGTATTGGGATTGGGACAGGACATTCCTGGATCCCATGTTTGCCGAGCTGCGGGCTATCAAGGAGCGCACAACCGATTACATTATCAAAGGGGGCGTGACGGCAAACACTCTCCGCAATTTTGCCAAACACTACATTCCATGGCTGAGACTGTCTGACAACACGTATGGACACTGGGACATCAGCTTCCCGGTGAATGCCACCACGAGAACCGGCCCCGTCCTGAGGGGTTTGCTTTTCCCTTTGTTCAATGACGCATGTGACGCCTGTGATGCGCTTGGCCGGATGCTCAACCAGGCGCCAGAAGCTATTGAGAGGCTATAGTGTGTTCTGATGGGATATGGCGGAGCTGACTCACATACACCATTCACTGTAACACTTCGGCTTCTCACTGTAACGCTTGGGATTCTCACTGTACACACCACCACCCAATGACAACAGAAAGTCGGCGGAACAGTAAAATGAAACATCCCAATAAACGGTATAAGGCGTCGACAGACGTTATAGTGTACGGGTGGATGGTCCTACAAAATGGCCCGTCCAGCAAAGAAACCTCCTTTCATGACGCATTGCACATCAACAAAGACCCCGTGTTCTTTTGGGCCACGGTACCGGGGAAGAGGCGATCGCTTAAGTGCGGCTGGTCCTTCAATGGACACTCTCGAAAGTACCGACAAAAGAACGATACGGAGTCTGCAGGATGGAGAGCCGTGATCTAAAAAGAACCACGATATTCTCGTTAACATCCTGCAATTTGTTGATTCAAAATCGTATTGGTGTTCCACTGCCCCGTGGGTTGCTACACCATTAGGTTACACCGTAAGGTGTGACTTACACAAAGCGGTTCCATTTTAGTATTCCGTTGACTGTAGTCCTTCTCCACGATTGTTTACCTCGTAATCGGCAACTATCTCAGCCATGCTCATGCTGGAGGACGAGCCCATGTTCCTGCGCATGGCAAGCATCCCAAGATGACGACAGTATGCCAACCTGATAGATGACTTCATCTCCAAAATGTCCAACTTGATGTCAGACACTGCATGCTCAAGTTTATAGAGCTGCTGCATCATGGACGTGGCCCATGCAGGGGGGGGGGCTCCTGGTCGTCGGTTGCCATGTCCTGCTTGGAATCTACACGACAAAGGGTTTGCCCGTTTGGCCGGACGGAGTGTAGGTTTTGCGAGGCAGTTTTCATGACATCACCCATTCTGTATGTAAACCAACACGATGCAGCTTTATGCATCCTCATGCCCCTCAGCATGTCCTCGAGTCGGTCGCTTACCAATATCGGGGGACTCACCTTCGGCCAGATTGGTGCGCGCTGGTCCTCGAATTCGTCGTGAATGTGAATGAATGTCTGCGCAGCAAAGAAACCTCACATGACGCATTGCACATCAACAAAGACCCCGTGTTCTTTTGGGCCACGGTACTGCGGCTGGTCCTTCAATGGACACTCTCGAAAGTACGTAAAATAACCTCGCATCAGGCGGCACCTGTGTCGGCACATGTGCCGCTATGGCCCTCCCAATCAAAAAATAACGAAAGTAACAAAATTCAGGGAAACCTATCATTATACATCACGGTTGTTCTCATCCTCAAGCAACCAACCTCAAAACTGCTTGTCAATGGATGAGAACCACCGTACCACATTAAACAAGTGGCGGAGCCCCTTTCACCTATAATGGGCGTTCCTGCCTCCCGGCCGATTTTGACTGGCTGCAAAACATGGTATGGAGTGGAATTGTGATTCCTTGGTGCTGATGTCTCAAGCTAGCGAGTCGTTCAGGAGGCTCTAAATCCTGATTAGAAATTTAAAAAAATCGGCCGGGAGGCAGGAACGCCCATTCTATTCCCCACAGCGGAGCGACCGGGGGCGACCGGAGGGGAGCCCCCACAAAGGAGTCCGCGAGGAACCGAGCGGGTGGGCGACCGGAGGGGAGCCCACAGGTCACATCAACCAGCAGACACACTACTGATTTACGGAACTGAAATCACACACACACGCGACGCCGCGGATGATAGATGCAGGCAGGGAGGGAGCAAGTTGGTGGGGTGGTTGGTTGGTTGTCTGTGCAAGAGGGGAGGAGGGAGCAAGACGCCGACGACGTCAGGAGAACAAGAGACACGCACGCACGCACGCATGGAACACACACGCACGCAAACGGAGGAGGGGGATTCACAGGGGGACCATGGGGTACAGTACAGTACAGTACAGTACATACAGGCAGGACCATTTTTTCTCGTCACTAAGAAATTAGTATCAAAAAAAAGAGGGTTTAGTATCTAACTGAGTATCTAAATAACTGAGTATCTATATAACTAAAGCTGCGTCTGGAAGACGAGGGACATGGAGCGAAGCTCAATTGCAAGCTCGTCGAGCGTAGCTCGCTTCTTGGCGAGGTACGCCTCACGCTTTGCGGGAGTCTGTTTCATGCACGCGAGGTGCGAGCACGTGCCAGTGGTGAAGGGGGGTCCACCATCGGGGTTGCTAACGATAACTTGACGGCGGCTGCAAGGGTTGCCTTGAGTGGTGACAGCAGTGCAGCCCAGGGTGGGGGAATACCCCACGATGGTAAATGCACCTATATTGGCACCAACATGCAGCTCGTTCTTTAGAACGGACCCGCGACCAACACGACCGGAGGCCAAGGAGGAGGACAGGGAGTACGTTGAGAACGAGCCAGAAGGAGAAGCAGAAGCAGCAGGAGTAGCAGCAGCAGTAGCAGCAGCAGGAGCAGAAGCAGCAGAAGCAGCAGGAACAGCAGCAGGAACAGCAGAAGCAGAGCGTGAAGCATTGGCGCGGGGGCGCTTGTTCCCTCCGCTTCCCTCATCAGACATGCAAACGTCGTCCTCTTGGAGGGAGACGGAGGCACTGGAGAGGGCAAGCACGGAGGAAGTCGCAGAATTATCAGCGACGGCATCAGCACTGTAGAGGGCAAGCACGGAGGAAGTCGCAGAATTATCAGCGAGGGCAGCAGCGACGGCATCCGCAGCAGCGACGGCAACAGGGAGAAGCATGGCCTGTAAGGGCTCCTTCTCCCCTTTGGGGGAATCTTCGAGAAACTTTTTGTGAGCCATCTTCATTGCGCCGACAGAGTCGGCGAGGCAATCAGGAACGCTGGTCAGGGATATGACTGCGTTGCAGATGCTCTTCAACTGAGCGACGGTGGCGCTTTTGGATAGCTTAGTTCGATCCTTCTTCTGAACGACGTCGAAGATATTGGTGGTATCGACAAGCGTAGTGATTTGGGCAGCAGACATGTAAGACATGACGACGGGAAAGAGATATTGGGTGGTTTATCAAAGGTTGTTGTTGTTGTTGTTGTTGGTGGTGGTGGTTTTTAAAGGAGGAAAATGTGCGTCAATTTTTTTTTAGCATGGAATGCAACGGATGACGAAATTCAACAACACAGGTACGTACACTGAGTATCAGACACTGTTTGTTCTTTTGGGCCACGGTACCGGGGAAGAGGCGATCGCTTAAGTGCGGCTGGCTGGTCCTCTCGAAAGTACCGACAAAAGAACGATACGGAGTCTGCAGGATGGAGGAGCCGTGATCTAAAAAAGAACCACGATTCTCGTTAACACACAAGAGACAGAACGCATGAACGCACACGCAAAACGGAGGTCCATCATGCATGCAGGGGATAACATAAAAGAAGAAGAGGAGAATACATGGAAACGGAAAACAAAAAAAACAAAAAAAACAAGATGAAAACTACAAAGACATTGACCGTATCTTTACCTATTGGGTTTCACATGGGACTCGAAGAATGGATAGATTCGCAAACACAACACAGGGACGAGGCAATATACGCACTGCTCGCACACGGGCTACACGCAGTGCGGACGATACCAACAACATTATTAAAAACAAAAAAGGATTATGAGGGTCGTCGTTCAGGCAGATCGTCGGATACTGATGATGATCCAAATGACATAAGTGAGGCGGCGCACATCCAGGCGAGCGCATACAGAGGAACACGGTATGCAGCCTTCTTTGATAAGGATATCGGATCGATGAGAGTGGTGTCAAGGTAGCCGACACATACAGCTAGGGACATTTGATATTGGGACACCTTCTATTTTGGGGATTCTGAAAAGTTGACCAATTCAAGATTTGTAACCGATCTTGTCAAGACCGACCGACCGATCTTGTCAAGACCGACAGAACCGACCACTATCATCACGACGGAACCTGTGTCGAGTCACAGAGCGACCTCGCGCATCATGGCGGCACCTGTCGAGTCGAGTCACATCACACGGTGACCTCTCGCATCACGGCGGCACCTGTGTCAATACCTCGATACTGTAAGATATCACTCACAGATGACGGAAAACCCGGTAAAGTAATCGCAAATGGTGATGTCAAGCAGAGGTCTGCTAGACAATAGATCTCGAATATCGATAGGGGAATCGCAAAGGATACAGGCTGGTGTAATCGCAAAGGATACAGGCTGGTGTAATCGCAAAGGATACAGGCTGGTGTAATCGCAAAGGATACAGGCTGGTGTAATCGCAAAGGATACAGGCTGGTGTAATCGCAAAGGATACAGGCTGGTGTAAAGAATCGATTGTTTACACTCGTGGTTCGAGGGTGCGCGGAAACACGTGTCGTCTCAAGCAGACTGTTATTGTCGGATTTGCGGAAACCACCAGCTTAGTGTGGCCCATCTATTTTGATGGTGACGTGCTCAAATGCACTCTCAAATTTACTATTAAAGTATGGAAGATCACATTGTGGAGGCGGGTCAAGTAATTGGATGGTGTACACGGGTTGCGTACCAAAATCTGCGTGAGGGCCTGCAATGACTTGTAAGCTCGCCCCACAGAGTGGTATGTGTTGTTGCGCAACTCGATAACATGAACCTAGCTTTATAGCTGCTACAAGTACAGAGGAGACGATTTGTAATGATGCTGTAGCAAACATAATATTCAATAGCAGCCGAAAATATTTGCATGTGTGGAACGCAGGGCATACAGAAAATCCGTTCATAACATGCAAGGAACTGGATTTTACCCTCTGCGACAAGTGTCACCAATGTAAAAACCCGCCTCATCGATGCTTAACAAATCCGATGTCGGAACAGCTAAATACTCCTTACAAAAACGGTATACAGAAGATTTGTGGTCATTCTTGTGCCGAACTGTTTTGTATGCGCGATTGCGGGTGTAACCAAGTTTGCGTGTGTAGCGTCCACAAGTTTTTGGATACATCTTGACAGAGGACAGAGATACCTTGAGGGGACAACAAATTCCATTTGGAAGTGTACTGGTTGACATAAGTGAGGCGGCGCACATCCAGGCGAGCGCCGACAGCGGACCACGGTCTGCAGCCTTTGTATCTGTAGACAAGCTACGTAGCATAGATAGAGACGGTATCAAGCAGACTCCTGCTCGACAACTCTATGGGGATTATTAGGAAGGGGGGGGTCGCGGGGAACAGCGGAGCGGGGCAGAGGGATTCAGTTGCAGATTTTATTCAACAAGCGGCGGAGCCCCTTTCACCTCTTCCCCCCAACGGAGCGACCGGGGGCGACCGGAGGGGAGCCCCCACAAAGGAGTCCGCAAGGAACCGAGCGGGTGGGCGACCGGAGGGGAGCCCACAGTGTAACATCAACCAGCAGACACACTACTGGGTGCACAAGCAAACACACGCACGTGAAGAAGAGTGATAGGCGAACGGAGGAAACATGTCGCATACTCACACACGCGTCGCGGCGGCTGCTGTCGAGATGATGCCCACCAACCACTCTCACTCATTCTCACGCACGCACTCTATCACGACACAAACGGCGGCTTTCGCATCCTCCTCGGTGTCCATCCTGAGTAGAACGACTGATGTTCGTAAACACAGAAGTTTTTAACACACCCAAGTCAGCGACCATTATTAACGCCAATTTTCTAACGGCGATGTCGTACATTTATTTCCATCTGATATATGTTTCATTTTACTGTTCCGCCGACTGTAGGGGAATCGCGGGCCCCACGGAATTTAGTTGCAGAAACCTGTCAAGTCATCATACACGTACACACGCAAACGGCGGAAAACTGTCGCATCCACACCGTCCGTCCGTCCGTCCGTCCGTCCATTCATGACACACGGATGCGGTGGCGGATTCTCGCCACTCATCGTCTCGTCTTGTCGTCCACACGTCCTCGAATGAAGTATTTGTTTCATTTTGTTTGTCCACCTCGAAAACAACACCTGATACTGATTTGGGGACACAGACGGTTGAACGGTTTACCAAAGAGGCGACTCGGAATATTTTCGAGAACCTCTTCAACTTGCTGCACCCCCCTACGTTGCCCAAAAGCAACGATCTGATTACAGATTCCTTTGTATTCGAGTAAAAATATGTGCATTGAAAGTACAAAACCCTATATAAAATGATCCGATTGTCTGAAATCTATGCGAAATCACAGTCGACATCAAACATCTTATATAGCGATATTGCACCCATTAAAGGAGTGCGATCGCGACCAGGTGTTAAAGAGTCTCGAGCTTCGGATCTCTTGTCGGTAAAACTATCGTGGCCATTGCGGGCGGTCAATATCACACGCTTGCCCTGGACTCTACGGGACGCGTGCACGCATGGGGAAGAAACAACGCACCTCGACTGGGAAACAATACTACCACTGATTCAGTTGTCCCGATCGATGTATCGAGCTTCGGATCTCTTGTCGGTAAAACGATCGTGGCCATTGCGGGTGGCGGCCAACACACACTTGCCCTGGACTCGACGGGACGCGTGCACGCATGGGGACACAACGGTAACGGTCGGCTCGGAAATAATAGTACCACTGATTCATTAGTTCCGATCGATGTCTCGAGCTTCGGATCTCTTGTCGGTAAAACGATCGTGGCCATTGCGGGCGGCGCCCATCACACGCTTGCCCTTGACTCGACGGGACGCGTGCACGCATGGGGATACAACAGCCAAGGCCAGCTCGGAAACAATACTACCACTCAATCAAATGTCCCGATCGATGTATCGAGCTTCGGATCTCTTGTCGGTAAAACGATCGTGGCCATTTCGGTCGGCATCTATCACACGCGTGCCCTGGACTCGACAAGACGCGTGCACGCATGGGGATACAACAGCCAAGGCCAGCTCGGAAATAATATTACCACTCAATCAAATGTCCCGATCGATGTATCGAGTTTCGGATCTCTTGTCGGTAAAACGATCGTGGCCATTGGGGGTGGCGGCCAACACACACTTGCCCTGGACTCGACGGGACGCGTGCACGCATGGGGATACAACAGCCAAGGCCAGCTCGGAAACAATACTACCACTCAATCAAATGTCCCGATCGATGTATCGAGCTTCGGATCTCTTGTCGGTAAAACGATCGTGGCCATTTCGGTCGGCATCTATCACACGCGTGCCCTGGACTCGACAAGACGCGTGCACGCATGGGGATACAACAGCCAAGGCCAGCTCGGAAATAATACTACCACTCAATCAAATGTCCCGATCGATGTATCGAGTTTCGGATCTCTTGTCGGTAAAACGATCGTGGCCATTGGGGGTGGGGGCCAACACACACTTGCCCTGGACTCGACGGGACGCGTGCACGCATGGGGATTGAACAACCTAGGCCAGCTAGGAAATAATACTACCACTCAATCAAATGTTCCCCCCTTAATCGACAAGACCGCGCGTGACTACCATCCTCGTGTCTTATCGACCGGTCTTGGTTCTCACAAATTGCTAACGAATATCGGCGTTACCTCCAGTTCCTCCCTCATGGCGGTAGGCACGAATGCTTCCCGTCAGATCGGCGATAATACGGCGATCGATAGGTACATTCCCGTCGATGTTGGTGTTGGAAGTTTTGGAAGTGTCATCAACAGTTCAGCAGAGAGTGTTACGCACAGCGCGATCGTTTTACAAAGCGGTGAAGTCTGGTGCTGGGGTAATAATACATATGGTCAATGCGGAACGAATACAGCTGGTGCTGTAGTGAGCGTTCCCACTAAAGTCGTTAGTATCACGAATGCAGTCGAAGTCGCATGTGGAAACGGGTTCACATTCGTACGCAATGCTGACGATACGGTCATGGCATTCGGTAACAATGCGAGTGGACAATTAGGTGTTGGAATGAGTATTGTTGCAACATCCACATTCACACCTACCCTTATAAGTGGATTGGTAAGTATCAAACAGATTGCGGCAGGTACATCTCATGCTGCTTCCATCGATGGCTCAGGTACTTTGCGTGTCTGGGGTTCGGGTATACTAGGCAAATTGGGATTGGGTGATACTTCTAATAAAGATGTACCCACAATCGTGGATGTGTCCTTATTGGACTTTGCCAAAGCGACACATGTCGCTCTTGGAGGTGATCATACAGTCGTTGTATGTAGCGAATCTGGAAAAGTTTACACAGCAGGTCTGAACGATGTCGGACAATTGGGTCGATCTACTGGATTCGGGAGTGGTGTGGGTATCAATGCATTTGGTGCAGTGACAGATTTGCCTACACCTGCAACGCCTTTGCGTGCAGCTTGTGGTTTGAAACATACTGCATTGCATGTGTCGAGCGATCGTATCGTTACTTTTGGCGATCGTGGTAATGGACAAACGATCGTTTCGAGTGGCGCTGCATGGATGCCGCAATTAGTGGAAGTTATCGGGGATGGCGAGGCGGCATACGATGTGCGTGCACTCGTGGCGGGGGGAAC
The DNA here is from genome assembly GCA_013435795.1 of Chlamydomonas sp. ICE-L. Lineage (NCBI taxonomy): Eukaryota > Viridiplantae > Chlorophyta > Chlorophyceae > Chlamydomonadales > Chlamydomonadaceae > Chlamydomonas > Chlamydomonas sp. ICE-L. The sequence goes on along the minus strand of JACBWV010000610.1, from coordinate 158,900,319 downwards.
GTCTACACACGTGGAAATGCCGCCTATGTCGGAAGATGTGAATGGGTACGGGAGTGTGCCGCAACGCATCTTGTCTTTGGCAATACAGAAAACATGGGGAAGGAGGAGTGCCTTGCCAACGAATTCGAAAATAGGTGATTTATCCATTATGATATCACCGACAGGTAGCATTATCACATGTGGTACCAACAATTTTGGCCAACTAGGAAATAACACGACATCCACGGTTGCGACGACATCATTACAAACCATATCGAGTAATGGATCTCTAAATGGTAAAACGATCGTGGCCATTTCGGGCGGCAGCAATCACACGCTTGCCCTTGACTCTACGGGACGAGTGCACGCATGGGGAAGCAACGGTAACGGTCAGCTCGGAAATAATACTACCACTCAATCAAATGTTCCGATCGATGTCTCGAGCTTCGGATCTCTTGTCGGTAAAACGATCGTGGCCATTGCGGGCGGCGCCCATCACACGCTTGCCCTTGACTCGACGGGACGCGTGCACGCATGGGGAAGCAACGGTAACGGCAGGCTCGGAAATAATACCACCACTCAATCAAATGTTCCGATCGATGTATCGAGTTTCGGATCTCTTGTCGGTAAAACGATCGTGGCCATTGCGTGCGGCGGCAGTCACACGCTTGCCCTGGACTCGACGGGACGCGTGCACGCATGGGGATACAACCTTAACGGTCAGCTCGGAAATGGTACTGTCGCTCAATCAAATATCCCGATCGATGTCTCGAGTTTCGGATCTCTTGTCGGTAAAACGATCGTGACCATTTCGGGCGGCTACTATCACACGCTTGCCCTTGACTCGACCGGACGCGTGCACGCATGGGGAAGAAACAACGCACCTCGACTGGGAAATAATACTACCACTGATTCATCAGTCCCGATCGATGTATCGAGCTTCGGATCTCTTGTCGGTAAAACGATCGTGGCCATTGCAGGCGGCGGCCAACACACACTTGCCCTGGACTCGACGGGACGCGTGCACGCATGGGGAGCCAACAACACCGGCCAGCTCGGAAATAATAGTAACACTGATTCATTAGTTCCGATCGATGTCTCGAGCTTCGGATCTCTTGTCGGTAAAACGATCGTGGCCATTGCGTGCGGCGGCTATCACACGCTTGCCCTGGACTCTACGGGACGCGTGCACGCATGGGGATGGAACACTACCAGCTAGGAAATGATACTATCACTCAATCAAATGTCCCTGTTTTAGCGTTCACAACCGTTACAGAGACGGTCTCAAACTTGTTCGTGAATATCACAGGCCAACATCGTTGCTTCGTGGACGCGCTCGCTCCAGCACGTCTACGCGATCACGAAGGACTTGTTGTCGTCACCGACAAAAACGCATACGCATCCGGTCTGTTAAGAGGACGACAACGCGCCATGACAATCAACCAAGCCCTACCTCTCGTATCTCTTTCCAAGGTCCCAAAAGATCCCCGTGCATTCGGTGTGATCTCGCTCACCCAGGACCATCCCGCAGGTCCATCTGCAGCCATCTCAGGAACAGAGCTTCTAAAGGTCGCAGAACAAGGTGATGTACGTGTCCAAATCAATTCGATCGGCGAAGGATGCATCTGGGTATGTGACGAGACCGGATCAAATATCCATGCAGGTGATTACGTCACCACCAGTAGTTTGTCCGGTTACGCGTCTCTCCAAGTATTAGATGATGGAGATGTACCGGATGGTACATTACGAAACTATACGGTTGCAAAACTCACGATGGATTGTGGTTTCTCACAGCCTCTGGTAGATGTTGAAGAAGTACAAAAAGATGAATATGGGAATGTCGTTTTCGATGCAGACGGATCTCTCGTGTACACGATCGTGACCACGACACAGGGTCCTTCTGTTGTGGACCCAGTTACCGGAGAGACACGTACTGGGGAACCACTCGAAACACCTATTCCAGTGACCGAACCTGCCTACGAAATGCGCTGGATGACGTTGTCAACCGAAATCGATGCATCCTCAGGTGTATCGATCACGACTCTTATTTCAAAAGAAGATTACGAGAAACGTAAGTCAGATGGACAATTAGTTGGTTTGTCACGTGCATCTTTCGTTGGATGCACTTATCATTGCGGATAAGTGTACGACAACGTTGTTAGAAAATTGGCATTTATAAAACTTTTGACGATAATTGTCAAGAACAACAAAATCTCCCCTGCAATAAGAATAAATAACTGAATAAATGAATGATTTATTTTCAAATAATACCCGTGAAAAAAGTGTGTGTGTATGATAATAATAACGAACAACTGCTGATTTGTTCGTCATGCTTGATGAAGACATCCTCCTAGTTCGCAGTAACACCGAGCTGCGCGGACATGTCACGGTACCCGCCTCGATTACATCCATCGGTCGATTCTCTTCTTATGGTCCTTCAGTCTTTCACGCCGGAGCAGCGTTCTCCAATGCACCAACTACATTCGGTGCCAACATCGCATGCAGTTCGATCATCGATGCAAGAGGAGGAATAGCTGTATCAGGATTCCTATCGAATGCTGCTCTGACACTTACTGATTCTGGAGGAGGAATGGCATTGTTATCAGCTCCACTCCATTCCACACAAGATGTGCATCTGCAAAAAGAGCTAAAAGTCCATGGCAATGCGACCTTCGATACACACGTCTCCGTTAACGGCACGCTATACACGAAAAACTTACATCCGTCTTTCAACACATTCCAAGCTAGCAACATCTTGATTTCACCAGGTGGAATGATTCAGTTCGGAGAAGGAGGCTCTTCGACCATCTCCTTTTCCAACGCTCCGGACACGGGTCTGTTCAATCCAGTGGCTAGAACACTAGGTGTGGTCGCAGGAGGGACGGAGATGGTGCGTGTGTCAGACACAACCGTATCATTGTTGGGGGATCTCGTGGTGTCCTCGAACATAGTCCCGATGACGAACGCGACGCAGTACCTAGGGACATCGACCATGCACTTCAAAGAGGCGTGGATCAACGAGCTCCACATCTCATCGAACACTCTCTACATCGGGGACACGCCCGTGCTTTGCGCTGATAATGATGCCGTGTCCATCCGCGCTGACCCGGGGTAAGGCATCACGCTAACGACCACCGGCGATGGGGAGACATCCCTGGTGTCCGCCAAGGGAGTCAATGTAGTGTCGGAAGGGGGTGTCACGATGCGTGTATCAGGACCTCTAGGGAGAGTTAACATCCAGTCTAGCGGAGCAGGTGGCACCGTGAATTTGGGAGCGGAAAAGGAAATTGTGATGACAGCACCTCTTACGACGATATCAAGTAACATGACCGTAAAAGGTGACCTGACTGTAGAAGGCACACAATTAACGGTGAACACGCAGACGGTGATGGTTGAGGACAATATAATTGTACTTAACTCAGGTGAGATAGGATCAGGTGTCTCAAAGGGTGAGGCAGGATTTTCTATAGATAGTGGAGATGCTCCCGAATATCAGCTTCTTTTTAGGGAGTCGGACAACGCGTTCGTAATAGGTCCGCTAGGCTCCCTCACACCCATAGCGACCGAGACATTTGCACGAAACGCAAACAATATATCCAGTGGAACATTAGCGGTTGATAGAGGAGGAACGGGGGTCTCCACAAGTACCGGAACAGGTAGTGTTGTTTTGAGTAGTTCTCCAACGTTTACGGGAACAGCTAACTTTGCATCTCTAACAACTTCTGGGTCTTCGACGATAAATGGTAACATGACCTTCGGAACTGGTGTCAATCTATTTGTAAACCCTAACGATTCCGTGACTGCTCCAGGGTACTCTTGGGATACTGATACAAATACCGGAATGTATCGTGTTGCGGCAGATACAATAGGGTTTGCTGTAGGCGGGGTCAATAAAGCTACTATAAACAGCACGGGGATAGTGGGTAGCGGAGCTAATATAACCAGTTTAAGTGCTGCCAACATATCCAGTGGAATATTAGCGATTGTTAATGGAGGCACGGGAGTCAGTACTGGCTTAGGTGGTGCCCTGAACGCAAACAATATATCCAGTGGAACATTGGCGGTTGATAGAGGAGGAACGGGGGTATCCGTCAGTACCGGAGCCGGGAGCAACGTGTTGAGCGACAACGCAACTATGAGCAACTTGACGACCATAGGAGGCATGATCAGCGGTAACGGTGTCGGACTTACCGCATTGAACGCAGACAACATATCCAGTGGAACATTAGCGGTTGATAGAGGAGGAACGGGGGTCTCCACAAGTACCGGAACAGGTAGCGTTGTTTTGAGTAGTTCTCCAACGTTTACGGGAACAGCTAACTTTGCATCTCTAACAACTTCTGGGTCTTCGACGATAAATGGTAACATGACCTTCGGAACTGGTGTCAATCTATTTGTAAACCCTAACGATTCCGTGACTGCTCCAGGGTACTCTTGGGATACTGATACAAAAACCGGAATGTATCGTGTTGCGGCAGATACAATAGGGTTTGCTGTAGGCGGGGTCAATAAAGCTACTATAAACAGCACGGGGATAGTGGGTAGCGGAGCTAATATAACCAGTTTAAGTGCTGCCAACATATCCAGTGGAATATTAGCGATTGTTAATGGAGGCACGGGAGTCAGTACTGGCTTAGGTGGTGCCCTGAACGCAAACAATATATCCAGTGGAACATTGGCGGTTGATAGAGGCGGCACAGGGGTCACCCTTAGTACCGGAACCGGGAGCAACGTGTTGAGCGACAACGCAACTATGAGCAACTTGACGACCATAGGAGGCATGATCAGCGGTAACGGTGTCGGACTTACCGCATTGAACGCAAACAACATATCCAGTGGAACATTAGCGGTTGATAGAGGAGGAACGGGGGTCTCCACAAGTACCGGAACAGGTAGCGTTGTTTTGAGTAGTTCTCCAACGTTTACGGGAACAGCTAACTTTGCATCTCTAACAACTTCTGGGTCTTCGACGATAAATGGTAACATGACCTTCGGAACTGGTGTCAATCTATTTGTAAACCCTAACGATTCCGTGACTGCTCCAGGGTACTCTTGGGATACTGATACAAAAACCGGAATGTATCGTGTTGCGGCAGATACAATAGGGTTTGCTGTAGGCGGGGTCAATAAAGCTACTATAAACAGCACGGGGATAGTGGGTAGCGGAGCTAATATAACCAGTTTAAGTGCTGCCAACATATCCAGTGGAATATTAGCGATTGTTAATGGAGGCACGGGAGTCAGTACTGGCTTAGGTGGTGCCCTGAACGCAAACAATATATCCAGTGGAACATTGGCGGTTGATAGAGGCGGCACAGGGGTCACCCTTAGTACCGGAACCGGGAGCAACGTGTTGAACGACAACGCAACTATGAGCAACTTGACGACCATAGGAGGCATGATCAGCGGTAACGGTGTCGGACTTACCGCATTGAACGCAAACAACATATCCAGTGGAACATTAGCGGTTGATAGAGGAGGAACGGGGGTATCCGTCAGTACCGGAACAGGTAGTGTTGTTTTGAGTGTTTCTCCAACGTTTACTGGAACAACTAACTTTGCATCTATAACAACTTCCAATTTGGATGTGGGTGGTCTTACGACACTGAATGGGAAGTGTATGTGTCTTGATACATTGACTGTGGGTGTTGGTGTTGGAGATACTGTTTACCCACTACATATAAAGACAAGTGTGGATAACGTATCCCTGTTCAGTGTGGGCGATGTGGTCATGTACTCCGACATTCGCACCAAGTCGGATGTGCTCCCGATTCCGGATGCATTGGAACGTGTGGGACGCCTTCGAGGGTATACGTTCATAAAAAATGGTGACGAGACACGTCGTAGTTGTGGTCTCATTGCACAGGAACTATTGGATGTCTTGCCTGAAGCTGTGCATGCACATCCGGAATCTGGAATGCTGACTGTCGCTTACGGGAATGTAGTGTCTTTACTTGTGAATGCGATAAATGAACTTAAGGCACAAGTCGATACTTTATCGTGCACTTAATGCTTGGAGTGGGTGCATGAATCCCCCGAATTTTACCGCATGAACCGCATGAACCGCATGAACCGCATGTACCGCATTTACAGCATGTGGTACGGGGGCTTCGCCACCTCTCTTGTCGATGTAAACCAACCAAGCGATCGAGCGATACTCAGAGGTTCTACAGTCGGCGGAACAGTAAAATGAAACATATATCAGATTGAAATAAATGTACGACAAGGAGGACGTCGATGAGTTCCGAACATCTCAACAATGCAGCGGCTGGGAGACCCGCCTTTGCAACATGGTTGCACTCACTCATCGTAAGAAGCAAGACTTTATTACGGGTTGATGAGTATAAGGTGTGTCCCACTTTATTTGAGAACAACTGTAAGGTAAATGTATCCGCTTTATTTGAGAACAACTGTAAAGTGTTTGTGTGACGTCGTAGTGTCGGAAAGAGATTGTAGTAAAATAAGGTAATCTGATTTTCGGCATGGCATCCGAAATGACCCAAGATATTCCTTGCATCCTTGTCGTAACAAGGGATCGTGTTGGCATCAACGGAATAGTCTTAGAGGAGCTAATCGAAAACGTCTTAGTCAAAAACGACTCCAACGTGACAAACCATACAAGTCTTTACAAACGCGAACATCAAAATGCGATTACTCTCTTCACAAGCTACTTCACTCATTCCTCCTCACAATACCCCCCAATACTCGTGTTTGACGCTTCAGAAGATCCAGGGAGATTAACCAACAACAACAACAACAAAGGACTGCTCGTCAAGATCTTGGAACGGGAGATGGTCGATACAGCGTCTCTTTTTCCCAATCTCAGAAAACACCAACCGGATGGCGACACGTGCACCAATCACCGTTTGCAGGTTCGAAAACGCGTGGTCATTCTTAATATCGAATGCGCGCCCATGCACGTCCAAAAAAGCATCCGAGTTCTCGTCGATAGATACATGGACCGCGTGCAGATCACATTCACCACATCCTCTCTATCAGGAGTGGACGCCGGTCTGCAGAGCAGAGCCATGGTACGTCCCAAGATGACCATTGCAGGCGGCATCAACATTTACAAAACCCGCAAACCATCCCCACAACAAGATACCGCGCGCAGTCTTGCTCGCAAACTCATCGCTTGCAGAACTCCAAAAGAGAGAGGAAAGGTATGGATAGAAGCTGCAATATCAACCATAGGAAGGTTGTCATCCGACACGGAAGAATCCGATGGGAGCAGTAGCACGAGTGCGGAGGTCATCGAGATGGTCGCGTACATAGAACACATGTGCGCCACCGTCCACAGACAAAACAGAACGGACGAACGCAAGGTCATCGAAGCAGGCGCAGCGCTCTTCGTCGAATACACAAATACACTCGTGCAAGGAAATTGAGTCGATAACAAACAAAAACAACTGTACGATGCAGATCGTTGCTTTTTGGCAATTGTGCGCATCTTGGTGGATGTTCTTGGAGGCGTTCACATCGCGATCCCAAGTTTTCCCACAGTTTTTGACTGCTTTTGATACGAACGAAGGATTCGTTGAACGAAAATCATTCAGAGTGTCCCTACAATATTTTAGAACAAAATGGAATTGAATGGGGCCCCGCCAAGTGAAGAAGTGAACGAGGTCACGATGGACCAATTGAGAGCGAGCCAAGTGTCATAGCGACCACATCGTCTTGCATTGCATCTCGAATTATTCGAGTCTTCTTCGCCTGACGCTCGAGCACATGCTCATCAACTGAGTCCTTCGCGACCAACCGCAACACGCGAACAGTACGCTCTTGTCCACGACGGAGAACCCGTCGAATCGCCTGGCATTTGGTCACAGGGTTCCACTGCGGACGCATCATGATCACGTTGTTGAAGGCATGCTGCATGTTCAAGCCACAATTCGCGCATTCTATCTGACATACTAGCATGTGCACGCGGGTAGTCTCACGATCCGTCCTGCACCGGTACAATGTCGAATCCCGCTCATCAATGGAGCACGCTCCGTCCAGGCGGCTCACGCAAACCTCATCCTCCCTAAATCGAGCCCCTATGAACGCCTCAAGCAAGTCCATCTCCATGATCCAGTTGCAAAAAACCACCACCCCGCTGCAGGAATCCTCGTTAGGCATCGATGCTGAAACATTCCTTGACGTTTCGAGGAGGCGCCTACACTCTCCAGCAAACGCATCGAACTTTGCGGAACTCGATGAAAATACCAAACCTTGCGAAGATGACGCAATGAGAGGGTGTGTGGCGGCCTGGCGTAAACGCAACACTCGCATAAACGCCATACTCGATGCGCACGCCGTCGCAACGACATCCAATTCCTTCGATGTACACGAAGACGCTGAATAGTCCTCCTTCAGCTTATCGTAATGAGCGCGCGAAATGACATCCAACGTCACAAGTCGTACCTCTATGTCAGAATTGACATCTGCCAGAGCAACCACCGCATCTTCTTTTGCAGGTTGCTCCACCACCAGAGGGACAACGACATGGTGGTGCATGACGCGCGCGTCCCGGAGTATCGCAACGTCTTGTGCATGCACGCCCACGAAGCGAGCGAGACAAAGCACGTCTTTGTCCCGGTTGTGAACCGGAGTGGCCGTGACTGCCCAACGGATCGAACTCTGAGAGGCCACGTGCACACAGGCGCGATACAAAGCCGTGCCCTTGTTCCGCATGACGTGCGCCTCGTCCACCACGAATCGCCCCCATGTCACGTCACCAAACTTAAGATAGTGGTTCCGAAGCACACTGTGTGTGGTGATCACGACCTTGCGATGAGCAAGAAAGCTAGTCGGGTTCGATACGAAGAACCCGCCGTCTACAATGAGTGTGGGAAATACACCCGTAACCGCACGGACCGTAGGAGGCCACTCTGACAAGACCATCCTCGGCACTGCGATGAGGCATGGGAACATGTCCTTTCGGAGAGCCATCAACTCGCACATCAATCGCGTCTTTCCGAAACCTGCATCCTCTGCAAGGATTCCACCGAGGACGCCAGGAAAACTAGAACGAGTAGCACAAGCCACATCTTCACGGTCCATCATCCATTCCAGTACTTGCTCCTGCTCAGGCGTCAATTGCGGCAACTCTGAACACATGAATAAAAACAGAGCATATTCGCCTATCCCCAACCAACAGATTTACACTCTAATACGAAAAAATAAATCATTCAACCATGCAGCTACACACGACGGAACCACGGACCTGTATCTGGTTTCAGGGGATATCATTCAAATTATACTGAGTGTCCCAAAATTATTTGAGAACAACTGTATGATATCACAACAAGAAACGAACACTCACTCCCTCCATCTCGATGGTGACAAACAACGGAGAGTGAAATACGGGACGACGGACACGAAGGATGGAACTTCGATATTTTTTGTCTCTGACTGTATACACAAACTTACTTACCGATGGATAAGAATACTTCAACAAGTACAAGGAAAAAATCAACTACACGACCTCGCACCTCAACAACCGCGAACTCGAAGACATCTGGAACAACCAGGCCCTCCTCAGGAACAGCAAGGCCCTCCTCAGGAACAGCAAGGCCCTCCTCAGGAACAGCAAGGCCCTCCTCTGGAACAACCAGGCCCTCCTCAGGAACAGCAAGGCCCTCCTCAGGAACAGCAAGGCCCTCCTCAGGAACAGCAAGGGCCTCGTCATCAGCATATACAACACGATTAACTTCTAGAACCGGTCATCTGCTCGGTTCCACCGAGCGACGGGATGTGTTTAAGAGATGCACAGAAAATAACTTGGACGATCGTAAGAAGTATGAGGTGAGCAATGTCAAATACGATGAAGCCAAGCTTTCACAATCCCAAATGAAGAGTATCATGAAATGGGCACTAGACAAGTGGAAAACAAATGAGAAAGCAGAGGTCAACTTAAAGACGCACAAAGGGATGAAGACTCTCGAGGAAGAACTCCTGTGCCGTTTCTTGCGACCATCCGAACTCATCAGGCTCATGTCCATGATGGACACGTCAATCTTCATTCGCGAGGTCACTGTGCCTATCAAACCAACTATTTCGGCTGAAGATATAGTCGGGCCCTTGGGAGATCACGCGTACACGCTAACTGAGAAGTTTGACCTAATGTACGTGTGGTACCACTCTAAAGACGATAATCTCGTCATGTACGCGGTTGAACATGGATACAAGATACAACATGGATCAAGTTCCTAGAAGGAAATGGCTTCGTCAACCCCGACAAAAGCATCGTATGGAAGATGAAACACACGCCTGTCCAACCAGGGTCAGCTGCAGACAAACACCTCAAAAACCTTACATGACGCATTGCACATCAACAAAGACGTCGTGTTATTTTGGACCACGTGGGAAGAGGCGATCGCTTAAGTGTGGCTGTACACAATGAGCTATGTTCTGTCGAGTGTAAAGTATCAACAATATTCCACAAGATGATGCATCCAATGCGCATGCAAAGCAAGTGTAAATGATCTAAACGACCTATACATCCCATTCAATCCGACAATGGCATGCGAATCATTCTGTGCATTGTGCCACTTTCCGATGAAAGCGACACAAAAAAGTGTACAACTCGCATGCTGCCAAGCAGAATGTCACGATAAATGCATGAACGCGGCCATACAGACGCGGGACAAGTGCCCCAAGTGCGATGGACCCTTCTCATCAGCGGATGCGATGACGAGTGATGATGATCTGCCACACAGAGCCAATACCGATTGAAAAGACGATGATGCGCATGAAGCGGATCTTGTTCCTCAAGACAAAGACATACGTCGAGTATCGTCGGATACCCAAAACAGGAGTATATCAAACATCATTGCACGTGTGTCGGCAGCTATGAACGCGACCTCTTCCGTGGTGTCGGCAGCTATGAACGCGAAATCTTCCGTGGTGTCGGCAGCTATGAACGCTAAATCTTCCGTGGTGTCAGGCAGCGGTTCAACGTTTAGCGAGAGGATGAGAATACGGAAAGGGACAGATGAGCGATCCCATCCCGTCGAGAATCGTTCAAAAATCAAGGACGACATTCATCACTACAAGGATGAAGAAACCTCTTCGATGAAGGGTGATAGTGGGCGAAAGGATGACATCACACAACTTCAACACCACCATGAATTGATCGTGGTATGTTGCGCAATGTCATTGTTGCTGTGGTTATTTTTCTCGAACGGCATCTAAAAATCGTTCGCGTCTTCAAGGAATGCGTACCCCCTTGCCAACTCATGAGAACACGCCACCTTATTTCCCTGAGGAGGACGCTTCCCACGCTTGCTCACAGTAGCAGGGGAAGATGCTGATCTGCGCACAGGAGCGAGATCCAACATACGTTGATCATACATATCCTTGTCGGAACGGAGACACGTGACATCATTCCAAACACCCTCGAGGGTATCGATCATGCGAGCGGAGAAATCAGTATCAGCATGCACCTTGACGGTGCTATGCTTTCGAACCTTCCACCATATGATATTCACACGGTACGAGTCGTCAAGTGAGGACGACTCCGCATCCACGAATACGCGAAGGTGATCGAGCAACGATTGGGGTGATGAATCAGATTTCCCACCACCCACAATATGATTGTCTCTGCCGAAACAGGGTGTAGACACGTAGGACGGAGGCTCATTGCTACCATGCTTTATCTTCTCTACAAATACACCACGGAAAGCGGACTTCATAATGGACTCGTCACGCAAGATTTCTGCGAACTCAGCCTCTATCTCTTCCTCTGATTGAAGGATGTCGAACTCGACCTCAAAGTAATCGCACTCGAGCAAACCGGACACCGCCAACTGACCCTGAATCTGGAGGTAGTACTGCATCGGTACGGTACCGTCGATCTTTCGACGCCATGGACACTTGATCTCGAGCATCACGCCATCCTCGGTCACGCCGTCAGGAGAGGCGCCTAGGAATGACTTCGATGCATGGCGGAGGAGACCGAACTCGTGCACGAGAACGTTCGTGTTCAAGGTACTATACAAGGAACATGCGACAGGCTCGAACATGATGCCCCACCGGAGAGGAGGAATAGAACAATCGAATGGTTTTGGCAGCACGTGCCCACACTTCTTCTCAAGAAAGTCGCGATGTGTACCAAATTTACCAAGACCCACAGCTTGACCAAAGTCACTCGCTGTTATCATCGTATCGCGAACTAAGTACCACGGAGGAGTACGTTGAGGAATACCGGGCGACTCAATCAAAGCACGCAGCGTCTGGCGCGCAACTTTGACATACCGAGTACGCTCTCTTATATCTGACTCATGGACATCACGCCCCATTGCGGCAGAAGCAATCAAATGCAAAGCAGCACCGCTGCCCTCACCACAACCCATCGCACGCATCAAGCGGTCGATACATGCCGATTTAGCCTCCGAGCCACGGATGCAATGGGACGAGATGCTCTCAAGCACCTGATCCTCGGGAATGAGAGGGGGGATCGGAGCCATGTATATAAATTATCAGCAGAAAGGGTTTGAAGTACTTGTTTTTTTATTGAATAACAATTCCGCTTTAAGCATACAGTTGTTCTAAATAATTTTGGGACACAGACGGTTGAACGGTTTACCAAAGAGGCGACTCGGAAAATTTTCGAGAACCTCTTCAACTTGCTACGTTGCCCAAAAGCAACGATCTGCAGTCTGGATGATTATAATGTGGGGTTTCGTTTTTGAACCGTTGTTTTTTTAGTACTTGATACGGCAACCTTTCTAAATATGAAGTCTCGAGCACAGTTTAGAGCATCGTCATCTGTCATCGAGTACGCGCAAAGGTTACAAAACAACGAGGTAGTAGTGATGCAGTTGATGATAAAAGAAATGCTATATAGTCCGCACTCGCTGCCTCCGTACTGCTTCTGGATCGTGTTCCAATCTATGGGGACGTCTGTGCCGGCGACAAAACGCTTCATGAATTGCAAAATAGGAGCAGGTGGCTCTTTGCCAAGGGAATCATAGTAATACAACCCGTAGCGATGGGGCTTAGATCGGTCGATGCAACCGTACATGGCAGCCCAGTGAGAACCACCCATCCACGACGGGTCCATGTTTACAACAACACCAAAGTCGGTCTTGCCACCAGTTGTCTCTGAAAAAGTATTCGCATGAATATTGCAAAGCTCAGGAACCACGGAAATGCAACGCCTCTGCATATACGCGTCTTCCGGGGGGCGGAAGGAGTCATCAACAACCGTGTCGTCGATTGCAGGATCCTGAAAGTTTAGAGGATGGACACCTAAAAAACGAAAGTGAGGATGACTGTCCTCGTACTGATCCAACACGTTCCAAATATCGAAGGTGTCCAGCAAATGATGAGGCTCTCCATCGCTCCACGAAGGACGAAATGCGGAAGAGAATGAACGAGGGATATGGGGGTTTTTCTGCAACCACTCAACTTCCTGACCGAGAGACGTGCCGAAATGTTTGTGCAACATGGCTGAAAATAAATACAGGTTGATTCCCGAAGAAGAACTTGTATCACCAATAGACACATTCAATCCGGAACGTTTGGCAATTGTTTCCAATTGTTTAGGGGAGAAACATGTATCCGTATTCGATACGTACTTTGAATGCGAAGGATGACAACGACTCATGGGTTGTGAGTTACTTACATTTGGTCTCAAATATTTTTGGTACACTACAGTCGGCGGAACAGTAAAATGAAACATATATCAGATGGAAATAAATGTACGACATCGCCGTTAGAAAATTGGCGTTGACTTGGGTGTGTTAAAAAAGAACATCAGTCGATCAACTCGGACCGGGACCGCTGCTCCGCTCTCACAATCTCAAGGCTGCAATGCATGGAACTGCTGGGTCTAGGGAGACCGCTTCCATTTACCCGGTGCAAGGCCGTTTTGTTCATGGGCTACAACAAACATGATGGTGTTCCACCGCCCCGATTTTTACCGGCCGATTTTTTACCAACCGACAACCAAGGCTGCCCGTCAGATGCTGATTTTGAGCCACTCTGTGCTGTTCAATCGGCTGAAGGAGAAGTGTGCAGATTACAGGACAGTGTTCTTGCATGTGCTTGAACCTGTTCAGGCACATGTTCCCCGAAGACCCGGTTGAGCTTTCCAAGTGGGAACATGTAAAGAATCCCGACAACTTTATGTTGCCCCAGAGGCCTGCACAGAAGAAGAAAAAATAATGTTGTCTTGGTGAATGGGAGGCATACAAGTCGGTCCTGAAGCAGTACGATGATGTTAAGGATATCAAGGCTACTGACGTTTGGCAAGTTTACAAAACATTCAAGGTACCGGTAAGGTGTCCCACAATTTGTGTGTACACTGCATAAAAAAAACTTGTTGTAAAGGAGTAACGTTTGTACACATATACACTGATGCAACGCCATCGTGTTTCAGGAGATGAAGATACGGATGAGACAAAGATCTCGACACGTGAACTGTACAACAACGTAAACAGTGAGGCCGAAGGAAAAGATTCTGAGGGCGAAGGAGATGCCGAAGGAGAAGATTCTGAGGGCGAAGGAGATGCCGACGAAGAAGATTCTGAGGGCGAAGGTGATGCCGAAGGAGAAGATTCTGAGGCCGAAGGAGATGCCGAAGGAGATGCCGAAGGAGATGCCGGAGGAGATGCCGAAGGAGATGCCGAAGGAAAGGAAGGAGAAGATTCAGAGGGCGAAGATGCCGAAGGCAATTTAGATACCAAAGGCGATGCTGATGCGTCTTCGTCTCAAGTATCTGCGGGTCCCTATTTGTTAGATGATTTCAAGTCCGATGTGTGTACATGGATTGAGCTTGATGATAGCATCAAGACCTTGCAGCATGCGATTCGGGACCGTAGACTGGAGAAGCAGAAATTGACCCAGCGTATTATTGGCTTCATGGATCACCACGACATAGAGGACCTGAACACAAAGAGTGGTCGCATTCGTTACAAAACGAACTACGTGCGTCCTCAAGTGTCTAAGACGAATATCAGGGACCGCATTTCCTCGTTTTTTCCGAATGACGCTCAATTTGCAGACGATATTGTAACTGCTATATACTCTTCTAGAGAGGTTACCGAACGACAGAGCTTGCCGCGTTTGAAGTGATCGATGGAAGACTAAAATGAAACCGCTTTCGGGAGTAATTGGGCGTTCCTGCCCCACGTCGGATTTTTACTGTTCGCGAAACATGGTCTGGAGCGGAATTGGGATTTCTCGGTGTTGATATCTCAGGCTAGCGAGTCGTTCCGGAGACTCTAAATTCTGAGTATAAATTTCAAAAAATTCCCATTGTGTCCCAATATCAAATGTCCCTACAGTCGGCGGAACAGTAAAATGAAACATCCCAATAAACGGTATAATGCGTCGACAGACGTTATAGTGTACGAGTGGATGGTCCTACAAAATGGCCCGTCCAGCAAAGAAATCTCCTTTCATGACGCATTGCACATCAACAAAGACCCCGTGTTCTTTTGGGCCACGGTACCGGGGAAGAGGCGATCGCTTAAGTGCGGCTGGTCCTTCAATGGACACTCTCGAAAGTACCAACAAAAGAACGATACGGAGTCTGCATGATGGAGAGCCGTGATCTAAAAAAGAACCACGATATTCTCGTTAACATCCTGCAATTTGTTGATTCAAAATCGTATTGGTGTTCCACTGCCCCGTGGGTTGCTACACCATTAGGTTACACCGTAAGGTGTGCCGTAAACGAAGCGGTTTCATTTTAGTATTCCGTTGACTGTAGCTGTATGTGACTCTATCGAACTCTCTGACGTCCTTGAAAAACATAATATTTGTATTGTCATCACCACCATCAATCACATGAAACGACGCCGTGCCACGACGAATCGTTAGGGGCTCATCAGAAAAAAGAAGAATGTCTGCCAGCCAATACACGTCATCATCACGAACGCTACGTTTCGGAGTTCTAATGATTCCGTAAATCATCGCAACCACGTCTTTTCGCGCAATAGGAACGTTCTCACGCGGACGCGAAGCAGTCGATCGAATGGATGACAAATGAAACAATAACTGCAAATTTGCGCGTATGGCCATAGAAACGTCACGCCGCAACACATCTCTCACCATGTCGCGGGAACGCAAAGCGCGCTCCCATGGGGACATGAAAACTCTGTCGTCAACGTGATGTTGGAATTCGTCAACGTAAACGAACAACCCACCGCCGCTCACAGACTTCGAATTAAGTAAAAAAGGTATCATCGAAGATTTCGGAGACAACATCTGAACTCGAAAGCCGTTGTTCCCATTACCTAAAAAGACCTCTGCAATCAAATGGATACGAAGGGGACTACTCTTCACATGACTGTTGTTAACAGGAGGATGTACGCCTTTCTGCAACTTAGCAAGAGATTGTCGAACCGCGGTCACAATAAGCGGGGGGGGGTACATTAGAATTATCATCAAGAGGAATGAAATGCTCAAGTGAAGCACGCTGCTCCCCCCGAATAACCAAACGTTCCACAACTGAACGTCCGCCCACAAATTGTTCAAGTAGAATGCAAAACGAGCTCGCACGTTCGAGAGTGTGCAGAGAAGGCAAGTGGATTCGAGTTTCTGCGGTGCTTGTTGAGTTATCATTACTACTACGACGACGACGAGATACACAGCCGCCTCCTACGGATAAGGTGACCGTCAACCGACCCGTTATGGTGCCCATCAAATCGGCGATCGCATCGACATCGGGGCCAGAGAGTGCGAGGTTGTTGTCCTCCTCCAACGCGACAAGGAAACGTGAGAACGCTCCAAAAATGCAGAGCTCACGTATTAAGGCGGTCCAAGTTGCGTCCACAGCCTCGGAGTCGTACTCCTTAAGGAGCTGCGAACGAGATACCTTCCCCAACCAAGGAAGGAGAATACGGTCCAATCCGAATATGGTCGCGTACGACCCGGATCGCATATGCACAAGGAACGCTTCGAAGATAGAGGGGGATGACAGAGTATCACGCGCGTCTCCACCACGCATGAACCGCGCGCACACATAACCATCCCCCATGGCAACGAAGATCCTGGGAGATTTAACCAACACATCGTGCACAGAAAGGAGAAATACCTGCACGTCGCCTGAAGTATACACATCAGCCAAAGCTCTAAGAAGACTCGTATCTAGAGGGGTACCGAGAAGATCCACACGAAAATTATAGAATGTGGTCCTCGTCGTCTTGTGAAGAAACAAGGACCGAATGCAAGGCACCTAGACGCCCATTGACAGAAGAGGAACGACACCACTATGCATGACATAACCGAGAAAATGATGTAATATTGCTACTACTAGGAGACGATACTGCAACATGTTTTTCGTCAGTCCTATTTTTAGTCTTACGGTTGGTGCTACCAGTATATTGTTGCTACTTGTCTTACCAGAACCTCCTCCTCGCGTCCTTGGCTTCGCACTGGTCGACGCGTTTCCCAGGTTTGTTGAAGCACACGGTAGACACAACCCCGAAGGATTTTTGGATGGATCCAGAAACCCGACTGCCGATGATTCTTTTTACTACTGGGTAGTTGGGGGTCGCCATTTTTTGACTTCCTAGTATTTGCTGTCGTACAAGATAGGTTCCTCTGCAGGGTCCACCAGGACACCGACCCCCTGCGCTGACCAGTTGATCACGTTTCATGCTCACGCGACTCATCGGACACCACACAGTAGGGCAAATGTAAATGTTACGCGCAGATGTCTCCTTAGAGCTTCCATAGCAATCGCACAGTCGCCGTATGAGTTTGAGGGTAGGACGTCAAACTCCTCGCGCGTCACCACCACAGGTTGACGTCTGTCCAATGAGGGCACACTTCGAGTACGTTGTGCCGGAAAATAGATTGGGGTCACGCGATACAGACTCTCCAACAAAAAACTCGAGAACACTACTATCACCGTTTTTGGTAACGTAATTAGATCTTCCGCTACGAGAACTTCCGGTATGCAAATTCTTTTCTTGAGAAGCTTCTTGCGAGAGGGAGCCAAACATCACATCTGCCTCCGAATTCAAGAAGTCGCCGTAACTATTATTTGCGACATTCAATAACTCACCGCCACCACCACCTAGTACTTGTAACATATGATGCCGATAGTTCTGAAAACGCACCCTTCCAATGATACCGCGATCCGCATCATTACATGCGGTCGCGCGTTCTCAAGCGTGATCGAGTACCGAGAAGGCGCACGAGACTGAACTTGGAGCATCGGCTCCAGGGTCAAGGCACTAACGACACTCGATCATCACTACTACCTACTATCAGCATCGATCGCCCTCGTACTGGTCCGTTGTCCAAGTGATCGAAACTGGGATCGAAATGAGTCTAAACAGCATCCGTCTTAGAAAGCTGACCGATGTTTGCAACTGCTTTAAAAGAGGTTTCGGGGGTCCGTGTAACCCGGAACTCCACGGTAAGAGAGCACTTGGGATTTTGAAGGAGGAGGATTGCGTCAAGTTCAAGATGTCTTCACGAAGGTCTTCCACCAACTTCCCCGTGTTCTCCAGGCTGGTCCTCGCACAAATACGTACCGAAGTCACGTGCACCCACTCAAGACTAAATCACCAACGGAAACGAGTGGCGAACACGCACTGGCAATCAATGCGATCGGGGCGTCGTTCGCTTCCCCGATCACACCATGTTCACTAACCGGACCGCAATCCGGAATTCTCGAAGCATCCGGGATTCGCTGGAATGATACATTGACGGAAAGGTCGTCGTCAAAGCTAACGATCGCCACTCCCCCACCAACGCTTCCAGTGACACGAATGCGCGCATGCGACAGTCCGAGAGGGAGGGCGGCGCAGCCAACAAAAACATGGCAAACATGGCAGGGTCCTCATAAACCGTAGAACGACGCACCTTTAATGAAACTGACCGCCCAGATTGTCAACTACCCATCTCAACTGCATAGCATGCAAATCTTTGAGATCACCACTTCCACTCATTAACCGACAAATATGTGCAGGTATCGTGTCAGAGAAGAGACCTCGGATCGAAGGAAGCATTCGGTAGAAGAAGGCGATGCTCGAGCAACCGCAAACGACGCTCCTGACTTCGATGGATACTACATCAACAAGTGGATTGGAGGGTTGGGGGCATGAGGAACCAGTCCGACACTACTACTAGTAGTAGTAGTACTAGTATTACAACCTGAGATGGGTGTGGTAATGGAAAGTATTTGAGAACAAACCCTTAGATGGCGACGACTTGTGCTTGCACGCTTACCACACGTCCTCTATTGTGGCGGTAGAGGTTCAGCGGACGCCTGGGGGGAGTCTCGAGGCTGTTAGATTCGTGTCGGGAATGCATTAAAGCAGAGTACACGCGGTGAATGGGGTGGTTCTCGAACTTTCGAAGGGCGATTCAGAAACACTTCAATCGTGAAGAGGAGGAGGAAAAAAGACCCCCCCCCCCCCCCCCCCCCCCCCCCCCCCCCCCCCCCCCATGCCCGTCCTCCCCCCCCCAGGCCGGGTCCCTCCTCCCCCCTCTCCACAAGAGGTATTGTGGTTCATGGGTTTTTTCAACGGCTCCAAGCTTGTGAGTTGGAGAACATTCTGAGAGGTTTCTGCTGGACGTAGCCGTCACTCCCATGCGCCGGTAAGCAAAGCCGACCCTTCGGAATGGCAAGAAACCATAGCGGCAGAATGAAATGCTGAAGATGACACATCGTGGATGTCACGAAACACTATGCTGAGCCCAGAGTAATCGCGTCTGGTGGGTATTCTTTGGTAGGGTGGCCGGCCACTATCCTCCCACCATCCCTTCTAGAATACGCCAATGACTCTGGGTGTCAATGCGTGCCTTATCGGACAGAGGCTGCTCATAGCATAGCCAACAACATTTGTATATACGTCGCTCTCGCAAACGCGGCCATTTAGACATCTCCAAAGCGAGGTCCGAGTTGTCGCCGGCGAACTGGCCAT
>JACBWV010000610.1:158840243-158879966 GCA_013435795.1 Chlamydomonas sp. ICE-L | reverse complement strand
CAATGCCATCATCAAGACTGGTAACAGGGTTGAATAATAGGTTGGAATGATGCTTTTTTGGGCCCCCCGTATGCTTACCAGGTACTGGAGGAGGGGAAACATGAAATCAATGCCTCATCAATGATGGTAACAGGTGAAATACATGCTGTTGGGGACTGAGGCCTGCCGTATGCCTTCCAAGTACTGCGGAGGTGACAAAATGAAATCAAATCCATCATCAATGATGGTAACAGGGTGAAATACATGCTGTTGGAATGATGCATGCTATGCTTTACAGGTACTGGGGAGTGAAACATGAAATCATGCCATCTCAATGACTGGAACACGGGTGAAAAACATAGCTGTGGGATGTGCCTGCCGTATGCCTTACCAGGTTATGGAGGAGGTGAAAACATGAAATCAATGCCTCATCAATTGATTGGTAAACAGGGGTGAAATACATAGCTGTTGGGAATGAGCCTGCCGTAGGCCTTACCAGGTACTGGAGGAGGGGAAATGAAACATGAAATCAACTGCCATCATCAAATGATTGGTAACAGGGTGAAATACATAGCTGTTGGGACTGATGCCTGCCGTATGCCTTACCAGGTACTGGAGGAGGTGAAACATGAAATCACTGTCATCATCAATGATTGGTAACAGGTGAAATACATAGCTGTTGGGACTGATGCCTGCCGTATGCCTTACCAGGTACTGGAGGAGGTGAAACATGAAATCCTGTCATCATCAATGATTGGTAACAGGGTGAAATACATAGCTGTTGGGACTGATGCCTGCCGTATGCCTTACCAGATACGGAGGAGGCAACATGAAATCACTGTCATCATCACATGATAGGTAACAAGGTGAAAATACCTAGCTGTTGGGACTGAGCTGACGTGCCTTACCAGATACTGGAGGAGAGTGTTTGAAACAGAAATCACTGTCATCATCAATGATTGGTAACCAAGGTGTGAAATACATAAGCGTTGGGCTGATGCCTGCGTATGCCTTACCAGGTACTGGAGAGATTGAAACATTGAAATCAGTCATATCATTCACTGATGGTAAAGACAAACCCCCCCCCCCCCCAAAAACCCAAAAAAGGTGAAATGAAATACATAGCTGTTGCGGGACTGAGCCGCCGTATGCCTTACAAGAGACTGGAGGAGATGAAACTGAAATCACTTGTCATCTCCATGATGGTAACAAGGTGAAATACCATAGCTGTGGGATGATGCCTGCCGTATGCCTTACAGATACGGCGGGATGAAAATGAAATCACTGTCATCACCAATGATTGTGCAATGGTGAGGTTAAAGGTTAAGATAATTTGGGACTGAGCCTGCCATACCGGTAGCCGTACCTGGTATTGTGAACATCATATATTATACACGCTTAAAAGATATCCAATGCCATCAACACTGATGGTTGCGAGGTGAATTTAATTAGCTATGGACGGATGCCTGCTGTACTGCCACTGGTATGGTGAACATATGTATGATATCACAATTACATGACAGCATTATCATCAATCAACGATTGTGCGAGGTGCATAATAGGAACTATTGGGACTGATGCCGGTATGATGCTTACTGGGACTTGTGAACGTGATTAAATTATAGTAAATATCAAATCAATATTGATGCGAGGTGACGTTGAGTTAAGGTTAATCTAGCTTTTTGGACTGATGCCTGCCATAGCCTTACCAGGTCTTGGATGAATATGATGTATGATAAACAATACATGATATCAATATTAGCATCAATGATTGATCCAAGGTGAAGTTGATAGTTATTGGGACGGATGCCTGCCATATGCCTTACCACATACCCGGTGAACATGATATATGATAACGATACATGATATCAATGCCATCATCATTGATTGATGCAAGGTGAAGTTACCAGCTATTGGGACAGATGCCTGTCGTATGCGGTACCAAGTACTTGTGAGCATGATAAATTATATTAATATCATCATCAAAGATTGATGCAAGGCTAAGTTCAGGTTAATCTAGCTTTTTGGACTGATGCCTGCCATATGCCTTACCAGGTCTTGGTGAATATGATACACGATACATGATATCAATGCCATCATCAAGGACTGTTGCAAGGTGATGTTAATGGCTTTTGGGACTGATGCCTGCCATCTGCCTTACCTAGTACTTGTTGAAAATGAAACATGATACCAATGTCGTCATCAAGGATTCATGTCAGGTGATGATAATAGCTATTGGGACTGATGCCTGTCATATGCCTTACCTGGGACTTGTGAACGTGACGAATTATATTAATATCATCATCAATGATTGACGCGAGGTGCATGAATAGCTATTGGGACTGATGCCTGTCATATGCCTTACCTGGGACTTGTGAACGTGACGAATTATATTAATATCATCATCAATGATTGATGCGAGGTGCATGAATAGCTATTGGGACTGATGCCTGTCATATGCCTTACCTGGGACTTGTGAAAGTGACGAATTATATTAATATCATCATCAATGATTGATGCGAGGTGCATTAATAGCTATTGGGACTGATGCCTGTCATATGCCTTACCTGGGACTTGTGAACGTGATAAATTATATTAATATCATCATCAATGATTGATGCAAGGTGACGTGAAGTTAAGGTTAATCTAGCTTTTGGGACTGATGCCTGCCATATATATGATACATGAAACACGATACATGAAACACGATACATGAAACACGATACATGAAACACGATACATGATATCAATGTCATCACCAATGATTGGTGCAATGTAACAACGTGATGTTAATAGCTATTGGGCCTGATGCCTGTCATATACCTTACCTAGTACTTGTGAACAGGATATATGGCCAACCCTACCCTACCCAACCCTACTCAACCCTACCCAACCCTTGGGCCCAACCCTTTCCAACCCTACCCAACCCTACCCAACCCAACCCTTGGGCCCAACCCTACCCAACCCTACCCAACCCTACCCAACCCAACCCTTGGGCCCAACCCTACCCAACCCTACCCAACCCTTGGGCCCAACCCTACCCAACCCTACCCAAACCCTACCCAACCCTACCCAACCCTACCCAACCCTTGGGCCCAACCCTTCCTAACCCTACCCAACCCTACCCAACCCTCGGGCCTGATGCCG
Organism: Chlamydomonas sp. ICE-L; assembly: GCA_013435795.1. Classification (NCBI taxonomy): domain Eukaryota; kingdom Viridiplantae; phylum Chlorophyta; class Chlorophyceae; order Chlamydomonadales; family Chlamydomonadaceae; genus Chlamydomonas; species Chlamydomonas sp. ICE-L. The sequence goes on along the minus strand of JACBWV010000610.1, from coordinate 158,876,840 downwards.
GTTATATGCCTTACCTAGTCCTTGTGAACAGGATATATGATATCAATATCATCATCAATGATTGATGTGAGGTGCAGTTGATAGCTATTGGGACGGATGCCTGCCATATGATATCATATGATGCCGGGGGTCTGACTAGGTAACTTTGGCCTGGGGCGTCATATCACATGATATTACAGCATATGATTTTTGATTTTCGTCTTTGGTAAACATCATATGATTTGCCATTCCCTAGCCATATGCCTTACCACGTATTCGGTAAACACCAGATCAATGTCATCATCGATGGATAGATCCAGACACATGATCATGTACAGGCTTGGTGTGCCTGCCACAATGCGAGTGAAAGTGTAAAACAGGTGAAAGAAGGTGGACAGAAGGTGAAGGGTGGTTCGATGGTGAAAACAGATGAATGTGGGTTTAAAACAGGTAAGGGTGTAAAACAGGCTTAGTGTGCTCCCACAATGTGAGTGAACATGTAAAACAGGCAAAGGGTGTAAAACAGGCTTAGTGTTCTCCCACAATGTGAGTGAACATGTGAAACAGGTGAAGGGTGTAAAACAGGCTTGGCGTGCCTGCCACAATGTGAGTGAAGGTGTGAAACAGGTGAAGGGTGTAAAACAGGCTTAGTGTGCTCCCACAATGTGAGTGAACATGTGAAACAGGTGAAGGGTGTAAAACAGGCTTGGCGTGCCTGCCACAATGTGAGTGAAGGTGTGAAACAGGTAAAAGAATGGTGGACAGATCAGGACACATGCTCATGTACGGGCTTGGTGAGCCTGCCACAATGTGAGTGAACGTGTCAATCAGGTAAGGTGGACAGAAGGTGAAAGAAGGTGTAAATATTGAAGAGAAGGTGCATTTACGGTGAAAGGTGCAAATACGTAAGAGAAGGTGGACAGAAGGTGAAAGAAGGTGTAAATATGTAAGAGAAGGTGGACAGAAGGTGACAGAAGGTGTAAATATGTAAGAGAAGGTGGACAGAAGGTGAAAGAAGGTGTAAATATGTAAGAGAAGGTGGACAGAAGGTGAAAGAAGGTGTAAATATGTAAGAGAAGGTGGACAGAAGGTGGAAGATGGTGAACAGAAGTTGTGAAAAAGGTGAAAGGTGGAAGGAGGTGTAAAACAGGTGAAAGGTTTAAAACAGGGAATAGAAGGTGGAAGGTGGTCAGATGGTGTAAACAGGTGAATGAAGGTGTAAAATGGGTGAATGGTGTAAACAGGTGAATGGTGTAAAACAGGTCAATGGAGGTGGGCATAAGGTGAAAGGTGGTCAGATGGTGTAAACAGGTGAATGAAGGTGTAAAATGGGTAAAAGGTGTAAACAGGTGAAAGGTGTTTAACAGGTGAAAGGTGTAAAACAGGTCAATGGAGGTGGGCAGAAGGTGAAATGTGGAAGAAGGTGTAAACAGGTGACGGAAGGTGGACAAAGGTAAAAGGTGTAAGCAGGTATAAGGTGTAAAACAAAAGTGTAAAAAGGTGAAAGAAGGTGGTCAGAAGGTGTATAAAGGTAAAAGAAGGTGATCACTGATTTTCAGCACAAAAAATAGAGGAGGAAAGCATTGCTTTTAATTTCAGCTACCAGCATCAGCTTCTAGGCAGCTCCCCTGGCTGGCTTTGAAGCCTAACCTGAGGCAACCTAGCACGCTAGCTTACTAGTAACTAAGCTACGAGCAGCAGCTTCTCGGCAGCTCCCCTGACAGGCTATTCAAGCTAACCTGAGGAAACCTAGCACGCTAGCTTAGTGGTAACTAAGCTACGAGCAGCAGCTTCTCGGCAGCTCCCCTGACAGGCTATTCAAGCTAACCTGAGGCAACCTAGCACGCTAGCTTACTGGTAACTAAGCTACGAGCAGCAGCTTCTTGGCAGCTCCCCTGACAGGCTATTCAAGCTAACCTGAGGAAACCTAGCACGCTAGCTTAGTGGTAACTAAGCTACGAGCAGCAGCTTCTCGGCAGCTCCCCTGACAGGCTATTCAAGCTAACCTGAGGAAACCTAGCACGCAAGCTTAGTGGTAACTAAGCTACGAGCAGCAGCTTCTCGGCAGCTCCCCTGACAGGCTATTCAAGCTAACCTGAGGCAGCCTAATGCTCCTCGAAGCTGACACAATCAGCTGTCCAGAACTGCAAGAATAGTTTGGTGTAGCCCAGTAGCTGGCTGAGGGAGCTGCACAGAAGCTGCTAAGTTGGTCTGACTATGCTGTTCTGCACGATTTTGGTGTAGCCCAGTAGCTGGCTCAGGGAGCTGCCTAGAAGCTGCTAGGTTGGTATGACTAAAATGCGCTACAAAAGTTTGGTGTAGCCAAGTAGCTGGCTAAGGCAGCTGCCTAGAAGCTGCTAAGTTGGTGTGACTAAGCTGCGCTGCAGGATTTTGATGAAGCCCAGTAGCTGGCTCAGGGAGCTGTCTAGAAGCTGCTATAAGACCACATAGAGAAAAGGTATGGAAAGGCAGAGAGACAGAATCGGTAAAGACCACCAACCCACCTACCTACCTACCTACCTACCTACCTACCTACCCACCCACCCACCCACCAACCGACTGACCAACCAACCAACCAACCAACCAACCAACCAACCAACCAACCAACCAACCAACCAACCTACCAACCCACCCACCCAACCCACCCACCCACCCACCCTACCAACCCACCAACCCACCCACCCAACCAACCTGGGACAGCGCCATTCCTCAGCACAACATCAGCGTTGGGAAAGGCTTCTAAAATGTACCTGTACAACAGTACAACAGTACAAGAGCATAAGGAAAGGCTTATACAGTGCACCTGAACAACAGTACAACAGTACAACAGTACAACAGTGCAACAGTGCAACAGTACAAGAGCGTAAGGATAGGCTCATAAAATTAACCTGAACAACAGTTCAACAGTACAACAGTACAACAGTACAAGAGCGTAAGGATAGGCTCATAAAATGAACCTGAACAACAGTACAACAGTACAAGAGTGTAAGGAAAACATTAAAAATGAACCTGAAGAACAGTACAACAGTACAACAGTACAAGAGCGTAAGGAAAAGCTTATCAAATGAACCTGAAGAACAGTACAACAGTACAACAGTACAAGAGTGTAAGGAAAGGGTTCTAAAATGAACCAGAAGAACAGTACAACAGTACAACATAAGTTACATCCCATTCTTGTAAAGCTGTAATGTCGTACCGAGCACCCTTACAACACGCTACACCCTTACAACACGCTACAACCTTACAACACAATACATCCTTACAACACGCTACATCCTTACAACACAAAACATCCTTACAACATGCTACACCCTTACAACACGCTACACCCTTACAACACGCTACACCCTTATAACACAATAAATCCTTACAACACACTACATCCTTACAACACAAAACATCCTTACAACACGCTACACCCTAACCACACAATACACCCTTACAACACGCTACACCCTTACAACACGCTACACCCTTACAACACGCTACACCCTTACAACACGCTACACACCAAACAACATGCTACACCTTTACAACACGCTACACCCTTACAACATGCTACACCCTTACAACACGCTACACCCTTACAACACGCTTCACCCTTACAACACTCTAGACCCTTAAAACACGCTACACCCTTGCAACACGCTACACCCTAACAACATGCTACACCCTAACAACAGGCTACACCCTGACCAAAAACAAGCTACACCCTTACCACACGCTACACCCTACAACACGCTACACCCTTACAACACGAACCACCCTAAACAACACGCTACACCCTAACAACACGCTCACACACTAAACACGCTAACCCTAACAACACGCTACGACCTAACAACACGCTGCCCCTAACAACAAGTGCACCCCTTATAACACGCTACACCTAAACCAACAACGCGACACCCTTACACAGCTACACCCGAACTACACGCTACACCTTACAAACGCTACACCTAACAACCCGCGACCCCTAACAACACGATTCACCCTAACAAACCAGCGTACACCCTAAACCAACACGCTTGCACCCTTACAACACGTACAACCTACAACACGCTAAACCCTAACAACACGATCACACCCCTAACAAAACGCTACACCCTAACAACACGCTGCACCCTTTACAACACGCTACACCCCTAACAACCAGCTTACACCCTAACAACACGCTAACCTAAAGCAACACGCGACAACCCTTACAACACGATACACCCTATCAAACACGCTACACCCTTACAACACGCTACACCCTAACAACACCGCTACACACTTACAATCGCGCTACACCCTTACAAAAACACGCTACACCCCCTAACAAAACACGACTACACCCCTACACCGCACACACTAACAACACGCTTAGCCCTTACAAACACGTACACCCTAACGACACGCTACAACCCTAAAAAACACGCTACACCCTACAACCCGCTACACCCTAACAACCAACGCTACACCCTAACAACACGCCTACACCTACAACCACGCAAACAGCTAACAACACGCTACACCATAAAATCCGCTACACCCTAACAACAAGTACACCGGTAACAACACGCTACACCATAACCACACGCTCACCCTAACAACCGCTACACCCCTTACAAAAACGCTACACCCTAACAACGTGCTCACCCTTACAACACGCTACACCCTAACAAAACACGCGACACCTTACAACACCACTACACCTTACAAACACGCTACACCTAACAAAACGCTACACCCTAACAAACACGCTACATCCTAAAAAACCAAACTACACCCTAAACAACACGCTCAACCCTGACAACACGCACACCCTAACAACACGCTGCCACCCATAAAAACACGCTGTTACCTTACAACCACGTACACCCTTACAACACGACTACACCCTACGAAACGCCTACACCGTACAACAGGCTACAACCCTTACAACACGCTACACACCTAAAAAACACGCTACAACCCCTAACAACAAGCTACACCATTACAACACGCTACACCCCTACCAAAACGCTACACCCTTACAACACGCTACACCCTAACAACAAGCTTACACCCTAACAAAACACGATGCACCTTTACAACACGCTACACCCTAACAAACGCTCAAACCATACAACACGCTACACCCGTACAACACGCGGCACACCTTACAAACACGCTACACCCTAACAACACATACACCATAAACAACACGCTTACACCCTACAACACGCTACACCCCTGTGAAAACCGCTACACACTTACAACACGCTACACCAAAAAAACATGATACACCTTTACAACACGCTACACCCTTACAAACATGCTACACCCTTACAACACGCTACACCTTTACAACACGCTCACCCTTACAACACTCTAGACCTTAAAACAAGCTACACCTTGCACACGCTACACCTAACAACATGCCTACACCCTAACAACAGGCTACCAACCATCAGTACAACACGCTCCACCCTTAAAACCCGCTACACCCGTACAACCACGCTACCACCCTTACAACACGCTACACCCTTACAAACGCTTACACCTCACAAACGCTACACCACTAACAACACGCTAACCCTAACCAACACGGCTACGACCCTAACAACCCGCTGCACCCTAACACAAGCTGCACCCTTTATAACACGTACACCCTAACAACCCGCTACCCCCTTCCAACACGGCTACACCCTAACTACACGCTACCACCCTTACAAAACGCTAACAAACCCTAACAAAACGCTACACCCTAAAAAAAACACGATACACCCTAAACAAACACGCATACACCCCTAACAACCCCCCCCGGTGCACACCCTTACAACACGCTACAACAAAACAACACGCTACACCCTAACAACACGCCGCTACACCAGAACAACACGCTACACACTTACAACACGCTTACACCTTATCAACACCTACACCCTTTACAACACGCTACACCCTAACAACACGCTACACCCTTAAACACTCAACCTTACAACACGACACCCTCCTAACAAACACGGCTACACCCTACAACACGCTACACCCTAACAACACGTACACCCTTACAACACGCTACAACCCTAACGACACGCTACACACTCTAAAAAACGGCTATACACCCCTAACAACACGATTACACCCTAACAACACGCATACACCCTAAACAACAAGCTACAACCCTACAACACGCAACAGCCATCTTACACACACGTACACGCCAATAAAAAATACGTGACACCCTAAAAACACGCTACACCGTAACAAACACGATACACCCGACCTAACCACACGCTTACACCCAACAACACGCTTACACCCTAACAAACACGCTACACCCTAACAACATTGCTACACCCTTACAACACGCTACACCCTCCTCCTAAAACACGCTAACCCTACAACACACTACACACTCTAAAAACAAGCGACACCCTACACAACACGCTACCACCCTTTACAACACGCTACCACCCAAAAAACGTACACCCATACAACTCCTAAACGGCTGACACCCCATTACAACAAGCTAACTCCCCTAAAACACGATTACACACCTAAAACCCACTTACACCCTAACAACACGCTACAACCCTAACAACACGCGACACACCACAACACGCTGCACCCTAACAACACGCTGTACCCTTACAACGCTACCCATTACACACGCTACACCCTTACGACACGCAACCCTACAACAGCTACACCCTTACAACACGCTACACCCTAACAACACGCTACACCCTAACAACACGCTACACCCTTACAACACGCTACACCCATACAACACGCTACACCCTATACAACACGCTACACCCTAACAACACGCTACACCCTTACAACACGCTACACCCTTACAACACGCTACACCCTTACAACACGCTACACCCTTACAACACGCTACACCCTTACAACACGCTACACCCTAACAACACGCTACACCCTAACAACACGCTGCACCCTTACAACACGCTACACCCTAACAAACAAACACCTTACAACAAGTACAACCCCTTACAAACACGCTACACCCTTACAAACACGCTACACCCTTACAAACACGGCTACACCTTACAAACACGCTCCACCAAACAACCATGCTACACATTTACAACACGCTACACCCTTACAAAACATGCTACACCCTTACAACACGCTACACCATTACAACAGCTTCCACCCTTCAACATCTAGGACCCTTAACTTTAAAAACGCTACACCCTTGCGCACGCTACACTCCTAACAAACTGCGACACCCTACAAGGCTACACCCTTACAACAAGTACACCCTTAAAACACGCTACACCCTTACAACACGCTAAACCTTACAAAACGCTACACCCCTAACAACACGTACACCTAACAATACGCTACACACTAACAAACACGTTACACCCCTAACAACACGAGACGAACTAAACAACACGCTGCACACTAACAACAAGACTGCACCCTTATAAACGTACACCCTAACAACACGCTACACCCTGACAACACGCTACACCCTAATACACGCTACCACCCTAAACGCGCTACACCCTCTAACCACACGCTACACCCTGAACAACATCGAATCCACACTAAAACCGCTACACCCTACACAACACGCTGCCCCTTAAACATTGCTACAACCGAACAAAACGCTACACCCTAACACACGCTACACCCTAACAACAGCTTACACCCTTACCACACCGGCTACACCTAACAACACGCTACACCCTTAACAACACGCTACAACCTTTACGACCACGCTACCCCTTACAACAGGCTACACCCTAACAACACGCTACACCCCTAACACACGCTTACCACCTAACAACACGCTAACCCCTTTACAAAACGCTACACCCTAACAAACACGCGACACCCTAACCACACGCTAACCCTAACAACAGCTACACCCTAACAAACCACGCTAACCACTTAAAACGCTAAACCCTAAAACATGCTACCACCCTTACAACACGCTACACCAATAACAACACGAGACACAAATGTACAAACACAGATACACACTAACAACACGCTACACAACTACACAACCACGCTAACACTCCTAAACAACACGACTACGACCCTAACAACACGCTGAACCCTACTAACAACAAGCTGACCCTTATTAACACGCTACACCCTAAAAAACACGCTACACCCATACAACAAGTCTACCAAACATAAATTACACGCTACACCACCTTACCAACCGCTACAACCTAAAAACAGCTACACCCTAACAACACGATTACACCCTAAAAAACACGCTACACCCTAACAACACGCTGCATGCACCCCTTACAACAGATACAACCTTGCCTAACAACACGCTACACCCTCCTAACAACACGCTACACCCCTAACAACACGCGACCAACCTTACAACCACGATACACCCTTCAACACGCTACACCCTTACAACACGCTACACCCTAACAACACGCTACACCCTTACAACACGCTACACCCTTACAACACGATACACCCTAACAACACGCTACACCCCTTAACAACACGCTACACCCTAACAACACGCTACACCCTTACAACACGCTACACCCTACGGACACGCTTACACCCCTAACAACACGCTACACCTCATAACAAACACGCTACACCCAACACACGATACACCCTAAACAACACGCTAACCCCTACACACGCAACAAGCCTTACAAACACGCTACACCCTAAAAAATACGCTAAACCCGCCCGAAAAAACACGCGACTATCAGTAACAAACGGAGAGCAACCAGACACACGAGACACTCCCTACACAACACGCGGACACCCGAACAACACGAGACACCCGAACAACAGGCGACACCCGGACAAACGCGACACCAGAAACAACACGCGACAACCGTACAACACAACTACACCCTTCAAACACGCTACACCCTAACAACACGCTACACCCTTTACAACACGGCTACACCTAACAACCACGGCTACACCCCTTACACACGGTCGACACCCTTACAAAACGCTACACACTAACAACACGCTCCACCCAGAACAACCCCTACACCCCTAAAAACGCACACCCTAACAACACAGGCTTACACTCTAACAACACGCTGACCTAACAAACGCTGTACACTACAACAGGCTAAACCCTTACAACACGTACACCCTACGAACGCTACACCCTACAAAGGCTACACCCTTACACACGCTACACCCTAACAAACACGCTACACCCTAACACCACGCTACACCTTTACAAACACGCTACACCATACAACACGCTACACCCTTACAACAGCTACACCCCTAACAAACACGGATACACTCCCGAACAACACGATGCACCATTACAACACGCTACACCCTAACAAACCGCTACACCTAACAACACGCTACACCCTTACAACACGCTGACCACCCTTACAACACGATACACCCTTACAACACGTACCACCCTTACAACACGCACACCATAACAACACGCTACACCCTAACTACACGCTGCACCTTACAACACGCTACACCCCCTAACAAAACAATACACCTTACAACACGCTACTCCCTTTACAACACGCTACACCCTTACAACACGGCTACCACCCTACAAACACGCTAAACCCTTACAAGCAAGGCTACACACAAACAACATGCTACAACTTACAACACGCTAAACCCTACGACAGGATAAACCCTTTACAACACGCTACACCACCGTACAACAAGCTCACCCTTACAACACTCTAGACCCTTAAAACACGCTACACCCTTGCAACACGCTACACCCTAACAACATGCTACACCCTAACAACAGGCTACACCCTTACAACACGCTACACCCTTACAACACGCTACACCCTTACAACACGCTACACCTTTACAAAAACCGCTACACTACTAACAACACGCTAAACCCCAACAAACGCTACACACTAAAAACACGCTACACCCTAACAACACGCTACGACCTAACAACACGCTGCACCCTAACAACAAGCTGCACCCTTATAACACGCTACACCCTAACAACACGCTACACCCTTACAACACGCTACACCCTAACTACACGCTACACCCTTACAACACGATAAACCTATAACAACATCGACTGAACCCCAACAAAACGATACACCCCTCATAACAAACACGCTAACACCCTAACATACACGCTGCACACCGTCAACACGGCTCAACCTAACAACACGCTTACACCTAACAAACACGCGACACCGAAACAACACGCGACAACAGGACAACACGCGACAATACGCGAAACACGCGAAACCACGCCGGAAAACCACGCGACCACCTCGAACAAACACGCGACACCGTGACAACACGCGAGCACCCGGACAAGCACGAGACGACACCCTGGACCAACACGCGACACCCCTACAACACGCTACACCCTAAACAAAACGCTACACCTTAACAACACGCTACACCACTAACGACACGCTACACCCCTAACAACACGCTACACCTAACAACCCGCCACACCCTAACACACACGCTACACCCTAACAGCAACACTCTACACACTACAACACGAAACAGCCATAACACCACGCTACACCCTTAAAAAAGACGAGTAAAACATAAAAACAAGCTACAACGTTAAAAAAACGATCAAAAAATAAACAAACAAGCGAAGACACATCCCCTAACAACACCTGCACACCCTAACAACAAGCTGCACCCTTATAACACGCTACACCCTAACAACACGCTACACCCTTACAACACGCTACACCCTAACTACACGCTACACCCTTACAACACGCTACACCCTAACAACACGCTACACCCTAACAACACGATACACCCTAACAACACGCTACACCCTAACAACACGCTGCACCCTTACAACACGCTAAAACCTAAAAAACCCGCACACCCTAACAAACGCTAACCCTAACAAACACGCTACACCCTTACAACAAACGCTACACCCTATCAACAAGCTACAACCGTACAACACGCTACACCCTAACAACCGCTACACCCTTACAAACACGCTACACTGCCTACAACACGTAACCCTCAACACACGCTACACAGACCCCTACAACACGCTACACCTAACACACACCGCTCCACACTTTACAACACGCCTACTCCTAACGAACGCTACACCCTAACAAACACGCTACACCGAACAAACACGCTAACCATAACAACACGCTACACCCTAACACACGCTACACCCCCTACAACAGACCGGCCTACCAAAAAAAACAAAAACCCGATACACCCTAAAAATACGCTTACACCCTAACAAACGCTACACGTAAAACACGCTACACCATATAACCACACGCTACCACCCTAACAACAAGCTACACCTAAACAACACGCTACACCCTAACAACATGCTACACCCGTACAAACACGCTTACACCCTAACAACACGCTTACACCCTTTTACAACACACTACACACGTACAAACACGCTACACCCTAAACAACACGATACACCTAACAACACGCGACACCCTCCTAACAACCGCTAAACCCTAAACAACCACGCTACACCCTAACAAACACGCTACACCCGAACAACACGCTGCAACCTAAAACACACGCTTGTACCCTACAACACGCTACACCCTTAAAACACGCTCACCCTTCCGACGAGCTACCCCTTACAACGGATACACCCTTACAACACGCTAGAACCTAACAACACGCTACACCTAACAACACGCTTACCCCTTACAAACACGCTTACACCTTACAACACGCTTCACCCTTACAACACGCTACACCATAAACAACACGCTACACCCTAACAACACGCACACCCTTAAACACGCTACACCCCTAACAAACGCTACACCCCTAACAACAGCTAACACCCTTACAACACGCTACACCCGTAAACACGCTACACCCTTTACAACACGCTAAACCCTTACAAACACGCTACACACTAACAACACGCTACACTCCTAACAACACGCTGCACCCTTTACAACACGCTACACCCTAACAACCGCTACACCTTACAAACCGCTTCCACCCTTTACAACACGCTACACCCTAACATACGTACACCCTTACAAACACGTACACCCTTCCAACACGCAAACACATAACACACGCTACACCCTTACAATACGCTACACACTAACAACACGCTACACCCTTAAGACACGCTACAACCTTACAACACGCTACACCCTAACAACACGATACACCATAACAACACGCCTACACCCCTAACAACCCGCGCCACTCCTAAAAACAGGCTACACCATAACAACACGCCCTACACCCTAACAACACGTAACCCTAAAAAAACACGCTTACACCCTAAAAACACGTACACCCTAACAACAGGCTACACCCTAACAACACGCTACACCGTAACAAAACCTACACCCTAACAACACGCTCCACCCTAAACAACACGCTACACCCTAAACCACACGTACACCATAAAACACGCACACCTACACAACACGGTGCCACCCTTACAACCACGCTACACCCTAACACAACACGCTACACCCTATACAACACGCTAACCTAAACAACACGCGCTACACCTAAAAAGCCCGCTACACCCTTACAAACACGCTACACCCTTAAAACACGCTCCACCCTACAAACACACTACCACCTTAACAACACGCTACCAACCCTAACAAACACGATTAAACCCTAACAACACGGCTAACCCTACAACACGCTACAACCTTACAACAGCTACCCTTACACACGGCTTTCACCCTAACAAACCGCTACACACTTTCCTAACAACACGGACTTGCACCCTTACCAACACTGCTAACCCCTACAACACGCTACCCCCTACAACACGCTACACCTAAACACGCTACACCCTTACAAACGCTACACCCTAAAACACGCTTACACCATTTACAACACGCTACACGCCTAAACCAACACGCTACACCCTAACAAAACGCGGCACCCTTACAAACACGCTTACACCCTAACAACACGTTACACCTTGACAACACGCTACACCCTTACAACACGCGACACCCTAACAATTACGTTACACCCTGACAACACGATACACCCTTACAACACGCAAAACACTAACAAAACACGCTACCCCTTACACACGCTACACCCTAACAACACGCTTACACCTTACGACACGCTACACATTACAACAGGCTAACACCCTCTTACAACACGCTACACCCTAAAACAGCACACCATAATAAACAACACGCTACACCCCAAAACAACGGCTTAACACCTAACACACGCTACACCTAACAACACGCTACCTAACAATACGCTAACACGCTAAACAACAGCTACACACTTTACAACACGGCTACACCCTAACAAACGCTACACCATACAACACGCTACACCCTACACACACGGACACCCTAACACACGCTACACCCGAACAACACGCTACACCCTAAACAACACGCTACACTCCTAACAACAAGTTACCACCCTAACAACAGGCTACACCCTAACAACAGCTACACCGTTACACCGCTACACCCTAACAACACGCTACCACCTAACAACACGCTAAACCACTAACAACACGCTACACCGAACAACCGCTACACCCCTAACAACCGTGCAACTTACAAAACACGCTACACCTAAACAAACACGCCACAACGCCTAAAACAACACGCTACACCCTAACAACACGCTACACCCTCACACCACGCTTACACCCTACTAACAACACGTCTACAACCTGACAAACACGCTACACCCTTACAACACGTACACCCTAACAACACGCTACACCTAACAACAAGCCACACCCTTACAACACGCTACCACCTAACAACACGCTAACACCCTTACAACACGCTTACACCCTAACAACACGCTACACCCTAACAACACGCTACACCCTTACAACACGCTACACCCTAACAACACGCTACACCCTTACAACACGCTACACCCTAACAACACGCTACACCCTAACAACACGCTACACCCTAACAACACGCTACACCCTAACAACACGCTACACCCTAACAACACGCTACACCCTAACAACACGCTACACCCTAACAACACGCTACACCCTTACCTGGAGATTCAACCAGTTCACTAACTTCAAGAAGACAGAGAACTAGTCCCAGTTGGAAATAAGTACGCCATGCCACAGGTCTGAGTTTGAATTTGAACTTTTTCTGTCTTACTTGAGTTCGAATTTGTACTTTTGAATAGCTTCTGTCTAACTTGAGTTTGCTGTCTAACTTTTGAATACCTTCTGTCTAACTTGAGTTTGAATTTTGAAATAAGTACGCCATGCCACAGGCGTGAGATTGAAGGAACCCTCCCGTTTGCATGCATGTGTACATACTGGAGAATAGCTACCATGTTGGGGTTATTTGGTTTTGCAGACCCTCTGCGCCTGAGCTCGGACTACCGCACTACAGCACGGAGGGAAGTTCTCTACCTCTTCCGGGGCGGCAAATCTGAGATAAATAGTACGCCTTATTATGAAGAGTGAGGTTGAGGGGGCCAGCCCGTCTGCTTTCACTGGGGCCAACCACCACTTACTTTGAGACAAATAAATCAATAGTACGCCTTATTATGAGGCGTAAGGTTGAAAGGGCCAGCCCGGTTGCTTTCACTGGGGCCAACCACCACTTAATTAGAGATAAATAAATAAATAGTACGCCTTATCACGAGGAGTGAGGTTGAGGGGGCCAGCCCGTTTGCTTTCACTGGGGCCAACCACCGCTTACTTTGAAAAGATAGAGAACCAGTCGGTTTCTCCCCTCTTAGAGCATCCAGTCCCAAAGGCTGCAAGCATGGTGGTGGTGGTGGTGGAGTTTAGGTTAAAAGTGGTGGTGGTGGTGGTGAAGATTAGGTTAAAAGTGGTGGTGGTGGTGGTGGAGTTTAGGTTTAAAGTGGTGGTGGTGGTGGTGAATATTAGGTTAAAGTTGGGTCGGTGGTGGTGCGGTGGGGTGGTGGTTGGTGGTTGACGTTTAGGTTAATAGTTGGTGTCGTTGTGGTTGTGGTGATGATGGTGTTGTGGTGGTGGAGTTTAGGTTAAAAGGGGTTGTTGTGGTGGGTGTTGGGTGGTGGTTGGAGTTAAGTTTTGGGTAACAAATGGTGGTGGTGGTGGTGGTTGTGTTTAGGGTAAAAGTCGGTGGTGGTGGTGATGATGGTGGTGGTTGGAAAGTGGCGTAGTTTAGGTTAAAAGTGGAGGTGGTTGGTGGTGGGTGGGTGGTGGTGGAGTTAGGTTATTTAAAAGTGGGTTGTTGGTTTGTGGTTGTGGCTGGTTGGTGTTGGTGGTTGTGGTTGGTCGGGTCTGGTGGTTAAGATGTATAGTGGAAGGGTGGGGTTGGTCGGTGGTGTAGGTGGTGAAAGATTTAGATTAAAAGTGGTGGTGGTGGTATGGGGGGGTGGTGGTTAGAGTTAGAGTTTTTAGATAGAGTTTTTTAAGTTTAAAATGGTGTTGTTGGTGGTGCTTGGTGGGTTGTTTGGTGGTGGTGATGAGGGTTTAGGTTTTAAAAAAGGTTGTGGTTGTAGAGTGAGGTTGCTTGTTGTGGTGTGGTGACGTGGGTGGGTGGTGGTGGTAGAAGTTTAGATTACAAAGTGGTGGTGGTGGTTGGTTGTGAGGTGGTGGTTTGGTGGTAGAGTGTAGGGTTTAAAATGGGTGGTGGTGGTGGTGGTGGTGGAGGTGGGTGGTTGTGGTGGTGGAGTTTAGTTTTGTTAACATGGTGGTAGGTGGCTGGTCTGGGTGGTGGGGGTGGCGTGGTGGTGGTGTTTAGGTTAAAATGGTTGTGGTTGTGGTTGGGTTGTGTTGTGGTTGTTGGTGGTGTGGTGGTTGGTGGAGTTTAGGTATTAAAAATAGGTTGTGGTGTGGTTGCGGTTGTTTGTGGTGGTGGGTGGTGGGTGGTGGTGGTGGTGGACGTTTAGGTTTTAAAAAGTGGTTGTGTTGGTGTGGTGGTGGGTTTAGGTTTTAAATGGTGTTTGTGGTGGTGGGTGGTGGTTTAGCGGTAGTGGTGGTTGGCGGTGGTAGGGGGTAATGGTGGGTGGGTAGAGATACAGCTTTAAAGTGGTGGTTGGTGGTGGTGGGGGGTGTGGTTAGAGTAAGTGAAAACAAGTGGTGGTGATAGAGTTAAGTAACAAGTGGTGGTTTGGGGGATAGAGCTTAAGTAAAAGTGTGGTGATTAGCGTTGTTAAGTTAACAAGTGGTTGGTTGATAGGTTAAGTTAAACAAGTGGTCGGTGAAGAGTTAGGGTTAACAGTGGTGGTGATAGAAGTTAAGTTAACAAGTGGTGGTGAGAGCGTAAGTTAAAAGTGGTGGTGATAGAGTTTAAGTTAACAAGTGGTGTTGATAAGTTTAAGTTAACCAAGTGGTTGTGATAGAGTTAAGGTTAACAAGCTGTGTGGTGTGATAGTGGTGACAGAGTCAAGGTTGGGGACAGAGTCAGGTTTAAAGTGCAGCAGTATCATGACTGCTGTTTTCAGACCCTTTCAGTTGATTGTACAATGGTCTACGGGTAGGACCCAGATCGCTTGAGATGAAGCGTCGGGGGATTCGATCCCCCTTCGGTCGCTCTTGTCTTGGCGTGCATGTGTTGCTCAAACAGTATGGAGCTTGTCTCAGTTGAGGTGGAGACCGATCCCCACCCAGCGTAGGACGCGGTCACTTAACACACGCCCCACCAAGGCGTATCCATTACCTTTGTTTTACTGTGTTTGTCCACAACACGAATGGACATAGGACAAATGTAGCCACATGCACACACACACATACACACGATGCAAAACATACATGACAACACATGCCACAGGCATACACACATACAACAACATGCTCGCATACATACACACAGTGAAACATTGCATACACACATACACACATGCCAGATTACAACAAAACACTGCACATGTAATACACACAAACAAATGCACGCATAAATACACAACTGCACAGCATACACACATCACACACATGCAAGCTACATAACACAGCACATGCATACTCACATACACATACACGCATGCACACATTTAAACAAATACAAACACAACACACATGCACAACATGAACACATGCCCCGACAACATCCACATGCCCACATGCAGAACACATACACACTGAACATGATACCACACATACACACAACACACATGCAACAATGCACACACATACACACACATGCACAGTGCATACATACACATCATGAAACCATAAATAAAACAACCACAACATAAAGCATGCCACAATGCACACACATACAAACCACATGCCGCCCATAAAAACACACATGCACATCCATACAAACGCATTACCACAAATACACGATGCCATGCACACACAACACACACATGCACGCATACTACACACATGCACGCATACATACACAAATAACACACAAATACAGCATGCACACATGCAAACCACATGACCACACACACATCACGCATGCACATACAACAAATTGCCCCCACACCCACAATGCACACAGGCACGCAATACTACACACATTCAACATGCAATACACAAATACACACATACACTCATTCACACATGCACACAATACAACATAAAACATGCAAACACCCGCCCATGCACAGTCAAATTATCTGTGTAGCACAAACTCAGGGCCTCCATCGGTAAAACGATTTCTTGGGGCCCAGTTCATCAGTGCTTGGTTTCCTTTCAACCCCTCTTTATATGGAGGCTGGGCGAGTCCCTTTTTGGCTACCCCTGAATTGTGACAAACATGCAAATATGTGTGTGGTCACCAGGGTACTTCCAAGCGCGCGCTGGCGCGCTGGCTTTTTGAGCCCCACTTCGCATTTCGCGCAGTTTTTTGCAACCCCCTGTGGGCGCAGCAAGCAATGTTTGCGCGTTTTGCACTACAAAGCGCAGTTTTATTTGTTTCAAGTGCGCTACAGCGCTGGCCAATTTGGTCAATGGAAGGACCCTGGTAGTCACTCACAATCACACCACGACACTCTCACACAGCCCCTGACACTGCCATGTTTATGTACTTGCCATCTGTTCAGCACGCAGCCTCCCTGGATCACTAGGGGTCGGCTATGTTATATAATATTATTGAATAAATAATATTATACAATATTATATAATATTAATCGGACAAGGCGTCTCGCCAGAATTTCGAATTTAATTGAAAAAACAATATTATTGTGATACCGTAATAATAGTAGTTAATGTTAGTTTTTCAAACACTAATATTAATTGCCGCTCCCTATTGATCACTGATCAAGCCACCTCTTACCCGAACCATACACCAAACATTTTCAACCCTAACCACAACCCAAGCCTTTTAAAACATAACCAAACCCCCACGCCCTTTTAACCCAACCAACCATCCCCACGCCCGTTTCAAACCCTAACCACACCCCACGCACTGTTAAACAATAACCACCCCCACGCCATTCAACCCTAACCACACCCCCACGCCCTTTCAACCCTAACACACCCCCACGCCATTTTCAAACCTAACCAGACCCCCCCCCAAAAACAAACCCCCCAAACACCCTTTTAAAACAATAAAACACACCACGCCCTTCCTTTTCAACCCTAACCACACCCACGCCCTTTTCAAACCCTAACCACAACCCCACACCCTTTAAACACTAACCAAACCCCCACGCCCCTTTTCAACCCTTAACCACACCCCAGCCCTTTTCAACCATACCCCACACCCCCCCGCCCCTTTTCAACCAAACCACAACCCCCACACCCTTTTAACCCTAACCACACCCCCACGACTTTTCAACCCTAACAAACCCCACGCCCTTTAACACTAACCACACCCCACGCCTTTCAACCCTAACCACACCCCCACCCCTTTTCAACCCTAACACCACCCCCCCGCCATTTTCAACCCTAACCACACCCCACGCCTTTCAACCCTAACACACAAACCCCACGGCCCTTTTTCAACCCTACCCACACCCCACGCCCTTTTCAACCCTAACCACACCCCCACGCCCTTTTCAACCCTAACCACACCCCCTCGCCCTTTTCAACCCTAACCACACCCCCACGCCACTCCCCTTTTCAAACCCTAACCACACCCCACACGCCACTTTCAACCCTACCAACCCCCACGCCCTTTCAACCCTAACCACCCCCCTCGCCTTTCAACCCTAAACCCACCCCTACGACCTTTTCAACCCTAACCACACCCGCACGCCCCTTTTCAACCCTAACCACACCCCACGCCCATTTTAAACCCTAACACCACCCCACGCCCTTTCAACCTAACCACACCCCTCTCCTTTTCAACCCTATCCAACCCCCACGCCCTTCCTTCCTCTTTCAACCCTAACACACCACCACGCCCTTTTCAAACCCTACCACACACCACACGCCCTTTTCAACCCTAACCACCCCCAAGCCATTTTAAACCCTAACCACACCAAACGCCTTTTCAACCCTATCACACACACACGACTTTCAACCCAACCAACCCCCACGCCCTTTTCAACCCTAACCAAACCCACACGCCCTTTTCAACCCTAACCACACCAACAACCCTTTTCAACCCTTAACAACCCCCATGCACCCTTTCAACCCTAAACCACACCACCAAGCCCTTTTAACCCCTAACCACACCCCCACGCCCTTTGTCACCCTACCACACCCCCCACGCCCTTTTAAACCCTAACCACACCCCCACGCCCATTTTCAACCCTTAACCACACCCCACGCCCTTTTCAACCCTAACCAGCCCCCACGACCTTAGCAACACTAAACCACACCACAAGCCCTTTTCAACCCTAACCACACCCCCACGCCCTTTTAAACCTAACACACCCACACGGACCTTTCAACAATAACCACACCCCACGCACTTTTCAACCCAACCACACCCCCACGACCCTTTTCAACCCTAACCCAACCCCCACGACCATTCTTTTCAACCCTAACACCCCCTACGGCACTTTTCACCCTAAACAACACCAACACGCCTTTTCAACCCTAACCACACCCCCACGCCCTCTTTTCAAACCCTAACCACACCCCTACGCCCTTTTTCAACCCTAACCACACCCCTAAGGCCCTTTCAAACCTAACACACCCCCACGCCCCTTTTTCAACCAACCAAACACCCACGCCCTTTTTCAACCCTTAACCACCACCCACGCCCTTTCAACCTAAAGCAACCCCAAGCCCTTTTTACCTAACCACACCCCATCCCTTTCAACCCTAACACACCCCAACGCCTTTCACCCTAACCCCACCCCAACGCACTTTCAAACCTAACCACACCCCCACGACCTTGCAACATAACCAACCCCCACGCCCTTTTCAACCCTAACCACACCCCCACGCCCTTTTCAACCCTAACCACACCCCCACGCCCTTTTCAACCCTAACCACACCCCCACGCCCTTTTCAACCCTAACCACACCCCTCGCCTTTTCAACCCTAACAAACCACCAAGCCCTTTTCAAACCCTAACCAACACCCCCAGCACTTTAACCAGAACCACACCCCAAGCCCATTTCAACCCTAACCACCACCCACTAGCCCCTTTTAACCCTAACCACACCATACGCCCTTTTTCACCCTAACACACCCCACGCCCTTTTCAACCCCAAAAAAAAAAAAAAAACCACACCCACGCCATTTTCAACCCTAACCACCAACCCCCACGCCCTTTTCAACCCTAACCACACCCCCTCGCCCTTGTCAACCCTACCCACCCACGCCCTTTTCAACCCTAACCACACCCCCACGCCCTTTTCAACCCTAACCACACCCCCACGCCCTTTTCAACCCTAACCACCCCCCACGCCCTTTTCAACCCTAACCACACCCCCACGCCCTTTTCAACCCTATCCCAACCCACCCCTTTTCAAACCCAACCACACACCCACGCCCCTTTCAACCCGAAACCACACCCCGACGCCTTTCAACCCTAACCACACCCACCCACACCCTTTTCAACCATAACCACACCCCCCACACCCTTTCAACCCTAAACCACACCCCCACGCCCTTTCAAACCCTAACCAAACCCCCACGCCCTTTTTCAAACCCTAACACACCCCACGCCCTTTTCAACCCTAACAACCCCCGCCCTTTTCACTAACACCCCCCAAGGACCTTTTCAACCCTAAAACACACCCCCACGCCCATTTTCAACCCTAACCACACCACCACGCCCTTATCAACCCAACAACACCACCCACGCCTTTTCAACCCAACCACAACCCCAAGACTTTTCACCCAACCACACCCCCCCACGCCCTTTCAACCCTAACCCACACCCCACACGCCCTTTTCAACCTAACACAACCCCAAGCCATTTTCAACCCTAACACACCCCCTCGCCTGTTTAACCCTAACCACACCCCTACGCCCTTCACACCCTACCACACCCCCCACGCACTTTTCAACCATAACCACACCCCCACGCCCTTTTCAACCCTAACAACACCACACGGCCCTTTTACCTAACCACACCCTACGCCCTTTTCAACCTAACCACACCCCACGCCCTTTTCAAACCTAACCACACCCAAGCACTTTCAACCTACCACACCCAAACAACCCCGCCCCTTTTCAACCCTAAGCACACCCCACGCCCTTTCAACCCTAACCACACCCACGCCCTTTCAACCCTAACCACACCCCACGCCCTTTTTCAACCCTAACCAACCCCCACGCCCTTTTCAAACCTAACAAACCCCACGCCCTTTCAACCCTAACCAACACAACGCCCTATCAACCACTAACACACCCCCAAGCCCTGTTCAACCCTAAACACCCCCGCACGCCCTTTCAAACCCTAACCACCCCACGCCCTTTTCAACCCTAACCACACCACCACGCCCTTTTCAAAACCTCTAACCCACACCACGCCCTTTTCAACCCTAACCCAAAAACCCCACGCCCTTTTAACCCTAAACACACCCCCCCGCACTCATCAACCTAACCACACACCACGCCTTTTCAATCAACCACACCCCCAAGCCCTTTTTCAACCGAACCACACCCCCACGGCCCTTTTCAACCCTAACCACACCCCAACGCCCTTTCAACCTAACACACCCCCACGCATTTTCAACCCTAACCCAGCACGCCCTCGCCCTTTCAACCTAACCACACCACCACGCCTTGTCAACCCTAACCACAACCCCCGCCCTTTCAACCCTACACACCCCACGCCCTTTCAACCCTAACCACACCCAACAAGACCTTTTTCAACCCTAACCACACCCCCCGCCCTTTTCAACCCTTACACACCCCCACGCCATTTTTCACCCTAACCACACCCCACGCATTTCAACCTAACCACACCCACCACGCCCTTTTCAACCTAACACACCCCTACGCCCTTTCAACCCTAACCCACCCCACGCCATATAACCCTAAGCACACACCCACGCCTTTTCAACACCACACCCCAAGCCCGTTTAACCCTAAACCCACACACCACGCCCTTTCAAACATAACCACACCCCCCGACCTTCCTTTTCAACCCCAACCACACCCCCACGCCCTTTCCACCCTAAGAACACCCCCACGCCTTGCGACCCTAACCAACCCCACCGCCCTTTTCAAACCAAACCACACCCCACGCCCTTTTCAACCCTAACCACACCCCCACGCCCTTTTCAACCCTAACCACACCCCCACGCCCTTTTCAACCCTAACCACACCCCCACGCCCTTTTCAACCCTAACCACACCCCCACGCCCTTTTCAACCCTAACCACAAACCACGCCTTTCAACCCTATCCACACCCCCGCCCTTTCAACCCTATACCACCCCCAGCCCTTTCAACAATAACCAACCCCCACGCCTTGTTAAACCTAACCACACCCCCACGCCCTTTTAAACCTACCACACCCCCCACGCCTTTTTCAACCCTAACCACCACCCACGCCCCTTTTCACCTAACCACACCCCAGCCCTTTTCAACCCTAACCAAACCCCAAGCCTTTTCAACCATAACCACACACCACGCCATTTTCAACCAAACCACACACCACCCCTTTGCAACACTACCACACCCCACGCCTTTTCAAACCCTAACACACCCCACGCCTTATTTCAACCCTAACCACCCCCACGCCCTTTTCAACACTAAACAACACCCCAAGCCCTTTTCAACCTTAACAACACCTACGCCTTTAAACCACACACCCCACGCCCTTTTCACCCTAACCAACACCCCCAGCCCTTTTAAACCATAACAAACCCCAACGCCCTTTTCAACCACTAAACCACCTCCCCCACGCCCTTTTCAACCCTAACCCAACCACACAGCCCTTTTCAACCTAACAACCCCAACGCCCATTTTCAAAAAACCCTAACCACACCCCCACGCCATTTTCACCCCTAACCAACACCCCCAGCCTTTCAACCTAACACACCCCACACGCACTTCTCAACCCTGACCAAACCCACACGCCCTTTCAACCTTAACAAATACTCGCCCTTCAACCCTAACCACACCCCCAACGCCCTTTTCAAACCGAACCACACCACCACGCCCCCTTTTCAACCCTAAACAACCCCCCACGACCTTCATTTCAACCACACACCCAACGCCCTTTTCAACTCCGAACCACACACCCACGCCCTTTTCAAACCATAACCACACCCCCACGGCCCTTTTTCAACCCGAACCACACCCCGCACCTCTTAACCCCCCCCCCCCCACACACACAAACACACACCACACACAACACAACCCCACCACCCAACCAACTTTACTTTTTTCACCCTAACCCACACCACACACTTCTTCAACCCTTAACCACACAACACACACTCTTCAAACCTAACCCCCTTCCCCCCTCCCCCCCCCCCCCCCCCCCCCCCCCCCCCCCCCCCCCCCCCCCCCATACACACACACCACTCTTCAAACTACCCCTACACACACA
This sequence comes from Chlamydomonas sp. ICE-L, assembly GCA_013435795.1. Classification (NCBI taxonomy): domain Eukaryota; kingdom Viridiplantae; phylum Chlorophyta; class Chlorophyceae; order Chlamydomonadales; family Chlamydomonadaceae; genus Chlamydomonas; species Chlamydomonas sp. ICE-L. The sequence goes on along the minus strand of JACBWV010000610.1, from coordinate 158,853,056 downwards.
CCACTATTTCAACCTACCCCCCCTACACAAACACACTCTTCAACCCTACCACCCTTTACACCACACCACTCTCAACCCTACCCCCCCTCACCCCCCCCACACCCCCCCCCCCCCAGCCCCCCCCTCTTTAACCCCTGTGCAAGGGAGGCAGAAGAAAGGTTTGGTTTTGAGGTGGGGGTGAAGATGCACCACCCATCTTCACCCTTAACCAGCCCCACCCCACACTTTCTCAAACTAACCCCCACCCCCCACCCTTCCCTTCTTTAACCTCTCCCCACAGGGAGGCATAGGAAAGTTTGGTACGAGTCTGTGGGGAGAAGACGCGCTCTACAATTGTGTCAAATCATCAAGGTGAGGCTCGCCACTGTTTTTGTTATGCGACGCATTGCCATTCAATTGCTGCGTGGGTACGCAAGTATCCGGCTGAACTACTCAGAAATGCCTCCCGATCCCCCCTGGCTTCGCGCTCTCATCATCATCATCATCATCATCGTCATCATCATCATCATCATCAACAACAAAAACAACAACATCATCATCATCATCATCATCATCATCATCACCATCAGCATCATCATCATCATCATCATCATCATCATCATCATCGTCATCATCATTAATACTACCCAACCAACCCACCACCGCCACCACCACTATCATCACCATTATCATCACCATCGCAACCGCCACTACCACCACCATCATCATCACCATCATCATCATCATCATCATCATCATCGTCATCATCACTACTACCACCACCACCACCACCGCCACCACCATCATCATCACCATTATCATCACCATCGCCACCGCCACTCACACCAACATAAGCACCTAATCATCATCATCATCACATCAGCAGCAACAAAAACAACAACAAACAACAATCATCATCACCAAGCAGCACTCATCATCATCAGAATCACGGCAGCATCATACTACCACCACCACCAACACACCGCCACCCCAATCATCATCAACATTACATCACCACGCCACCGCCAACTACCACACCATCTTCATCATCATCATCATCATCATCCTCATCATCGTCATCATAATCCACTACTACACAACCACCACCGCCACCACCATCATCATCACCATTATCATCACCATCGCCACCGCCACTACCACCACCATCATCATCATCATCATCATCAGCAGCATCAGAGAATCTTGCTCCTATCCCTCCTATTCTGGTCTACTGCAGATGGCTGTCCCTAGCTGCCGTGATTCCTCAAGCTGACGGTACAGAGGCGTTTGCTGGCTATGCTGTGACCGCCCTTGGGACAATGGAGGAGTTTATGAAATCGGTGTGTTTGTGTATCATGTGTTTCGATGGGGCAGTCTGTGTGTTTGTTGGCGCATAGACATTTGCTGGGTATGCTTTGACCGCCCTTGGGACAATGGAGGAGTTTATGAAATCGGTGCGTTTGTGTATCATGTGTTTCGATGGGGCAGTCTGTGTGTCTGTTGGCGCATAGACATTTGCTGTGTATGCTTTGACCGCCCTTGGGACAATGGAGGAGTTTATGAAATCGGTGTGTTTGTGTGTCTCAATGAAGCAGTTTGTGTGTTTGTTGGTACATAGACATTTCCTGGGTATGCTGTGACCGCCCTTGGGATAATGGAAGAGTTTATAATCTCAGTGTTTCTGTTCATCATTTGTTTTGATGGACCAATTTGTGTGTTTGCTGGCTGGTTTGCTGTGGCCACCCTTGGCACAGTGGCCGAGTTTATAAACTCAGTGCATCTGTGTGTCATGTGTTTCAATGTACTAGTTCTTGTATTTGGGACAGGAGTTTGCTGGCTATGCTGTGACAGAGGCAGAGTTTGTAAGCTAGGTGCATCTGTGTATCATGTGATATGATGTATTAGTTGGTATGTTTGTAGGCACAGAGCCACAGCGGCGTTTGCTTGCTACGCTGTGACAGCCCTTGGCACAGTGGCACAGTTTACCGCAAAGCTAGCAAACGCCTATGTGCCAACAAATACAAGAACTCCATTGAAACACATGATATACAAATTTGCTGTGACCGTTCTTGGCACAGTGGCAGAGTTTATAAACTCAGTGCATCTGTGTATCATGTGTTTCAATAAATTAGTTCTTGTATATGGGACAGGAGTTTTCTGGCTATGCTGTGACAGCCATGGCACAGTGGCAGAGTTTATAAACTCAGTGCATCTGTGTATCATGTGTTTCATTGGATTAGTTCTTGTATTTGCTGGCGCAGAGGCGTTCGCTAGCTTTGCTGTGACGATCCATGGGACAATGGAAGAGTTTAAAAGTTCGGTGCGTCTGTGTGTCATGTGTTTCAATGTATAAGTTCTTGTTTTTGTTGGCACAGGGACATTTGATGTCTATGCTTTGTCAGCCCTGGGGACAAGGGATATGTTCATTAGCTCGGTGTGTCTGTTTATCATGTGTTTCAATGGATTAGTTATTGTATTTGTTGGCGCAATGGCGTTCGCTTGCTTTGCTGTGACGATCCATGGGACAATGGAAGAGTTCATGAGCTAGGTGTGTCTGTATCATGTGATGCAATGGATTAGTTGGCGTCTTTGTTGGACTAGGATGGGGAGGCTTAATGGTACTGACTAATACTGATTTGAAGGGAACGACAATATGATATCATATGATGCCGGCAGTCTGACTAGGCTTATAAGCTAGGTGTGTTTGTGTATCATGCGATACAATGGATTTGTTGGCGTCTTTGTTGGATTAGAGTGGGGAGGCCCAATGGTACTGACTAACACTGATTTGAAGGGAACGGCAGTATGATATCATATGATGCCGGCAGTCTGACTAGGCTTATAAGCTAGGTGTGTCTGTGTATCATGTGATACAATGGGTTAGTTTGTATGTTTGTAGGCACAGAGCCACAGGGGCGTTCGCTTGCTACGCTGTGACAGCCCTTGGCACAGTGGCACAGTTTATAAACTCGGTGTGTCTGTGTCTTGTGTTTCAATGGATTAATTATTGTATTTGTTGGTGCAGAGGCGTTTGCTAGCTTTGCTGTGACGATCCATGGGACAGTGGAAGAGTTTATAATCTAGGTGTGTCTGTGTATCATGTGTTTCGATTGACCAGTTTGTGTGTTTGCTAGCTGGTTTGCTGTGACCACCCTTGGCACTGTGGCAGAGTTTATACACTCGATGCATCTGTGTGTAATGGTTTCAATGGATTTGTTGGCGTCTGTGTTGGACTAGAGTGGGGAGGTCCAATGGCACTGATCATGGTAATGATAACGCCTGGAGGAGCGTGGTGTTGAGGGAACCCGTCGAACGCGGGTAGGGAGGGGTCTTCTACCTCAACTGGACAAGCTACCATCACTGTTGACAACGACCTGCAACGCCAAGAGCGACTGAAGGAAGAATCGAACCCCCGACTCTTCATCCTCACAGTGATTTGGTCTACCACTAGGCCAATGTATATCACTGAAAGGGGCCCAATGGCACTGACTGCAATTGCTGATTGTTAGGGAACGGCAAAATGATATCATATGATGCCGGCAGTCTGACTGGGCTTAAGTTACCATTTATACTGATATCAAATGATGCAATTTGTATGATAGCATATGAAACTCGAGGATTATTAAAACTGAAATAACTACCCTTGCATCTCAATAACACAGGATGGTTACAACTGAAATAACTGCCCTTGCATCTCAATAACACAGGATGGTTAAAACTGAAATAACTGCCCTTGCATCTCAATAACACAGGATGGTTAAAACTGAAATAACTGCCCTTGCATCTCAATAACACAGGATGATTAAAACTGAAATAACTGCCCTTGCATCTCAATAACACAGGATGATTAAAACTGAAATAACTGCCCTTGCATCTCAATAACACAGGATGATTAAAACTGAAATAACTGCCCTTGCATCTCAATAACACAGGATGATTAAAACTGAAATAACTGCCCTTGCATCTCAATAACACAGGATGATTAAAACTGAAATAACTGCCCTTGCATCTCAATAACACAGGATTACTACAACGTTTGCTATGTTCAGCTTTCAACACGGTTGAGTCGGCAGTTGTTCAATCTCATTTTCCTTTTGATCGTCTTTACGAGAAACTATACACTAAACCTGACTACACATGTTTTTGGCGGAGCCTCCCCTTCTGGGGGGCGGGAGCCCCCAGTGTTACCCATTTGTCCGTCCATCCATCCATCCATCCATCCATCCATCCATCCATCCATCCATCCGTCTGACCGTGATGAAGCCCGACATGCAGCCAACGGTCTCGTAACTAACTCGCTTCCGTTGCCACGTCGCTCCCTCGCGATCACTCTCCGCCATTTTTTAGCGTCGCAGGCGACGCTGCATAGAACTTGTTTATATTATTTTGACCTGATTTGACTTGCTAATTTGGCACATTTTTCAGGATTACTACAACGGTTGCAGTCCGGAGGCGTCCGCAGAACTTGATGATGATGATTGTCAGCTCGGGGGTGTTGGAGGAATTGCAAAGCTTGGCCTTGATCCTGAAGACGGGGCAATCAACATCTGTCTCCTCGTGAGTGCTCTCTCTCTCTCCCTCTCCCTCTCTAGCTCTCTCGCTCTCGCTCTCTCGCTCTCACCCCCCTCCTTTCTCTGGTGAATGGTGTTCCACATCTAAGTTCCATTGACCATCAACTTATCCTTCACCTTGACCTGATCCTTGACCTTGACCTCAACCTTATCTTTACCCTTGAGCTTGAGCTTGACCTAGATCGTTACTTTATCCTTCACCTTGACCTCAACCTTATGTTTACCAAGTACAAAGTACAAAGTACGAAGCACGAGTTCTCGCGGAAACGTTTTGTCCAGTTCATCCCCTGAATTGCTATAACATTGACCATCCCCGTATTCTTGACCTTGAACACCACCTTCTCCTCAACCTTATCCTTGACCTTGACCATCACCTGATCTTTGACCTTGACCTTGACTTTGATCTCAACATTTATTATGACCTCGACATTGACCTTAACATTTACCATGACCTTGATATTGACCTTGTTCTCGACATTGACATTGACATTGACATTGACATTGACATTGACATTGATCTCGACATTTATTATGACCTTGACATTGATATGGATCTCAACATTTTATCATGACCTCGACATTGATCTCGACATTTATTATGACCTTGACATTGATCTCGACATTTATTATGACCTTGACCTTGACATTGATTTTGACATTTATTATGGCCTCGACATTGATCTCGAAATTTACCATGACCTTGACGAGCACTTCATCTTGACCTTGACCATTTCCTTATCCTTCAGTCCATTCTCTCTTTGTTTAACGATGTTATACAACTAAGTTCCCACCCAGCCACCTTCGCCAATCCTGTGTGCATGTATGTTATACATATATATATATATATATATATATATATATATATATATATATCGGGATCGGCAATGTGATATCATATGATATCAAGTCATCACATGAAATCATATGATATCATTCACATGATATCATATGATGCCGGCAGTCTGACTAGGTAACTTTGGCCTGGGGCATCATATCATATAATATTAAATCATATGATTTGTGTATGATATCATATGATATTATACTCGTCTTTGGTCAACATCGTATGATTTTCCGCTCCCTACATATTCTACAATGGAGTTAAATCATCATCTCATCTATCCTGTATAGGCTGTTCTTCCTGAGTTTAGGCGTCAGGGAATTGCCTCTCTGATGTGCAAACAGATTACGCAATCTGCAAAGAGTGTGAGGTGCGTGGGTTTAGGGTGTACAGTTCAGGTGACAGGGAATTGCCTCTCTTGGGTGCAAACAGATTACGCAATCTGCAAAGAGTGTGAGGTGCGTGGGTTTAGGGTGTACAGTTCAGGTGACAGGGAATTGCCTCTCTTGTGTGCAAACAGATTACGCAATCTGCAAAGATTGAGAGGTGCATTCCTTGCTGTGTCGGGGGAGACATGGCTTAGGGTTCAGAGTTCAGGAGGCATGGTTTAGGGTTTAGGTGACAGGGAATTGCCTCCCTTGTGTTCAAACAGATTACGCTCTGTAAGAGTGGGAGGTTCTTTCCTGGACAGCCTTCAGGGAGACATGGTTAAGGGTTTGCAGTCCAGGCGTTAGGGTTTTGCCTCCCATGTGTTCAAGCAGATTGTGCAGTCTGCAAAGAGTGGGAGGTTCTTTCCTGGCTGGCGTTCAGGGAGACATGGTTTTGGGTTAACAGTTCAGGCGTCAGGGAATCGCCTCCCACGTGTTCAAGCAGATTGTTCAGTCTGCAAAGAGTGGGAGGTGCTTTCCTGGCCGTTTACATTTTCCTGGTAATAAATTTTTTCCTGCCGAAGGCGGCGAGCAGCCAAATTGCTGGCTGAAGCTATGTAACCAAGTTCAAGTTTCCTGGCCGGCGTCCAGGGAGACATGGTTTAGGGTTAACAGTTCAGGCCCCATTTAGGCAATGGCCTCTCACATGTTCAAGCAGATTTTGCAACCTGAATGTAGTGTGGGGTGCTTTCTTGGTCGGCGTTCAGGGAGACATGGTTTAGGGTTTACATTTCAGGAGTCAGAGAATCGCCTCTCGCATGTACAAGCAGATTGAAGGCACTCAATGACTGTCGTTATTTTGGGCGAGTATCTTATTTGAATGCCCCCCGTTCGACGAATGGCTCAGTGGGAGAGCTCCTAGAACGAAGAAGGTGCTGGGTTCAAATCCCTACGGGTGCCCTTTAGTGTTCGCGGTCGCTGTCAACCGCCATGGTAGCTTTGTCTAGGCAAAGTAGCAGCCCGCTCCCTACCGCCGCAAGACGCGGCTCCCTTAGAACCACGCCCCACCAGGCGTTGTCATTACTTTTTTATTTGAATGCTTATTACTAGGGAACGGCAAATCATATGATGTTGACCAAAGAAAAGTATGATATCATATGATATCATACAAAAATCATATGATATGATGCCCCAGGCCAAAGTTACCTAGTCAGACCGCCGGCATCATATGATATCATATGATGACATGATATCATATGATATCATGTTGCCAATCCCTACTTATTACTTATACTAATAGTATTATGTGTGCAAGTTCCATGAGTCTGTGCTCATCTCGATAATTGAGTGGGCCCTTTGGCGAGAAGGGTCTTTCTACTATGAATCGCTCTTGCCTTTGCCTTTCTTTTGCAAACAGCGTGAGGTGCGTCCCTGGCCGACGTTGGGTGAGACATGGTTTAGGGTTTACAGAAAATCTGCTAGTAGCACCCAAAAGGCTATGAGGAGCACCAGGGTTCTACACTCAAACGCTTTTTCCTTTCCTTGAAAATGACCCTGCCGTCCACTCCACAGGGCCGGGGCAGTCTTCCTCCACATGATGATCACCAACATCACTGCTGCTCGCTTCTACTATTCGCTCACAACTCATAAACATAGTTTTCCTTCCACCCCACAGGGCCAGCGCAGTGTTCCTCCACATGATGATCACCAACATCACTGCTGCCCGCTTCTACTCTTTGCTCAAGTAGTGACACTTGTTGTCCTCCCACTCCACAGGGCCAGCGCAGTGTTCCTCCACATGATGATCACCAGCATCATTGCTGCTCGCTTCTATGATTCGCTCACAACTCATAACATTGTTTTCCTTTCACCCCACAGGGCCAGCGCAGTGTTCCTCCATGTGATGCTCACCAACATGGGTGCTGCTCGCTTCTACGATTCGCTCAACTTCAAAGCCATTGGTGTGGTGCCCAACTACTACCAACAGCAGACAGAGGCAGCTGCTGGTGAGGAAGCAGCTGATGTACCGCCCTCCGTAGTGCCGTCCAATGGGGCCAAGCCACCTCCCTTTTGTGCGGATGCCGTTCTGTTGAGCCTCAATCTAATCACACCAGAGGCACCTCCCCCCCCTCCCCCGAAGGCCAGCACCAACCCCTTCAGGACTAACGATACTGCTGCCAGCTCCAGTGAATCTGGGAGCAGGCTGGCCTCTGCGGCCACAACCCAAACCTCCGAGCCAGCATCCCAGCCAGCATCCCAGCCAGCATCATTGGGCAAGGGAGTCCAGGCAGTGGACGAGCCATGGGCTCTCACAGATAGCCGCTCCACTTCTATCAGTGGTGAGGCAATAACGGAAGGCATGGTTGATGGTACTTCTCCTTATGGCAGCAAGGGGGTAGGCAGTACAGTAAGCACGGGGTTTGCAGTTGAAGGTTTCCCTGCTTCTGGAAACAAGGGGGTAGGCAGTACGGTAAATAAAGAGTCCACAATTGAAGGTACATCTCCGTCTCAGCGGGCCACTACTGCTCTAGCAGTTGCGAAAGGTCTGATTGGTGGCGTTGCCCACATGTTTGGCCTCAGACCTAGGCAGCGGTCGCCCTCATCTTCTGCCAAAGTGGCTAAGAAGGCGTTAGTGAATGGTGAGTCGATGCAAGTTGTAGTGGGGCCAGATGGCTCCGTGGCCCTACAGGGAGATTGTGAGGAAGAAAAAGGTTCTGAGCCAGCTAGCAACGCTAATATAGTTTACAACTCATCAGGAGGGATTGTGAGCGGTACAAACAGTACAAGCTATACAAGCAATACAGGAAATACAAGCAGTAGTGATAGCTTACAAGCTTTGGGTATGATCTCCTCTAGTGCAGGGCTCCATTGGTCCACAGGCCAGCTAGGGCATGCACAAAGTGAAGTGAGCATACCACTCCTCAACTCTGGAGCTAGTGGTGTGTCAGCTACTTCAGTTACCATGCCTACCTGGCAAGCTTCCACTTTCCCTCCAGCTCAGTGTTCGATAACAAGACCCAGGGCTCTCGGGGCTGAGGTGTGTGGCAGGGTGTATTCCTCAACCGTGTTGGCCCCAGCTGTCTCTTCTCCACTCCAGCGTCCGTCACTGGGTGGACACAGACCCTTGCAGGGACGGCTCTTGCGTGGGATGTCTGCCAGGGGCATGTGCACAAGTCCAAGGCTGTTCTAAGAATAATTCCTACAGACAGACAGACAGACAGACAGACAGACAGACAGACAGACAGAGACAGACAAACAGACAGACAGACAGACAGACAGACAGACAGACAGACAGACAGACACTTGGACAAAGGGGTGACCCTCCCTCCTCCCAGAAAGGGGGGCTCCACTAAAAACGGAACAAGGGGCAGTACTTTCTTAGTATGTACCATACTGCGCCGTCGCACGGTTCGGCTGAGCTCAGTTGCAGTAGCGGTCTGCAAACACGGTGAGGTGAGGTGAGTAACATCACTAGGGATATGCAAGCGACGAGTTACGAGGCCGTTGGCTGACGCCAAATACGGGGCCTAGTGTTCCTCTGGCTGCGCTTTACTGATTCCTTTTGGGGCTATGCATAGCTGCTTCTATGCAGCTCCCTTTCCCCGTCCATCAGCCAAACCTGAAGCCAGCTAGCTAGTACGAAAGCTGACTGGACAGGCACTAGCTAGTGCGTATGAAAGCTGACTGGACAGGCATGGCTGGCTAATGGATCTGGATGGAAGCTGCTGCTCGTAGCCCAAAACAAAACACTGCCTTCAGCTACAACCACCCACCAATGCAGCCCAAACCGCGTAGCCAAACACAATGCGTAGCCCAGAACAAAACAGTGCCTTTAGCTACAACCACCCAGCAATGCAGCCCAAGACGCGTAGCCCAAAACAAAACAGTGCTGCGCTTGCTTCTCATGAAGTATGTCCACTTGCCCAAGATCAATCCTTCAAACATGATCAATATATGAGTGGCCTACACGACGTAGCCTTCTGGATCGGATTGTCACATAATTTTCCAGCTAACTCTGGGCTGGGTGGAAGCTGCTACGTGTGTCCTAGAAAACAGTGCTGCGCATGCTTCTCAGGAAGCATGACCATCTGCCCAAAATCAATCAATCAGTCAAGAGAATTGATTGGTTTGTTTCATGGTTTTTCAGCCAACTCTGGGCTGCTCACCATCTTCGAATGTCAAGTCCCCCCGTGCAATACCCACGGAAATCAGGGAGCCAACTAATCGTGAGGTGTTTGTATTAAGTTTGAATAGTTGCATAGTTTTAGAGCCAACTTTGAGCTGCTCACCGTCTTCCAATTACACGTCCCCCCTTGCAATACCCACGGAAACCAGGGAGCCAACTCATAGCTTTTATTATCAGCTATGAGCAGCAGCTTCTAGGCAGCTCCCTGCGCCACCCCTTGGGCCAAGCCCCAAGATTTGGACAGGACTGGAATGAGCCAGCAACTGGGCCAAGCCCCACAATATTGTCAGGACTGGAATGATGATTCTGTCAGCTTCCAGATGAACTACCTTTGCATTAGGCTTGGCTGGGTAGCAAGCCAGGGGAGCTGGCAGTACAAGTGTACATGTTGAGATCTGGGTCCTGCTCTAGGGGGTTTAATACCTGCGCCACCAAAACGGTGGTTGGGGGTTTGGTTTGTTTGTCCTCGACACACCCCTGGTGTAATGGGGTTTTTTGCTTTGTGGGTTTTTTTTTTTTTTTTAAAGCACTGAGTCTCATACACCCTCGCGGTGTCAAGTAGACTTCAACATGTAATGTAATGTTATGTAATGTAATGTAGCACGAGTATTACTTGAACTTGAACTTAGTTACATAGCTTCAGACAGCAATTTGGCTGCTCGTTGTCCTCGGCAGTAAAAGAAAATGGAAATGTAATCACAAGCAATTCATTTGTTTCATGTATTATGTACCTTCGTGTTAAGAGGGTAATACATCAGAGCCTTTGGGGGTCGCATTTGGGGGCAAAACATGCGGGTATATAGCTTCAGCCAGCAATTTGGCTGCTCGCTGTCTTCGGCAGTGTAAATAAAACTAGCAGGAAAATGTAAACGTGAACAAATCGATTTTGTTTTTCCTTTATTCCAGCACAATACAACTGGAGTTGCCATGGCTGTACTGTCTGTACATACATCTCATTGTAAAAAATCCTCGTTTTTTTATTATTTATTAACAGGAGTTTCGCCTGCTTAAAGGGCGGGTCTCCATGCTATAGCCCTAGACTTAAAGATTGTGTCGTTGTGATCGGCGGAGACATTCCTACATAAGTAAGTTATTACCAGGGCCCCTGGTTTGTACTTAATAGACACCCGTAGGTCGACGGGAGATGCCGACCCACGCTGTGTGGACTTGGAATCTATCTTTGAGTGTGAGCAAGATAGAGAACCAACGCCACAGTGGCGGCGATGCCGTCAGGTTGAGGTTTAAATCCTCAGCATTTTAGCATCCCGCCCCCAAGCAAAGCTTGCACTGAAGAACTGTCGGATTTCTGCCCTTGTCGTGGACGCGTGGTTTTCTAGGTTTGTCTCCTTGTCTCCGTCTCTAACGACCCTGGCAGGAAGCTTGTCTGCAGAGGTCAATAGGGGTAGTGGTGATATTTATTTGGTCGAGGGTTTTCAATAGGGGTATTTCCCACCGAAAGTGCGCCTACTCTTGTATAGGAGTAGCAACGCCATTCGAACCGAATCTTCGGTGTCGCTGGTTTGTGTCGGAAGACCCACCTCCAGGGTTGAAAACCCTTTCACAACTAAACAAAATGTTGTGGATTTGTGTAAAAGATAGTTGCGCGTTTACATAAAAGCGTTGAAAGCACTTGCGATTCAAATGCGAGACCTGCATATATTTCCAATATCTGATCATACATCTATAATCTTACCACCGATACAAAGACCAATCACATTCTTCAGACAGTTAGACGCCTGAAGGCACTATAATGAATTAATAATATAACCATGTAACAATTATTCCTCGTATAATATATTTTCAGTTCTCAGTTCATCAATTATTCCTGCCACGGTTGGGCAAGTCCCTTTATCCTATTTGGCCTACCCCTGGACTGTTACATACATTGAAGTGACCAGTCGCAGGCAAGATCAGGCAGTGCAAAAAGCAGCCTGCAATGTAACATGTAACTGATTGTAACATACAAACATGCATACAATATCTTTGACACCTGAAGGCGTACATACGATGTACATGCGACCATGTGACACATGGTCTTTTGTATGTGCAAACGCATATATACAGGGGTCGGCTATGTTATATAATATGAGTAAATAAATGATATTATATAATATTAGTTGGACGAGCCATCTCACAAGAATTTCGAATGTATTTGAAAAACTGATATCATTGTGACACTATAATAATATTAGTTAATATTAGTTGTTCAAACACTAATATTAGTTGCCGTTCCATACATTTATAACCATGTGACAATTCTTCCTCTCCTAATATCACTCAAATATAAGCAGCAGGTGGCACCAAGCACCTCCTGCTTTCTGGGTGATATATATAGCGGAATTATCTTGGGTCATCTATGGCCTGCCTATGACAATAATGTAATATCTATCAAGTAACATATATTGGCAAGCCACGTCCATATTTCGTGCTTACACACATCACTGTGCATAATGCTATATTCGTATGGGCTACACCCTGCTTACGGTGATGGCACAACAATACTAAAACCGAAGGGGAAACGAGACCCCCGGTGACTGAAAACCCCTAAGGTACCGTACATTCACTAAAGTTGTCTGAAACTAACAGTGGTCAAAACTACTGCCACATAAATATTGCTCGCAACAGGAGGGCGCAATTAAAAATACATTTTATTTTTGCGCCCTCCCCACTCGCTGTGGACAGAAGGAAACTTTGGTTACTGCAGTTACTACAGTAACCAAACAGACCCAAAGTCTAGATTTAACACTCAGAGCAGACAGTTTTGTTTTTGGCAGAGCCCCCCCTTCCTGGAGGCGGGAGCTCCCAGGGCCACCCCGTTGTCTGTTGGCCTGTCCATCTGACAAAGACTGACACGTCAGCCAACTGTCT
>JACBWV010000610.1:158810243-158830243 GCA_013435795.1 Chlamydomonas sp. ICE-L | reverse complement strand
GGCCTTATATCCGGGGAACTGCGTGTGTGTGTGGTGGTGAGTGTGTTGTGCTGTGTGTGTGTGTGGGGGAGGGGGGGGGGGGGGGGGGGGGGGGGGGATCTGCCTGGACTTATATCCGGGACCTGAGTGTGTGTGGTGTGGGGGGGGGGGGGGGGGGGGGCTCATGCCGGCTTATATCTGACCTGCCTGTGTGTTGTTGTGTTGTATGTGTGTGGGGTGGGGGGGGGGGTGGGGGGGGGCTCTGACTGGAATGATATCCGGACACCCCCTGAAGTAGTAGTGGTGTGTGTGTGTGTGTGTGTGTGTGTGTTGCTATGCTGGGCCTTATAATCCGGACCTGCCGTGTGTGTGTGTGTGTGGTGTGGGGGGGGGGGGGGGTGGGTGTGTGGGTGTGGGTGGGCTTTGCCTGGCCTTATATAAGGACCTGCCGTGCGTGGTGTGTGTGTGTGTGGGGTGTGGGGTTGTGGGGGGGGGGGGGGGGCTATGACTGGCATTATATCCGGATTGCCGTTGTGAGTGTGGTGGGGGGGGGGGGGGGGCTCTGCCGGCCTTATATGGACATGCCGTTTGTGTGATGGGTGTGTGTGTGGGGGGGGGGGGGGGGGGGGGGGGGGGGGGGGGCTCTGCCTGGCCTTAATCCGGACCAGCCGGTGTGTGTGTGTGTGGTTGTGGTGTGGGTGTGCTCTGCTTGGGCCTTATATCGGACCTGCCGTGTGTGTGTGGGGGGGGGGGGGGGGGGGGGGGGGGGGGGGCCTCTGCCTGGCCTTATTATCGGACCTGCCGTGTGTGTGTTGTGTGTGTGTGGGGGGGGGGGGGGGGGCGGGGGGGGGGGGGGGGGGGGGGCTCTGAATGGAATTTATATGGGAAATGACGGTGTGTGTTTGTGTGTGTGTGTGGGGGGGGGGGGGGGGGGGGCATAGGAATGGAATTATATACGGAAATGGAGTGTGTGTGTGTGTGTGGGTGTCGTGTGTGTGTGTGTGTGATGCTGCTTGGACTTATATCCGGACCATGAAGTGTGTGTGTGTGTGGGGGGGTGGGTGTGGGTGGGGGTTGTGGGTGTGAGGTGGGGTTGGGGGGGGGCTCGCCTGCGCCTATATCGGGACCTGCCCGCTGTGTGTGTGTGTGTCTGTGTGGGTTGGTGTGTGGGGGGGGGGGGGGGGGGGGGGGATATGAATGGAAATTATATACGGAAAATCCGTGGCCGTGTGTGTGTGTGTGTGGGCTATGCTTGGCCTTTAAATAAGGAAATGAAGTGTGTAGTGGGTGTGGGTGGGTGGTGCGGTGTGGTGTGTGGGGGGGGGGTGGGGGTGGGGTGGGGGGGGGGTGGGGGGGGGGGCTCTGACTGGCCTTATATCGGACCTGCGTGTTGTGTGCGGGTTGGGGGGGGGGGGGGCTCTGCGGCATTATTATCGGACTGCCCGTTGCTGGTGTGTGTTGTTGTGTGTTGTGTGTGGGGGGGGGGGGGGGGGGGGGGGGCTCTGCTGGACATTATATCCGACTGCCGTGGGTGTGTATTTTGTTTTTTTGTGTGTGTGTGCGGTGTGTGTTGTGCTCTGCTTGGCTTATATCAGGACTGCCGGGTGTGTGGTGTGTGTGTGTGTTCGTGTGTGTGTGTGTGTGTGTGATTGGGGGGGGGGGGGGGGGGGGGGGGGGGCTATGCATGGCCTAATCCGGACCATGCTGTGTTGTGTGTGTGCTGTGTGTGTGTGTGTGGGTGGGGTGGGGGGGGGGGGGGGGGGGGGCTCTGCCTGGCCTTATATCCGGACCTGCCGTTTGTGTGGGTGGGGTGTGGGGTGTGTGTGGGTGGGTGTGTGTGGGGGGGGGGGGGGGGGGGGAGGGGGGTATCGGGGGGGGGGGGGGGGGGGGGGGGGGGTCTCGGCGGGCATGATATCCGGACACACTGACGTGTGTGTGTGTGTGTGTGTGTGTGTGGTGTGTGGGGGGGGGGGGGGGGGGCTCTGCCTGGCCTTATATCTGGGACCTGCGTTGTGTGTGTGTGTGTGTGGGTGTGTGTGTTGTGGTGGGGGGGGGGGTGGGGCTTGCCTGGCATTTATATCCGGAACCTGCCGGGGGGGTGTGGTGGTGGGGTGGGTGGGGTGGGGGGGTGGGTGGGTGGGGGGGGGTTGCCTGGCATTGTATCCGGACACTGCTTGTGGGTTGGTTGGTTGGTACCTGCCGAATGCTTATGATTATTGTGATGATTATGATGATTGTGATGATTATGATGATTATGATGATTATGATGATTATGATGATTATGATGATTATGATGATTATGATCATTATGAATGCTATAATTATTATTACAGAAGAGTATAATCAAAATGAATGACTGCTGAATTCATGTAGGGGGCACAGGGGGCAGGAGTAGGAGTCAAGGAAACACAAGGAGTGATTCATACGCCCTACTAGGACCATGTCTACGAAAGTGCCCCGTGCGACGAGGGAAAAAAAGTGTGCCATCGCCAAGCCTTACCAGCGACATTTCTGTTACGGTTAGACAAAACTTTTTTTTTTTTTTTTTTTCAACAAGCCTACCTGCCTGAATCATGTGTCGCCCTACTCGACTTATGCCTACGAAAACTACCAGCTGAATTCATGTTACAGTGCCATCACCAAGCCGTACCTGCTGAATTCATGTAGGGGGCAGGAGTGATTCCTCGCAATCCTCGCCCTACTCGATTATATAATTATTATGATTATATTATTATGTTTATTATGATTATGATTGTGATTATGATTATGATTATTATATGCTATATAAACATATTATATGAGATATTGTTTATAACCATGCCGTACCTGCTGAATTCATGTAGGGGGCAGGAGTGATTCCCCGCCCTACTCGACCCATGCCTACGAAGGGTTTAGTAATCTTGGCCCTAGCTTCTGCCTTCATTTTCTTCTCCAGCGTTCGGCCGTACGCGTATGTATCTGGGACATAACCAAACTGTAGCAACAGGGATGGAGTGAGGAGTGAGAAGGCTGCTAGCAACAAAACATTAGCAACAATCAAGGATGCATGTGAACTGTAGCAACAGGGACGGAGTGGGGAGTGAGAAGGCTACTAGCAACATAACATGAGCAATAATCAAAGACGCAAGTGAACTGTAGCAACAGGGATGGAGTGGGGAGTGAGAAATCTACTAGCAACAAAACATTAGCAACAATGAAAGGCACAAGTGAACTGTAGCAACAGGGATGGAGTGGGGAGTGAGACATCGACTAGCAACAAAACATTAGCAACAATGAAAGACACAAGTGAACTGTAGCAAAAACCAGGATGGATGTGGGGGAGTGAAGTGACATCGATGCAACAACAAGTAGCGGTAGCAAAAAGGAACGGAAGTAGTGTAGAGTCGGGAAGGAAAGGCTACTAGCAACAGAACATCAGCAACAATCAAAGATGCCAGTCAACTGTAGATGTAGCAACAGGGATGGAGTGGGGAGTGAGCTGGCTATTAGCAACAAAACATCAGCAACAATAAAAGACGAAAGGTAATGATAACGCATGGTGGGGCGTGGTGTTAAGGGAACCCGTTGTACGCGGGCAGAGAACAAACTAACACCTCGACTGGACAAGCTACCATCGCGGTTGACAATGACCTGCAACGCTAAGGGTGGCCGTGGCCGTAGGGGGGAATTGAAATTGAAATTGTTACACCCGAGTAATGTGCCACTCTCAGGACGTGAAGTTAAGGACACCACTGCGTAAGCCGGAACTAGCAGGAGTCACCATGACCGTAGGGGGATCAAAGACGAAAGTAAATTGAAGCAACAGGGACTGAGTGGGGAGTGGGAAGGCACAAAAATTCAACCTGCCCGAATAAAAACAACAAAACAGGAGGAGGAGGAAGAGGAAGAGGAAGAGGAGGAGGAGGTTATCTTACATTCACCGTTTATGTCAACTACACTGCCCGTCAACCCACTCCCAAAACCACCCACTCACCCAAACACACACACACATGCTATTGCCTCGCCACCTCCCTGCATCCCTTCCCACCTCCCTGCTCCCTTCCTACCTTAATGGCCCCATTTATAAGGATCAACACAGGGAATCTCCGACCCCAACACCACCACCCCCCCCCCCCCCCCCCCCCCCCCCCAAACACACACACCCACTCATGCTACTCCCTCCCGACATCTGTTCTCACCTCCTACCTTAGTGGCCCCTATAGCACAATCCAACACAGTGTACTACGGAACCCACCTCCCCCCCACATGTTACACCCCCCACCGCCCTTGATCCCTCCCATTCCTCCCTGTACCATCCTACCCTAAGGGCCCTATTGTTACAATCCGACACAGTGTATCCGTTACCCACCCCCACACACACACCCCACCCCACCACACCCACAACCATGCTTACTCAACTCCCACCCTCAAAGGCCATCCCTCCCAACTCACTGCTCCCCTATACCTTTGTGGCACCTATTGTACGATCCGACACGGGCTCCGTACCACACCCACACCAAAAACCCCCCAAACCTTACAACATTGCTACTTACCTCCAAACCCCACAGCCCATTACCTCCCCACCTCCCTGCTCCCCTCCTACCTTAGTGGCTCCTATTGAACGATCCGACACAGGGAATCCGTACGAACCCTTCTTAGCCGGGTTCACATACAAGTTCTTCTTTTTATCCGCTGGGTTTGGAGGGGGGCCTCGCCGAAGTGACGCAGATGCATCATTATCCACCAACGTGTTTTGAGGGCCGAAGGTGCCGAAGAGGGAGCCGGGGCCAGTGGTCTTAGAGGCGGGATTGCTTGGGGCGAAGGGCTTGGTAGAGACCGGCTCCCCTGTGCCCCGCTTCTCCATGAATCTCTGGATCTTGTAACCATCAGTGAAGGTGTCACCCTGTGGTTCATGGGGGGGGGGGGGGGGGGGGGGGGGGATGCAGTCAGTATCATTGTAGATATATATATTATATATATATATATATATATAATATATATATATTATATATATATATATATATATAGAGAGAGGGAGAGAGAGAGAGAGACGTCCCTTATATATATTTAGGGAGTGGCAGGTAGCCCTAACCGCGGCCAAAAATAGGACTAATATTCCTAATAGCTGGGGTAGTCCTAGTAGCTGGGAGCTAACTTAGCCAAATGTAGCCATTGAAAATCTTACCATGAGAAAGGGTAGGTCGCGACAGGCTCCGGGTTACCTTTCAATATGAACGGAATCACGCTTCGCGAATGCGAAATTCAGATTCCTTGTGAAAAGCTATGCCAAATCGGTACCAAATAGCAACTTCGAGGACAAGTTACCGACGTTAATAGCTCGAAACCAGCTATGCAAGCACGGCAGGTAGCGCTAGGTAGCATTACCCAGCTATCCCTCCCCCCCCCCCTGCCGCTATATATACATATATATGTATGTGTGTGTATGTGTGTACATTGATCATTATATATGGAAATGGATACATCATTGTAGGAGGATGCACGTATATATCCTATACCCTGGTCCTGAATTAACAACTCCCTTGCCCAGGTCCCACATTCACTCACCCCAACAGTAAGTTTCATGGTCTTGTCGATCAAGGCACCTTGACCAGTGGAGCCAGTGTTGCCAAGGTTGCCAAACTGCTTTCCCTTGAATCGCTCGGGTGTATCTGTGGGACAGAATTCAGGTGGCAGGTGTAGGGTGGGTGGTGGTGGCGGTGATGGTGGTGTGTGGTATGGTGTGGTGTGGTGTGGATGGTGTGTGTGTGTGTGTGTGGTGTGAATGGTGTGAGTGTGGGGGTCCCTTGAATTGCTCAAGCTGATCTACGTACCAGTATTGAGGGTGTACTGCTCAGTGCACTGCTGGAGGTAGAAGGTTGTGAGAAGTTACCATAGTTTATCGATTATTGCATCAGGAGATTGGATTAAGTATGTTTTGATCAGAATACTTAGATTTGAATTGATTGTGTTACTGCCGAAGACAGCGAGCATCCTTAAAGGCTGAAGCCATGTAACCAAGTCCAAGTCTAAGTGTACTGCTGAAGTGAGTCTTGGTCCTCTTTGGAGGGCCTGTTCTACATTTAGGGGTCCTTGGGATGTTGAGGTAGGCATATGGTCGTGTGGGATAGGCTGGTTTCATGATCCTGCCCTGGTGCCTAACAGGAATCCAAATGTGCCTAGGCTACCGCCACGTCTTGACGCCTGCAGCGCTGTGATGACATTCTATACGCAGGAGAGTGGTGAAGTAGTGCTTATGCTACCCATGTTTACTTTCCCTGCAGACTGTGAGCAGCTTGAACGCTGATAGATCATGAACTACTGGAATCCCAAATTGCCTAGGTTCAACGCTGCAGGGGACAAGGCTAGAACCCCTAGGGCAGGATGCTTTCGATGGAATGCCGAGCAAAGCCGGTTGGAGCAACCGCGTCTACTGTGCGAGAAATGTGGATAGCGAACGCGCTCATGCTGGCTGGGATCGCATCCTGCTCTTCTTCTAGTCTCGGGTTTCCGTGGGTATCACACGGAGCGGGGGGGTTGTGCTCTGCAGGTCCCGGAAGGCGTGTGCAACCATGAAAGGTTGGCCCAGTTGCAGCTTGCTAGCAACAAGACAAAGTGCACGTGCATACTCTGCGCTCCCATCTTAGCTGGGTTGGAGTAGGCTACAAGAGGGTTTTGCTTTGGTGGGAAGCACTGCACTCCCAGGTTGGGTCCCTACGCTTCACTTCAAAGACACTACTTTTCCTCTGCATGCTGAGGGGGTTGGGCGCGACCCTCGGATCCTTACCCTTGATGTCGAAGTAGGGGTCGCCGGCTGCGAGCGTCTCCTCCTCCTTGAAGACGCCGAACAGCTCCCGATCCACCTTGGTCGCCTCATAAGCCCCGGGCAAAGGCATGTCGGATGGATGATTGAAAACAAATGTTCACGGCTGAGGTCCTTCCCTTAAGGGGCCTCTTCAGTGTTGGACTACTAGGATGCTATGGCTATGCAAATAAGCGATGGAACTTGGAGCGCCGCGTTTGCTAGGGCTAGCAAGTTGACATGTGTACAACTTGCAGCGGGATATTTGCTTCCGTCGGGGCTCAAAGGCAAGGCTTGATGATGGTGGTCAACTGGTGTTGTTAGCGTTTCGGAGATGCTTGGGAAAGAATTGAGGCGCAAAGCGGGTAATATAGCTTTGGTGTCAGTGGGCCATACTATCGTGTACTGCTCGTGTCGGTTCCCGGGGGGGGGGGGGGGGGGGGGGGGGGGATAATAAGGGGGGGGCGCGCCCGCGCCCGCGGGGAAGGGGCCGCGGGGGCCATCTCAACCAACCCAACCCAACCCAACTCTCTAACCCACCTCACCGACCCCCTCGCGGTTCTCATGTAAAGCGAACTTGGTATGTAGCGGATCGTCCAACTGAAACTGGACTTGGCTCATTGTGTGTGGGAAACACGGCTTTCTAGAAGGTACTACTTGTAACACAAGTGGTAAATATATACCTTGGTGTTTTTGGGGTCCTACGTTAAGAATCTTCGGGGGTTGCTTTTGGGGGGGGGGGGAAAGCTGCTAGTTTTTTTCACTATACGGATTTTCGCCTCGAAGGGTGGGTCTCCGTACGAAGTCGCACCGAAAAAGGCTGCTAGGAGATCCATGATGCAAAGACGCCTTTTCCTTCTCTTAAAAATAAGTCAATACGGTACCAATAACCTTGGTGGGAATTAGAAACGCGACCATTCAAGCTGGAGCTCGGGGCCCCGCTGAAGGAGAGGAGTTTTTTTCATACGAGATTTTGTTGACTGAAAGAATTAGATGTGCTGTGGCGGAGCCTTCCCTACTCCTACTAAAACAAAATCTGACAATGGAGCTGTAATGGCATGTATTATGGCGATATTTAAAAACTTACTTTTCAGGTCATTCTGAGCACCTCAAAGGGGGGGGGGGGGGGGGGGGGGGGGGGGGGGGGGGGGGAGTGGGAGTGTCAGCCCTCATTTTGTTTTTTGCTAATTTTTACTCAGACTCTAAATGACTTCTGATCCAACTCTGAGTAGGGCCTTGGGAAGGAAGCGGGTAGTCTAGTGGCACCACTTTGGGACCTCGTGCAATAAGTATTAACCCCCACCCCCACCCTACAACACCCCTAAACCTAAAACTTACCCCCCCCAAACTCCTCAGCCCAGCCCAGAGTATGAGGGGGGTAAATGGCTGTGTGATGTGAATCAAATGGCATGTTGCATTGGCATTAATTAAGACCCAAGGTGTGTGTGGGGGGGGGGGGGGGGGGGGGTGGGGGGGGGGGGGTGGTCGGGGGGGGAGGGGGGGGGGGGAAAAAAACAACAACCAGAGAACAAAAAACTATTTAAGTTTAACCTACCACGCAAAACACAAACAAAACAAAACACACAAACCAAAACCCATCCATCCAACACACCACACACAACCAACCCCCCCCCACCCCCCCAGCCACCCCACCCCACGCAACACACGCCCACCCGCACAGCGACCCCCCGCCCACCCACCCCGCCTGACCCACCACCCTTGCGACAACACCGAAACGCCGCCATTCTACTACGTTCTACGCGTTTGCTTTCTCTATTGGTTACATATTTGGTGTGTCTATTGGGGTGCCTTTATTGAGCCTCCATGCTGCCATCATTCGCCTGATTTGGACGAAACCTGAAGTGGCCTACGGCCAAGGCCCATTCAACAACGTGGCCGAGTTGGGTGGGGACCAAGGGAAAGTGTAGTTGAACCATGCTGAGAAAACTGTCCTACTACTGTTTTGTTTGGACCGGTTTGGTATACTGGAAACTCCAGTTTCTGGCCGCCCCCTACTAAGGTGAAGGGTGACTACGGTTCTTGGGCAACCCAAAGGGGGTGCAGAACTGATTTTTGACTAACACACAATCCCTATGTGGGAATTTCGAGGATGCCATTATGTGCGCCATACTGTTATTGTAACCCCCCAGAATCCATATCTAAGTTTTTCAAAATATGGGTATTTCTATTGAGGGGGGGGGGGGGGGGGGGGGGGGGGGGGGGGGAGGAGGCTGCTTTGATATTAATAGATAATATAACTGGCGATGACGGAGAGCAGTCTTACGAGCTGGGGCCATGTAACCAAGTCCGATCCCAACTCCAAGTTACAAAGCAAAGGTAGATTTCGTCTCCCGAAACTTCGATTTAGAATTAGGAAACGCAGAATTTGATTATACAATATAATTGAATCATCCTATCTTGACTGTACATGTCTTTAACCTGTTTCAACCCATGTGATTGCGTTCTGCACTCAGGAGTGTGGGGTAGCAGTGTGCACACTTCCCGTGTTAGCTTGCAAATGGTGAGCAGTGTGATATTTCCTTGCAAATATTATAATAATGTAAGCGGAGTCAACGCTGGACTTCATAATCACTAAAGCCTTCATCTTGTTCCTCATAAAAATCACTAAACCCACTACCTAGATTTTACTGAAGTCTGATACACCCTGTAATCAGACCAAAATTTCACTTCCCAGCCCCTTTCTCAAACACCCGAGACATGCATCTCTGCAAGGCTTGCGATTTTTGCTCTTTCTAGATTCTGGGCAATTGGCTCCAGAACCAGTATTGCGATGAAGGGGGGGGGGGGGGGGGGGGCAAACTCCCTTAAAAATAACCCTGCTGCAAGCGACGCAGGGCCACCTGCACTTCTTCACTAATGCATGTTGTTATATTTGCATAACGGTGCATTTCCATTGGACTCGACTTGACCACTTGACTTGAGCTAGGTGCATGTAGAATGCGTGTTGTACAGGAATCAACTTCAATTAATTGCTTTGCAGGGCTGTCCTTGACAGGTGCCTTGAGGTGTAGACTTGTGTGCAACCTACATGACGTAGCCTCGTTGTTTAAAGCATGTTGTTTTATTTGCATAACGGTTCATTTCCATAATTCCATTGGGCTCGACTCGACCACTCGACTTAAGTTAGGTGCCTGTAGAACGCGTGTTGTACAGCAATCGACTTGATTGCATTGTAGGGCTGTCCTTGAAAGGTGCCATGAGGTGTAGACTTGTGTGCAACCTATATGATGTTGCCTTGTGCAGAGTGCCTAGCCAGAATCAACTCGATGGTTTCGCCCACCGTCACCTGGGCTCAATACTTGGCATGAAAGCTCGGCCACAACACCGAACCCATCGATCACTTCCCAGCCTCTTTCTCCACCGGCGTGGCACATGTGTCTCCGCAGGCTGTGTTGCCTTTTGCTGAGTGCCTAGCCTCCATGGATTCGCCCACCGTCTCCTGGGCTCAATACTTGGCCTGGAAGCTCGGCCACACAATCAAACCCATGGATCATTTCCCAGCCTCTTTGTCCACCGGCTTAGCGCATGTGTCTCCACAGGCTGTGTTGCCTTTTGCAGAGTGCCTGGACAAAATCACCTCCATGGATTCGCCCACCGTCATCTGGGTCCGATAGTTGGCCCTGAAAGGAGGTTGGTATATCAGTCAGTTTTTTTATTTCAGATTTCAGTTGGCCAGGTTGGGTAGTTACTTGGGCTACTAAAGCCTGAATTCAGGATTGTTGCATAGCCATTGCATGACGGAGCCCGAAACGTGGAGCCCGAGGGGTTCGGGGGATTCATGCGTCGCCATGCAACAAAGGAATAGTGACGCGTCCCCCCCCCCCCCCCCCCCCCCCCCCCCCCTATTATCAGTAGGGAATGGCAACTAATATTAGTGTTTGAAAAACTATTATGATTATATGAACTACTATTATTATAGTGTCACAATAATATAAGTATTTCAAATAAATTCGAACGTCTGGTGAGACGGCTCGTCCGACTAATCTTACATAATATTACATAATTTTATTCATTCACTAGTATTATATAACCTAGCCGCCCCCTAATTATCAGTCAGTTGACACAGAGTTGACCCTGTAGGTTCTATCTTGGATTTGACCAGCAGCTTCTAGGCAGCTCGTTTAGCTGGCCATCGAGCAAAGCCAGAAGCAATCTAGTGATGCTGCGGGGGGCACATCTGGAGTTCAGAAGGGTACCAGGAAAAATATAATTATAATCACCATCCTCTTGTGCATCTGGAAGCTACAGAAACAGAAGCAATATAGTCAAGCTACGGGGGGGCCCATTTGGAGTTCAGTAGGGCACCAGTAAAAATATAATTATCATCATCATCATCCGCTCGTGCATCTGGAAGCTGACATAATCCGAGACTCTCTGACGCTTCTCTAGCTCTCTAGCTCTCTGACGCTTCAGGGATTGTTTTTTTGCTGAGCCCCCTCTTTATTGGGGCGGGAGCCCCCAGGCTTACCCCATTTGTCCGTCTGGGCGTGTGCCCGGATGACCGTCTGAACGAGACGAAGCCTGACATGTCAGCCAACGGTCTTGTTACTAAATCCCTTCCGTTGCTACCTGTTGCTCCGTGGCGGACTCTGTTAGCCAATTTGTAAGGTCGCTTGCGACACTGCAGGGATTTCCCCCCGCAGTATGTAGCGATCGCTACTTTTGACCCCGGTTTGGCTCAAATTGCCGGAATGTTTTGTTGTTGCCCCAAATGGCCCTAAAAAGCTACAAAAAGCTATGAGTTAGGCGGATAATGATAACGCCTGGTGGAGTGTGGTGTTAAGGGAGCCCGTCGTACGCAGGTGGGGAGCTGTCTCCTACCTCAACTGGACAAGCTACCATCGCGGTCTACAACTAGACCTGCAACGCCAAGAGCAACCAAAGGGGGAGTCGAACCCCCGACTCTTCATCCTGAAGCGATCTGGTCTACCACTAGACCACTGTATATCACTGAAAGGGGGTATTAGGCGGACATGACTTAGCATTTGCGCGAGTGGACTCAAGTCGAGCCTTTTTTGTTTCCATTGATCATGCCTGTACTGTGCAGATTTGCAAAGAGAAGTGCAATTCAAGTCAAGTCCGGCCAACTGAAGTACCAAAAAGGGACTCAAGTTGAGCTAACTAAAATTGTCTTGAAAAAAAGGACTCAAGTTGAGCTAACTAAAATAAATTTCAAATGGACTTGACTTAGAAAAACCGAATTTAAAAATAATGGAGCGCGAGTTAACTCAAGTTGAGTCCAATGGAAATGTGACTCTAAAGTTGAGTCCCCTGGAAATGTGACTCTTAAGTAGAGTCCACTGGAAATGTGACCTTCAATTCGAGCCCAATGGAAATGTGACGATGAAGTTGAGTCCAATGGAAATGTGACGATGAAGTTGAGTCCAATGGAAATGTGACTTTCAAGTTGAGTCCAATGGATATGTGACTCTAAAGTCGAGTCCACTGGAAATGTGACTCTTAAGTAGAGTCCACTGGAAATGTGACCTTCAAGTTGAGTCCAATGGAAATATGACTTTCAAGTAGAGTCCACTGGAAATGTTATTTTCAAGTCGAGCCCAATGGAAATGTGACGATGAAGTTGAGTTAAATGGAGATGTGACTTTTAGAGTCGATTCTCGTATAACACGCATACAACAGGCACGCATATCACAAGTCAAGTGGTCAAATGGAAAATCACCATTCTGCTTGTATATATTTGTATGTGCGGATGTTTACAATTACAATTTACAAATGCGTTTTACACATGTATCTTACAAATACATTTGATACAAATGACAATACATACATTTTACACAATTATATAAATATAAAATAAAGAAGTATCTCATAAGAAAATAAAATAAAAATTTAATAACAAATATAAAATAAAGAAGTATCTCATAAGAAAATAAAATAAAATTTAATCATAAATATAAAATAAAGAAGTATCTCATAAGAAAATAAAATAAAATTTAATAATAAATATAAAATAAAGGAGTATCTCGTAAGAAAATAAAAGAAAATTTAATAATGAGTATAAAATAAAGTATTATCTCGTAAGAAAAGAAAAGAAAATTTAATAATAAATATAAAATAAAGAAGTATCTCGTAAGAAAATAAAATAAAATGTAATAATAAATATAAAATAAATATGTAATTTTACAGTCCAGGGGTAGCCATCTAGACTATAGGGACCTGCACAACCTTAAACACAGGAGAGGAAGTTTAAGAAACAATTAATGGAGAACTGAACTGATGCTGACCACAGTGTGCAGTTCAGAGTTGGCTGAAAGACCATGCAACAAATCAAATTCAAATTCTGAACTTTTGCTCGCCATGGTGTGCAGCCCAGAGTTGGCTGAAAGACCACATATAAGTTCAAATTCAAATTCAAATTCAAAATTGTGCTTCACCACGGTGTGCAGCCTAGAGTTGGCTGAAAGACCATGTAACAATTCAAATTCGAGTTCAAACTGAACTGATGCTCACCACGGTGTGCATCCCAGCTGTACTTAAGCTTCTAGGCTACCCACAGTTATGGCATAGCGGGTAGGACAGTGTGGTGGAAGATACTATATTGTGGTGGCAGACCGTGTCAGATAATACAAACGTGGTGAAAGATAATATATTGTGGTGGCAGACCGTGGCAGATAATACAAATGTGGTGGAAGATAATATGTTGTGGTGGCAGATTGTGGCAGATAATACAAACGTGGTGGAAGATTATATATTGTGGTGGCAGAACATGGCAGATAATACAAAAGTGGTGGAAGATAGTATGAGGAGTATTCCAGCAATTTGAACGTTATATGATGCTCACCACGGTGTGCAGCCCAGAGTTGGCTGAAAAATCATGTAAATGTTCAAATTCAAATTCAAAATTATGCTTCACTACGGTGTGCAGCCCAAAGTTGGCAGAAGGATCATGTAAAATTTCAATTTCAAATTCAAAATTATGCTTAACTACGGTGTGCAGCCCAGAGTTGGCTGAAAGATCATGTACATTTTCAAATTCAAATTCAACATTATGCTTCACTACGGTGTGCAGCCCAGAGTTGGCTGAAAGATCATGAAAATTTTCAATTTAAAATTTAAAATTATGCTTCACTACAGTGTGCAGCCCAGAGCTGCCTGAAAGATCAAGTACAAATTCAAATTCAAATTCAAAATTATGCTTCACTACGGTGTGCAGCCCAGAGTTTGCTGAAAGACCATGTAAAATCTCAAATTCAAATTCAACATTATGCTTACCCACAATGTGGTATCTGTGACCATGCTGAAGGGCTGGATGGTTGTGAAGGCAAAACCCCATCCTAGAACAAATAAACAAGTCCTATGCAGCGTCGCAAGCGACGCAGAAAATTAGCGGAGAGTATTGACAACGAAACGACAGGTGGCAACGATGGAGCTGACCGAAGCCAGTTAGTCATGAGACAGTTGGCTGACGTGTCAGGCTTTGTCTCGGTCGTCGGTCGTCCATCGTCGGTTGGACAGACAATGGGGGTGAATCTGAAGGCTTCCGCCCCCCAGGAGGGGGGGCTTCACCAATAAATAACGAAAGATAAGGAGAAACGCAAGACGCATGCTTACCACAATGTGTACGTGGTATCTGCAACCTTGCTGAAGGGCTGGATGGTTGCGAAGCCAAAACCCCATCCTAGAACAAATAAAAAACGAAAAGATAAGGAGAAGCATAAAAACGAAAGGATAAGGAGACAAAAAACGGAAATATTAAGAGAAACACATGCTTACCACAATAAAAAACGAAAAGATGTATACATGTATGTTTGTAACAGTCCAGAGGTAGGACAAATAGGCTAAAGGTAAAAGATGAGGACAAGCACATGCTTACCACAATGTGTAGGCAGTATCTGCGACCATGCTGAAGGGCTGGACGGTGGTGAAGGCGAAGACCCATCCTAGACCCACTGCTCGATACTGTGAGACAAGGGTTGGGGTGGGTGGGAGTGAGTCAGTGACGGGGAGTTGGAGGGGGCAAGTATAGGGTGTGTTGGTTGTGGGGGTCTGGGGGGGGGGGGGGGGGGGGGGGGGGGGGCCTGGGTGCATGCGGCCGTGTGCTGGTTATGGGCGGGGGGTCAGTGAGGGGGGGGGGAGTTGGCGAGTTGGTGGGGGGCAAGCCAGAGGGTGTGTGGTTGTGGGGGGCTTTGTGTGTGTGTGTGGTGTGTGTGTGTGTGTGTGTGGGGGGGGGGGGGGGGGGGGCATGTCGTGTGTGGGGGGCGGATGGGGGCAAGCAGAGGGGGTGGGGCTATATAATATTATAATATAATGTATATTATTAATATATTATTTATTATTAATATATATATATATATATATATGTATTCATAATATGATATTATTAATGTATTATAATATTATTATATAATAAAATTATTTTGTAATATTATAACTAGTACGGTAGCCCGTGTGGCCACACAGACACACATCACCCCCACCCCAATCATAATAGGGTGCCGGTGGGGCTGGGTTACAGAATGGGCTACACATATGTCCTCACCTCCAAACCTCTCTTGAACACAGTCATCATGTTCCCCCCACTTCAAATGCTGACGTATCTGCCTCCCCCCCCACCCCACCCTTCACACACACACACACACACACACACACACACAGTCCCCACTCTGCCCAAACCTCGACCCAGGCCCAAACTCAAATTTGCCTCACCCCTTTACCCGCCAACACACACGTACTTCCCTGCTTCTCCGTTCCCATTAATCTGATCTTCTCTTGGCCACTTTTGCAGATGGGTTTAATAGAAGCGATTACGATGTTTCCAGCTGGGTTCGAAATCGCGCAGACGTTTGGACGTTTCGTCAGACGACGCGGAAATGCGAAGACTTCTGGAAATTGCAAACGAACGTCTGCCCAGTTTCAGACTCAGCTTGGAACATCGGAATTGCGCGTGAGCAAAGCTGCTTACCTGTAGCTTCCTCTTCGCGCATAGATACCTGGTTGGGCGTGCAAGCTATTTCCCGAAAGGGCCTTCGTTCGGACAACTCTGTCACGCACTCGCCACAGCTCAGCGCGAAAATAACCTTATCGTTGCAGGGTTGCAGGGAGTGGTGTGGTGTGGGGTGGGGGGGGAGATCTTGAACAGGTATTGCACGCTGTGCAAGGAGCACGCAGCACGAAGGAAGTCGGAAGTCGGAAGAACGTCACAGGGTTGCACTGACTTAGATCGTGCAGAGATACCATGAGCCGTGCGAGTGTCTTAGCTCGCAGCAAGATGAACGTATCAATAGAGCCTGCAGAAAGGCTGGAGAATGGAAGTCAACTACCTCCAATCACGAATCAGGCGATGTGATAGCGAATCAGGCGATGTGAAAGCATAATGAGATGACGAATGTAATGCTGAGATGAAGAATCAAGTGCGCATGCGTGAGCCAAGTGAAAGTCAAGGGCCGGCCAAATCATGAGCCGAGGTGAAAGTTCTGGAGCACGAGCCGCAGGTCGCTCCGTGAAGAAGCAATACACTAAAAACTATTATTCCGAGCGCCATGCAAAGCGATCTGAGGGTCAGCAAATGACCTCCGAGGAGAGGATCTCCTCACTCATTTCAATGCAATTCATTGCAGTCACAGTATGGGAGGCAGTTGTAGACATGAAATGAGCGCGCGGGCATAGCTTAGCGCATCTGCTGTTTCGGTCATTGGAAATTTTGCTGGGCGAAGACTTGGGTGTACGGAAAGTCGGTTGCAAGTCGGTTACACTTCGCACGCCCATGGCACGTGGGTACGCGATGATGACACCACCACGACCACGACCGCGACCACGACCGCGACCACGACCGCGACCATGATTTCTTTATATATAGAGATCAATATCATATATTATCATTTATAGGTAATATATATTAACAATAACATTAACAATATTAATTAAATTCAGGGGGGGGGCAGAAGGACAGATTTTGGACCGCATGCTCAATATGGTGTCCGATTCAGATGGGAGTTGGAATTGTGGAAGTTTCATACAAAGGAGGGGGAAAATAAAGTTTTGATAAAGTTGTTTACACATACCACCCCCCCCCCCCCCCCCCCCCCCCCCCCTCCTAAAAACCCGATTACCTCTACCCCTACCCCCCCCCCCCCCCCCCCCCCCCCCAAAATGGGGGTCATTCGAAAGATCTTTTCGCGCCCATTCCAGTTATGCTCTTACATCTTTCGTAAGGTTTCTCAGACGTGATTTATCGCGAAGTTGAGATTTGGGCCGCTTAGGGTGATAAAAACTTTGGAGCCCTGTAACTTCAGTAAAACTTTATTTTTGGCTAAAAAACATTTTTTTTTTAGTTCGTGGAAAAGCTCTATCCAAAGCTAAGATGCGGTAAGGCAGCTTTTTTTCTTGCCCCCCCCCCCCCTCGATTAAATTTAATAATAATTGGTGCATGTTATGTGGGCTGGGCTGGGTGGGCTTACTGCAGAATAACAATGGGGTGTTGACCAATACTATGCTTGGGGTAGACTACAATACTATGCTTGGGGTAGACTACAATACTATGCTTGGGGTAGACTACAATACTATGCTTGGGGTAGACTACAATACTATGCTTGGGGTAGACTACAATACTATGCTTGGGGTAGACTACAATATTGGGGCAATAATGCAGTACACCCACCCAACATACACAGCAATTCAGCGGATGGCTTGGAGTTAACAATCCTAGGTCGTACTCCGTACCTCGTCGTTTTCAGGCCAGATTTACAATAATTCTCCCAGAACTCACAGAATCTTGGAAGTTCAGGCCTAATCTGAGGTACAAACTACGAACTACGGCCTGCTTTTAAATATCAAATCCAAATCATCCGCTGAATTGCTATAAAGAAAGGAACCGAGTCTTTATATAGCACCAAGGTTTGGGGTGCTACCAGCAGCTTTTTTGGCCCCCAAAAGCAACCTCGAAAGGTTGCACACACACGCACACACACACACACACACACACACACATCCCTTTGAACATACACACACACACACAAACATCCCTTATAGCACACACACACAAACATCCCTTTGAACATACACACACACAAACATCCCTTGTAGCACACACACACACACAAACATCCCTTTTTGGCCCCCCAAAAGCAACCTCAAAAGGCTCTAATGTAGCACCCCATAGGCACACAGATCCGTCATTCAATTGTTAACAATTGAAGTGCTAACAATTTAATTGTTAACACTCACCTGCGTCATGCCTGGAAGCTCTGTCACTACAATGGGGACATTATGCCAGCAGATCTTGTGAAAATATACCAACCGCCACAAATATTCCCCCCCCCCCCCCCCAAAAAAAGGTTGTAATGTCGCACCCCATAGGCACAGATACGAAATTTAATTGCTAACAATATAATTGTTAACATTCACCTGCATCATGCCTGGAGGCTCAGACACTACAAGGGGGACATTGTGTTGGCAGATCTTGTGGAAATATACCAAACGCCACCAACATCCCCCCCCTCCCCCCTCCCCACCCCCCACAACACAACTTAGTGGTGGTGGTGGTGGTGTGGTGGTGTGGTGGTCATTGTAGCACCATTGTAGCACCATACACAAAAGCCTCCAACTCACCACTCTCCTAAAGACCTCCATGTCTGTCACAACTTCGCCGTCCTTGGTGATTGCGTGAGCCCTCCGCATGCCCTGCCATATCCAGGTTAGGCAGGGAATATGATAGGAGGTTATGTAGGAGGTTAGGTATAAGATATGAGATCATGCATGGCTATGGGGGTAAGCAGAGACTCCACTACTTCCTGCCTGGAAAAAGGCTGATGGAAAAGTGAATGTAGAAATTAATCAGCTCAAGGGAGTCATCGCACACCTGGGCTCCGAAGGCATGCAGGTGAAATAAGGGAGGGGGGGGGAGGGAGGGGGGGGGGAGAGGAACAGAGGGATTGGTTGATGGATGCATGGATGGATTGATTTATGGAGGTAGGGAGGTGGATGGAAAAGTGAATGTGGAAATGGTGTGTGCCCTGCACATGCCCTGCCACATCCAGGTGACTGACTAGGTAGGCTTGAACATGACATCATGCAAGGTGATGGTGCTTAACATGGCCTTCACTACTTCCTGCTTACTGATGGTGGGTGCCCTGTGCATGGCCTGACACATCCAGGTGACTGACTAGGTAGGCTTGAATATGACATCGTGCAAGGTGATGGTGCTTAGCATAGACTTCACTACTTCACCCTCCCTGGAGATGTCAAGTGCCCTCCATATGCCCTGCCGTAACCACCACCACCACCACCCCACCACCACCACCACCACCACCACCACCACCATACAAGCCAGAACAAGGTGACCGATGAGATGGGAGATAAGAGATCATGCAAGACCACAGGAGAAACACCACCACCACCACCACCTCTATCAGCACCACCACCACGACCACCACTATCAGCACCACCACTACCACCATCACCATTACTAACTATATTTTTCACACACCCATCTTTACGTATTATGGCCATCCACTAGGACCTGTGGCACCCTGCTGTCCTTCATCCCCCCCAATCTCCCCTCAACCACCCAACAAACACCACAACCACCCCAAACCACACACAACGAGAAAAACCCCCCCTCACACCCAACCCACTCACAAAAAACACAGATAAAACCCAAAACAAACAAGACCAACCAAAACAAACCAAACAAAAAAGAAAAACCACACAAACTAAACAAAAACAAAACAAAAAAAAAACACGAAAAACAACCACCCATAACAAACCCAAAGACAGAAAGACAAACAAAAAAACAAAAAAAAACGAAAACAGGCATAAAACAAAAAGCAATAAAAACACACAAACAGCACCAACAAACCCCAAAACAAAACAAAAACCCCACACTTCACCCTCCCACACCACCCCCACCCCCCCACCCCCGCCCCAACCCACCCACCACACCACACCCCCCCCACCCCCCCCCACTTCCCACTATTCAACAGCGCCCACAACATCAGCCCCTCGAACACCCACAAACCCACCATCAACCCCACCCACTTACCCTCGGCCCCCCCCACCTCATCACCGCCTCCGCCAACTTCACCCCCCTGCTACACACCCGCTCCCACCACCATCACACACACACACTACACACACACCACCACCACCTATACCAGCTGCCTGTACCTGCTCGAAGCCGATGTCCTTGTGCTTGCTTGGGTCGTAGTCTGAGAGAGTGATGTCAATAAAACTAATGTTGCCTTTCTTTGCATCTTTCTTCTTT